>CM075745.1:843499-988201 GCA_037974335.1 Prionace glauca
ATGTTAGTTGACACAGGATAACAAACTTGCACCATTAGAACATGAGAAATAAGAGCAGGAGTAGACCAGATGGACTGCTGAACCTGCTCCACCATTCAGAATGATCATGGATGAGCTTTGAGTTGGATTCCACTTTTCTGCCCACTCCCCATATCCCTCAATTCTCTGAGTAACCCACAATCTATCCATCCCAGCCTGAAATTTATTCAATAACAGAACATCACCAACCCTCTAGGGTAGCGAATTCCAAAAATTCACAACCTCTTGAGTGAAAAAAATTCTCCTCAACGATTAGCCCTTTATCCTGAGACCATGCCCCCGTGTTTTAGATTCCCCGGCCAGTGGAAATAATCTCTCGGGGCCTAGCCTGTCAAACCCCCTCAAAATCCTGTAGGTTTCAATGAGATAGGATCTAGGGTTAGTTAACAGACGGGAAGGAGAGATTAAAGCTAAGTGGAGCATTTTTAAGTTGGCAGGCTATGACTCAGGGAATGCTGCAAGATGTTTGTTGGGACCTCAGCTATATACAATTGATGTCAATTAATTAGCCAAAGAGATAGGTTATTGATCGCCCAAAGCTGGGTGGAATGTAAGCTGTAAGGAAGACACAAAGAGGCTACAAAAAGATATGGACAGGGTAAGTCATAGCACAATGCTTTCATCTTAGGGATGTATTTAGTGAATTTTCGCTGCATAGTCTTAATGCAAATACATCTTTTAAATATGAAAATCAAAAATGCAGTCTTCCAGCTGAGGTTTTGCTGAAACTCTGTACAACTGTTGTCAGACTGGTTTATTCTTATATTCCAATCTCCTTGCAATAAAGTCCAACATTCAATTTATCTTTTTAATTGCTCACTGTACTCGCATGCTAATTTTGTGTTCCTTTTAGCAGTGCATACAAAATCCCTCTGAAACCAACATTTACAAGCTTCATTTCTTTGAAATAAATCTGCTTTCTCATGCTTATAAACTCAAGCTTGCCACATTATATTCCATCTGCCATCTAACCTGTCTAAATCTCTGTCTTCCTCACAGTTTACATTCCACCCGACTTTGAACTATCAACAAACTTAAATATATTAATTTCTATCTCCTTGCCTAACTAATTGATACAGATTGTAAACAGCTGAGGTTCCACCAAACATCCTTCAGTCAGTGTTGTCAACTCAAAATTGCCCCACTTACCCTTAATCTCTCCTTATCTATTAACCAATCCTAGGTTTACGCTAACATGTCGCCCACAGAACCAAGCACTGATCTTGCATTTAATCTTTCATTTGGCATTATCGAATGCCTTTTGGAAAATCAATTATCCCACATCTACTGATTCCTCATTCTTGTAGTTACATCCTCAGAAAACTCTAATAAATTTGACAAACACAATTTTCCATTTGTAAAACCACACTGACCTTTTCGATCATAATGTGATTTTCTAAGTGCTTTGTTAAGACTTTCTTATTAAGAGATCCCAGCCTTTTCCCAGTGACTTATGCCAGATGAACAGATCTGTAGTTCCCTGTTTTCTCTCACTTTCCTTCCAGGTGTATAAAAGGTTCAGAGAGCTAGGAGAGGTTAAGGATCTAGAGGAGTATAAGGCTTGTAGAAAGGAGCTTAAAAAGGAAATTAGGAGAGCCAGAAGGGGACATGAGAAGACCTTGGCGGGTAAGATTAAGGAGAATCCCAAGGCCTTCTACAAATATGTGAAGAGTAAAAGGATGAGAAGCGAAGGGATAGGACCTATAAAAGGTGAAGGGGGAAAAGTCTGTGTGGAACCAGAAGAAATGGCAGAGGTGGTTAATGAGTACTTTGCCTCGGTATTCACGGTAGAAAGTGATCTGGGAGGTTGTACTACAGGTTTGCGGCAGACTGAAAAGATTGAGTATGTGGATATTAAGAAAGAGGATGTGTTGGAACTTTTAAATTCTATCGAGATAGATAAGTTGCCGGGACCAGATGGGATGTACCCCAGGTTACTGTGGGAGGTGAGGGAAGTGATTGCAGAGCCCCTGGCGATGATCTTTGCGTTGTCAATGGAGACGGGAGAGGTTCCGGAGGATTGCGGATGTGGTTCCTATTTTCAAGAAAGGGAACAGGGATAGCCCGGGAAATTACCAACCAGTGAGTTTGACCTCACTGGTTGGTAAAGTTGATGGAGAAGATTCTGAGGAACAAGATTTATGAGCATTTAGAGAAGTTTAGAATGATCAGGAATAGCCAGCACGGCTTTGTCAAGGGCAGGTCGTGCCTTACGAGCCTAGTTGAGTTCTTTGAAAACGTGACTGAACACATTGACGAAGGAAGAGCGGTGGACGTGGTTTACATGGGCTTCAGCAAGGCGTTTGATAAGGTCCCCCATGTAAGACTTCTTGAGAAGGTGAGAGGGCATGGGATCCAAGGGGCTTTGGCCTTGTGGATCCAGAACTGGCTTGCCTGCAGAAGGCAGAGAGTGGTTGTGGATGGGTCTTTTTCTGCATGGAGGTCGGTCACCAGTGGAGTGCCCCAGGGATCTGTTCCAGGACCCTTGCTGTTTGTCATTTTCATAAATGACCTGGATGAGGAAGTGGAGGGGTGGGTTAGTAAGGTTGATACAAAGGTTGGTGGTGTTGTGGATAGGGATGTCAGAAGTTGCAGCGTGACATAGATAGGATGCAAGACTGGGCGGAGAAGTGGCAGATGGACTTCAATGCGGATAAATGTGTAGTGGTCCATTTTGGCAAGACCAATGGGATGCAGGAGTACAATATCAAGGGTAGGAGTCTTAGCAATGTAGAGGAGCAGAAGGATCTTGGGGTCCGGGTCCATAGGACTCTTAAATCGGCCTCGCAGGTGGAGGATGTGGTCAAGAAGGCGTATGGTGTACTGGCCTTCATTAATCGAGGGATTGAGTTTAGGAGTCGGGAGGTAATGCTGCAACTTTATAAGACCCTTGTCAGACCCCACTTGGAGTACTGTGCGCAGTTCTGGTCGCCTCACTACAGGAAGAATGTGGAAGCTATTGAGAGGGTGCAGAGGAGATCTACAAGGATGTTGCCTGGATTGGGAGGCATGCCTTATGAAGATAGGTTGAGGGAGCTGGGACTCTTCTCCCTGGAGAGACGAAGGTTGAGAGGCGACCTGGTAGAGGTTTATAAAATGTTGAGAGGAATAGATAGGGTGGACTCTCAGAGGCTATTTCCCCGGGTTGAAATGGTTGCTACAAGAGGACACAGGTTTAAGGTACTGGGAAGCAAGTACAGAGGAGGTGTTAGGGGTTAGTTTTTCACTCAGAGGGTGGTGAGTGAGTGGAATCAGCTGCCGTCGGTGGTGGAGGCGAATTCACTGGGGTCTTTTAAAAGACTTCTGGATGAGTACATGGGATTTAATGGGATTGGGAGTTACAGATAGTTCTATGGCCTGGTAGGTACAGATGTGATCGGTGAAACTTGTGGGCCGAAGGGCCTGTTTGTGCTGTAATGTTCTATGTTCCTTTCTTGAATAGTGGGGTTACATTTGCTGACCAGGAAAATCCTAACTTGCACATCTTTTACCTCTGCAAATATCACACTTTCAGTGTTCAGAGCTAAGTCGTCAAGTCATGAGGATGTTTAGCTTTTAGTTCCTTAAATTTCTCTGGAACCTTTTCTTTGCTGATATTAATTACCTGAACTTTCTCTATATCAGCCCTGGGTTGCCCTCCATTGCTGATATGTAACTTGTTACAGACAGTAGAGGGAAGTTGTGTGTGGAACCGGAGGAGATTGGAGAGGCGTTGAACCAATATTTCTCTTCGGTGTTCACGCAAGGGGACAGGAATGTAGCTGAGGAGGACACTGGGGTGCAGGGGTGTGAAATAGATAGTATTGCAGTTGATACGGGGGATGTGCTGGATATTTTAGAGGGTTTGAAAATAGATAAGTCCCCTGGTCCAGATGGGATTTACCCTAGGATTCTTTGGGAGGCAAGAGGGGTGATTGCGGAGCCTCTGGCTCTGATCTTCAGGTCGTCGTTAGTCTCTGGTATTGTACCAGAAGATTGGAGGACAGCAAATGTTGTCCCATTGTTTAAGAAGGGGAGAAGGGACTTCCCTGGGAATTATAGACCGGTGAGTCTTACTTCTGTGGTGGGTAAGGTTTTGGAAAGAATTATTAGAGACAGGATTTATAGTTATTTGGAAAGTAATGAGTTGATTAGAGATAGTCAGCACGGTTTTGTAGCGGGTAGGTCATGCCTTACTAACCTTATCGAGTTCTTTGAGAAAGTGACCAAAGAGGTGGATAGGGGTAAGGCAGTTGATGTGGTGTATATGGATTTTAGCAAGGCGTTTGATAAGGTTCACCATGGTAGGCTTCTGCAGAAAATGCAGATGTATGGGATTGGGGGTGATCTAGGTAATTGGATCAGGAATTGGCTAGCAGATAGGAGACAGAGAGTGGTGGTTGATGGGAAATATTCGTCATGGAGTTCGGTTACAAGTGGTGTGCCTCAGGGATCTGTTTTGGGGCCACTGCTGTTTGTAATTTTTATTAATGATCTGGATGAGGGTATAGTTGGGTGGATTAGTAAGTTTGCTGATGACACCAAAGTCGGAGGTGTGGTAGATTGTGAGGAAGGGTGTCATAGTTTGCAGGATGACTTAGAAAGGTTGCAGAGCTGGGCTGAGAGGTGGCGAATGGAGTTTAATGTGGAGAAGTGTGAGGTAATTCATTTCGGTAGGAATAACAGATGTGTTGAGTATAGGGCTAACGGGAGGACTTTGAATAGTGTGGAGGAGCAGAGGGATCTAGGCGTATGTGTACATAGATCCCTGAAAGTTGGGAATCAAGTAGATAAAGTTGTTAAGAAGGCATACGGAGTTTTGGCGTTTATTGGTAGGGGGATTGAATTTAGGAGTCGTAGCGTCATGATGCAACTGTACACATCTCTGGTGCGGCCGCACTTGGAGTTTTGTGTGCAGTTCTGGTCCCCACATTACAAGAAGGATGTAGAGGCTTTGGAGAGGGTGCAGAGGAGGTTTACCAGGATGTTGCCTGGTATGGAGGGGAGATCCTATGAGGAGAGATTGAGTGATTTGGGGTTGTTTTCGCTGGAAAGAAGGCGGCTAAGAGGGGATCTCATTGAAACATATAAGATGATTAGAGGTTTAGACAGGGTAGATAGTGATAGCCTTTTTCCTAGGATGGAGAAAGCTAACACGAGGGGGCACGATTTTAAATTAAGGGGGGGTAGTTATAGGACAGATGTCAGGGGTAGGTTCTTTACCCAGAGGGTGGTGAGGGACTGGAATGCCCTGCCAGCTGCAGTTGTAAATGCACCTAGTTTGGGGGCGTTTAAAAGATCTGTGGATAGGTTTATGGATGAAAAGGGATTGGTTTAGGCTAGTGGGTCATTGTTTTGTAACTGGTCGGCGCAACATCGTGGGCCGAAGGGCCTGTTCTGCGCTGTAATGTTCTATGTTCTATGTTCTATGTTCTGTCTCTGTCGATAGGCACAAATATTTGTTTTAACGTTTTTAATGTTTCTGGCAAGTCCTCATTTCCCGTAACCATTTCCTGAGTCTCTCTGAGGGACTAAATGTTCACACTTCATACTCCCTTACTTTTTATTTTCCAGCAAAAGCTCCTACAATCTGTTTTTATATTACTGGCTAGTTCTTGGGGTCCTTACTTAGTTTCTAAAACACTCCCAATCTTCAGGATAACTATCATTATCTGCAACATATTTTTTATTCATCTGTGGGATGTGGACTTCGCTGCCCAGATCGGCATTTATGTCTCATTCCTCATTACCACCGAGGAGGCGGTGGTGAGCTACTTTCTTGAATCGCTGCAGTCTCTGAGGTAACGTACACCCACAGTGCTGTTAGGGTGAGAGTTTCAGCGACAGCACAGTGAGTGACTTGGAGGGGAACCTCCAAGTGGGGGTGTTCCCAGGTATCTGCTGCCCTTGTCCTTTTAGATGGTGGTAGTTGTGGGTTGGAATGTGCTGTCTAAGGAACCGCAAAGAGTTGCTGCAGTGTATCTTGTCGATAGTACATACTGCTACTACTGTGCGTCAACAGTGGAGGGAGTGGATGTTTGTGGATGGGGTGCCAATCATGTTGGCCGTTTTGTCCTGGATGGTGTTGAGCTTCTTGCGTCCATCCAGGCAAATAGTCTTCACTTTGAGATGATCAGAAATTGAGTAGTGCCAAGGGGTTCTTGTATGGTTACTTACTGCTACATCCATGAGATTAGGATAGTGGGCTTCCCAAAGGGAATTCTCCCATTATTCCAGGAAGCATAAACAGGCAGCAGGCAGGGTAGGCTGCACTAGAGGGAGGCATTGCCCCCTTACGTTCCTTCCCATATTTATAGGTGGAAAGGCACTCACAGGGAATGTACCTGGAATGACAAGAGGTAGAATCTGCAAATGTGTAATAACTGCAGAAATTCCGTCAACTGCAGCTCGAATTCCCCAGAGAATTCACACTTACCTTATTCACTCCCTTCCATCAATTATCTAGCTGCTTCTCTTTCTCTGTTACATACTTATCTCAAATTACAAACCCCTCATGCTATTTTACTTCCCCTTATTACTTTTTTCTCCCCATGTTGAGTCTTTAGTACATTACCTGCTGATTCAATGTGAATAATAAAGGGTTAACAGGCTGATCAGTGACGATGAGCTGCTTACCTGGATTCCGAGAGTTTGAACGTTGAATAGTTTTGTCTCGTTGTTTGTAGGGAAAGCGTAAAGCTGTATCCAGCAGTTTGAAGCTCTCTTTTAATGAGTGTGTCTGGTAATATTCTACCAACTCCTAAAATTAGAGAATAAGCACCCATTATTATTCAATAACTTGAATTCTGAATGAAAAGACGTGCTGGTTAGGGTGCATTGGCCATGCTAAATTCTCCCTCAGTATAGCCAAACAGGCGCCAGAGTGCAGCGTCTAAGGGATTTTCATAGTAACTTCATTGCACTGTTAATGGAAGCGTACTTAGAGCCATAGAGATTTACAGCATGGAAATAGGCCCTTCGGCCCAACTTGTCCATGCCGCCCTTTCTTTTAAACCTCGAAACTAATCCCAATTGCCCGCATTTATCCGTCTGTACCCATTGTACCCATGTAACTAAGTAAACGCTTTTTAAAAGACAAAATTGTACCCGCCTCTACTACTTGTGACACTAAAAAATAAATAAACTTTAAAAGTTAACAGAAATAAAGAAACCTTTGACCCTCATCCCTGACGCTCTCTCCCCAGTTTCTCAAACTCTGTCCACGGTGATAAAGAACTCCTCCCAAGAATGGATGTTTGGATCACCATTCGAACATGCCTGGCTCGCTACTCATTCCCCAGCCTGACCCTCACTGACGTGATGACCACCCACCTCACTCCTGCTCCCACCTTAGCCCATAATCTTCACGTCTCGTTGTTTCAATCTTCTCTCATCGGCCTTTCCTCAAAACGCAGCCCGGGATTCACCGTTCTTGCAAAGTGCTGTTCCCATTCCCAACGCTCCTTCCTTCCCCAAATGTGTTGTCACTTCCCAAATCCGTACCCATCATTCCCAGGACCTCATGTTTCAATCCCTCCAATCAGCTTCCTGCCTTGACACAGTATCAAAACAGCTTTTATCAGAGTCACAAATGAGATCCTGTGCGACTGGGACCAAGGGAAACTTTCCTCCTCATCCTGTCTGCATTTTGTCACACATTAACCACATTCTCCTCCTCCAACACCGCTCACTGTTGTCCAGCTGGCTGAGACAGCTCTCACCTGGCTCCATTCCTATCTATCTAATCTCTGCCAATGCCTTTTCTTCCTGCTCCTGCAATATTGCCACTGGTGATTCTCAAGGATCTGTCCTTGGAGCCTTTCTATTCTTCATCCTTGTATTCAGGATACAATGAGAAGAAAGAGAAAGGCTTTTAAAATGTACAAGGGAAGCAAATCAGTGGAGACATTAATAAGGTGTAGAATGTGCAGGGTGAAGCTTAAGAAAGCAATTAGGAATGCAAAGAAGAATATGAGAAAGCTCTGGCTGGAAAACCCCAAGACATTCTTTATCAATGGGAAGGGGATAACCAGGGAAAGAGTAGGATCCAGTAAGGACCAAGGAGGCAATCTGTGGGTGGAGCCTGAGGACACTGGTAGAGTATTGGATGAATATTTCACATCCATCTTCACCCAAGAGAATGAGGACGATGGTGTGGAATTCAGGGAGAGACACTGCGAGATTCTTCAGCAAATTGATACAGGGAAGAACAAGGTATTGGAGGTGTTGGCAATCTTAAAAGTGGATAAATCTCCAGGTCCAGATGAATTGTGTCCCAGGCTGCGCAGGGAGGTAAGGGAAGAAATTGCAGGGGCTCTGACCCAAATTTTCAATTCCTCTCTGGCCACAGGAGACGTGCCAGATGTCTGGAGAACAGCCAATTAATTAATTTAAACAGCTATTTAAGAAGGGTTGTCGAGATAAACCAGGGAAACTGCAGACCAGTGAGCGGTAGGGAAACTACTGGAGAAACTTCTGAAGGAGAGAATCTATCTCCACTTGGAGAGGCAAAGCTTGATCAGGGATAGTCAGCATGGCTTCATCGGAGAGAGGTCACGCCTGACAGATTTGATTGAATTTTTTGAGGAGGTGGCCAGGTGTGTAGATGAGGGTAATGCAGTTGATGTCGTTGATATGGATTTCAGCAAAGCCTTTGACAAGGTCCCACAATGGGAGGCTTGTAAACAAAGAACAAAGAACAATACAGCACAGGAAACAGGCCCTTCGGCCCTCCAAGCCTGCGCCGCTCATTGGTTCAACTAGACCATTTGTTTGTATCCCTCCATTCCCAGTCTGTTCATCTGACCATCCAGGTAAGTCTTAAACAATCCCAGCGTGTCCGCCTCCACCACCCTACTTGGCAGCGCATTCCAGGCTCCCACCCCCCTCTGTGTAAAATATGTCCCTCTGATATCGGAATTAAACCTCACCCCCCTCACCTTGAACCTGTGACCCCTCGTGTTTGTCACCTCCGACCTGGGAAAAAGCTTCCCACTGTTCACCCTATCTACACCCTTCATAATTTTATACACCTCTATTAGGTCGCCCTTCATTCTCCGTCTTTCCAGGGAGAACAACCCCAGTTCACCCAATCTCTCCTCATAGCTACGACCCTCCATACCAGGCAACATCCTGGTAAACCTCCTCTGCACTCTCTCCAAAGCCTCCATGTCCTTCCGGTAGTGTGGCGACCAGAACTGGATGCAGTACTCCAAATGTGGCCTAACCAACGTTCTATACAACTGCAACACCAGATTCCAACTTTTATACTCTATACCCCGTCCAATAAAGACAAGCATGCCATATGCCTTCTTCACCACTCTTTCTACCTGTGCTGCCACCTTCAGGGATCTGTGGCCTTGCACACCCAGGTCCCTCTGTGTGTCTATACTCCTGATGGTTCTGCCATTTATTGTATAGCTCCCCACTAGATCTACTGAAATGCATCACTTCGCATTTACCTGAATTAAATTCCATCTGCCATTTCTCCGCCCAATTTTCCAGCATATCTATATCCTGCTGTATTCTCTGACAATGTTCATCACTATCCGCAACTCCAGCAATCTTTGTATCGTCCACAAACTTACTGATCCCACCAGCTACATTTTCCTACAAATCATTTATATATATCACAAATAGCAGAGGTCCCAGTACAGAGCCCTGCGGAACACCACTAGTCACAGACCTCCTACCGGAGAAAGACCCCTCCACTGCTACCCTCTGTCTTCTATGGCCAAGCCAGTTCTCCACCCATCTAGCTAGTTCACCTTTGATCCCGTGAGATTTAACCTTTTCCACCAGCCTTCCATGAGGGACCTTGTCAAACACTTGGATAAAATCCATATAGACGAGATCCACGGCCCTTCCCTCGTCAACCGTCTTTGTCACCTCCTCAAAAAACTCCACCGACTTTGTGAGGCATGACCTCCCTCGTACAAAACCATGCTGTCTATCACTAATGAGATTATTCAGTTCTAAATGTACGTACATCCTATCTCTAAGAATCTTTTCCAACAATTTCCCTACCACGGATGTCAAGCTCACCGGCCTATAGTTACCCGGGTTATCCTTGCTACCGTTCTTAAATAACGGGACCACATTTGCTATTCTCCAATCCTCAGGGACCTCACCTGTGTCCAGTGAAGAGACAAAGATTTCTGTCAGAGGCCCAGCAATTTCATCTCTTGTCTCCCTGAGCAGTCTAGAACAGATGCCATCAGGCCCTGGGGATTTGTCAGTTTTAATGTTCCCTAAAAAACCTAACACTTCCTCACTTCTAATTGAGATTTTCTCTAACAGGTCAAAACATCTCTCTGAGACACTCCCAGTCAACACGTCCCTCTCCTTTGTGAATACTGATACAAAATATTCATTTAGGATCTCCCCTATTCCCTTGGGTTCTCAGCATAATTCCCCTCCTTTGTCCCTGACAACCCTCATGTTCCTAACGTATGTATAAAATGCCTTAGGATTCTCTTTAATCCTGATTGCCAAGGACATTTCATGACCCCTTTTTGCCCTTCTAACTCCCTGTTTGAGTTCTTTCCCACTTTCTCTGTATTCCTCCAGCGCTCCGTCTGTTTTCGGTTGCCTGAACCTAACGTACGCCTCCCTTTTCTTTTTGATCAGATCCTCAATTCCCCTGGTTATCCACGGCTCTCTAATCCTACCTTTCCTATCCTTCCTTTTTACAGGAACATGCCTATCCTGCAGTCCCATCAACTGCTCCTTAAAAGACTTCCACATGCCAGATGTGGATTTACCCTCGAACAGCCTCTCCCAATCAACAGACACTAATTCCTGTCTAATCCGACTGTAGTTAGCCTTCCCCCAATTCAGCACCTTACCCATTGACAACACTCATCTTTTCCCATTACTATCCTAAAGTTTACAGAATTGTGGTCACTATTTGTCACATGTTCCCCTGCTGAAACTTTGACGACCTGACCGGGCTCATTTCCCAGTACTGGGTCCAGTATAGCCCCCTCTCTAGTTGTGCTATCTACATATTGTCCCAAAGAACCTTCCTGAACCTTTTCAAGAAAGGGAACAGAGATAGCCCGGGAAATTACCGCCCGGTGAGTCTGACCTCAGTGGTTGGTAAGCTGATGGAGAGGCTTCTGAGGGACAAGATTTACGAGCATTTGGAGAGGTTTGACATGATCAGGAATAGTCAGCATGGATTTGTCAAGGGCAGGTCGTGCCTTACGAGCCTAGTTGAGTTCTTCGATAATGTGACTGAACACATTGACGAAGGAAGTGCCGTGGACGTAGTGTACATGGACTTCAGCAAGGCTTTTGATAAGGTCCCCCATGCAAGACTTCTTGAGGTGAGAGGGCATGGGATCCAAAGGCCTTTGGCCTTGTGGATCCAGAACTGGCTTGCCTGCAGAAGGCAGAGAGTGGTTGTGGATGGGTCTTTTTCGGAATGGAGGTCAGTCACCAGTGGGGTGCCCCAGGGATCTGTTCTGGGACCCTTGCTGTTTGTCATTTTCATAAATGACCTGGATGAGGAAGTGGAGGGATGGGTTAGCAAGTTCGCTGATGACACGAAGGTCGGCGGTGTTGTGGATGGTCTGGAAGGATGTCAAAAGTTGCAGCAGGACATAGATAGGATGCAGGAATGGGCGGAGAAGTGGCAGATGGACTTCAACGCAGATAAATGTGTAGTCGTCCATTTCGGCAGAACCAACGGGATGAACGAGTACACTATTAAGAGCAGGGGTCTTAGTAGCGTTGAAGAGCAGAAGGATCTCGGGGTCCGGGTTCACAGGACTCTTAAATCGGCCTCGCAGGTGGAGGAGGTGGTCAAGAAGGCGTATGGTGTACTGGCCTTCATTAATCGAGGGATTGAGTTTAGGAGTCGGGAGGTAATGCTGCAACTTTACAGGACCCTCGTCAGGCCTCATTTGGAGTACTGTGCGCAGTTCTGGTCGCCTCACTATAGGAAAGACGTAGAAGCTATTGAAAGGGTGCAGAGGAGATTTACAAGGATGTTGCCTGGACTGGGAGGCATGCCTTATGAAGATAGGTTGAGGGAGCTGGGACTCTTTTCCCTGGAGAGGCGAAGGTTGAGAGGCGACCTGATAGAAGTTTATAAAATGTTGAGAGGAATAGATAGGGTGGACTCTCAGAGGCTATTTCCCCGGGTTGAAATGGTCGCTACGAGAGGACACAGATTTAAGGTGCGGGGAGGGAAGTACAGAGGTGATATTAGGGGTAAGTTTTTCACTCAGAGGGTGGTGAGTGAATGGAATCGGCTGCCGTCGTCGGTGGTGGAGGCGAACTCGCTGGGGTCTTTTAAAAGACTTCTGGATGAGTATATGGGGTTTAATGGGATTGGGGGTTATAGATAGGTCTATAGATTGGTGGGGTTGATGTGATCGGCACAACTCGAGGGCCGAAGGCCTGTTTGTGCTGTAATGTTCTATGTTCTATGAACGCATTTTATAAATTCCTCCCCGTCCAGACCCCCAGCCCTAAGCACTTTCCAGTCTAAACCAGGGAAATTAAAGTTCCCCACTACAACAATCCTATTTTTTCTGCACCTATCCAGAATCTCCTTACATATCCGTCCCTCCACTTCCCGTGGGCTGTTGGGAGGTCTGTAGTATATCCCCAGCATAGTGACTGCATCCTTCCTATTTCTGAGCTCCACCCACAGTGACTTGTTACATGACCTCTCTAAACTGTCCACCCTCTGCACCGCTGTAATATGCTCCCTAACCAGTATTACTTCTCCCCCACCTCTTCTAGCCCCTCCTCTGTCTCGCCTAAAACACTTATACCCTGGAATATTCAGCTGCCAGTCCTGTCCTTTTAACCAAGTCTCCATCACCACAACCACATCCAAATTTCGCATAAGCATTAAGGCCCTAAGTTTGTCTGTCTTATCTGTTACGCTCCTCGCATTGAAGCAGATGCACTCCAGACCTCCAGGCCCACTCAGGTCATCCTCCTCCAGAATGCTCTTCTTAGCTAACCTTGCCCTGGCCCCCAGCTCGTCCCCAGCCTCTCTGCTTACTGACCTACTGTTTTGACCCCCACCCCACTGCCACATTAGTTTAAACCCACCCAAACCACACTAGCAAAACTCCCAGCCAGGATATTCATGCCCCTCTAGTTTAGGTGTAACTGGAGGTTACAAGAAGGTAAATGTACATGGGATACAGGGTAATTTGATAAAGTGGATTCAAAACTGGGAAACAGAGGGTGATGAGAGAAGCTGCTTTAGTGACTGGAAGCCAGTGTCCAGTGGCTTTCCACAAGGATCTGTGTTGGGTCCCCTATTATTCATCATTTGTATAAATGACATTGATGACTATACGGGGGGGATAGGGTCAGTAAGTTTGTGGATGACACAAAGATTGACCGGGTGGTTAACAGTGAGATGGAGTGAAAACAGCAAAGTTATTTGGAGTTGTATAAAACTTTGGTGAGGCCACAGCTGGAGCACTGTGTGTAGTTCTGGTTACCACATTGTCAGAAGGGTATGATTGCACTGGAGGGAGTGCAGAGGAGATTCCCCAGGATGTTGCCTGGGATTTAAGTTATGAAGAGAGGCTTGGCTTGTTTTTGTTGGAGCAGAGAAGACCAGCCTGGGAGGGTGGTGGAGATGAGATGCTTCACGTTCTTTAAACAGTATCTGGATGAGCACTTGGCACATCGTAACATTCAGGGCTCAGTCTGGGCCAACTGCTGGCAGAGGGAATTAGGTGGGAGTTCAGTTGTTTCTCATGTGTCAGTGTGGATCTGATGGGCCGAAGGGCCTCTTCTGTTCTATATGAATCTATAATCCACATGCTGATATTCAGCAATATCATCTGAAGCCACAAAGTTAGTTTCTCGTGTACACCGACAATACTCAACTCTGCCCCATTCCCACTTCTCCCTACCCCCACTCCCAACCCTCATCACCACCACCCCCCCCACAAAATAACTAACGACTCTGCCCTGTGTGAGTGTGTGTGTGTGTGTGTGTGTGTGTGTGTGTGTGTGTGTGTGAGAGGTACACACAACTAGAAGCTCTTGTCTTTCAGCCTTGGTCTGTGCAGAAAGCCTGAACAACAGCAGCAGCAGGAACTCCACATTTCCTTCACTCCCCGGCTTCAGTAAAGGGAGATTTCTGCTTCCCAGTCACTCTCCAATAGCCTGTACGACAAGATCTAGCTTCACTGTAATGCCACAATGGTCTGGGAAAATGCTCTGGCCTCTGAGAGGTTGAATGGTCATTGAGCCAAAATACCAGAGAGGCACAGGCATCTGGAGGGCACAATGAGAATTATTTCACAGAGTATAAGGGAACCTACCAGGAGACTCTCAAACTTCTTTGCCTCAGTGATGTGGATCCAATTGTCCTTCTCAACAACTTTAATATGCTTCACTTCGTCATTAAACCTGAGGAAAGAGGCCATCACGACAGGGTTTGAGTGTCAATAAAACAAACAACAAAATCACTAAACAATAAGAGAAAGGTGTCACATTAGGCTGTACGTTAGACTGAGCAACAATAAAAATTGCCATCCATTAAAGGCCAGATAGGTCGAGGGCAGTGGCTGTAGATTTCTTATGGGAAGGTTGTGTCTGATTAATCTGGTTGAATGTTACAAGGAGGGTTATGAGGTTTGAGAATCTGATGTAGTTCCACAGATTTTGGAAATCATCCGCTACGACAACGGATGAATGAACATCGCTCGACAGTCACCAGGCAAGACTGTTCCCTTCCTGTTGGCGAACACTTCAGCGGTCACGGGCATTCAGCCTCTGACCTTCGGGTAAGCATTCTCCAAGGCGGCCTTCACGACACACGACAGCGCAGAGTTGCTGAACAGAGACTGATAGCCAAGTTCCGCACACATGAGGACGGTCTCAACAGGGATCTTGGGTTCATGTCGCACTATCTGTAACCCCCGTGACTTGCCTGGGTTTACAAAACCTCACTTACTGTACTGTCTGGAGACAATACACATCTCTTTAACCTGTGATCAGTGCTCCTTCCACTCACATTATCAGCCACTTTAAGACTTGAACAGCAGGTTAGGTGTAAGGATTCGCATTCTAATCAGTAATCTCTAAACTGTCTGTGCTTTATATGCTCTGTCTGAGGCCAGAACTCTCCATTCACCTGACGAAGGGGCTAACCCCGAAAGCTTGCTTGCTTGTGAGAAGATTATCAAATAAATCGGTTGGACTAAAACCTGGTGTTGTCAGACTTTTTACACTGTAACCATTCCATGGTTCCATTTCTGAGAGTTTTCCCAATGACGGAGGAAAGCTCAGATAGGTTAGAATAGACTTCATTGGAGCTAAGGTGGCTGAGGGGAGATTTAATCAAGCTGTATAAAATGACAAGGAGATAGAGTGGATTGGAAAATCCTATTTCCATTATCATAGGTTAGTAAAATGGGGCATAATTATTCGGGATTGGACAGGAGTTGAGGAACTTTTTTTATGCTGAGGGTGACGGGAGGGAATTTGGAACTCACTACCTGAGAGTGAGAGAAACTCTCAGTAGGGAGGTCTTGTAGGGAGGGCATTGGTGAGGCCGCAGCTGGAGTACTGTGTGCAGTTTTGGTCGCCGCACTTACGCAAGGATATTTTGGCCTTGGAGGGAGTGCAGAGGAGGTTTACTCGGCTGATACCGGAGATGAGGGGGTTGAACTATGAGGAGAGGCTGAATAAACTAGGCTTGTACTCGTTGGAGTTTAGAAGAATGAGGGAAGATCTTATTGAGACGTATAAGATGACGAATGGGATGGATAGGATAGAGGTGGAGAGACTCTTCCCGCTCAGAAAGGACAGTAGGACTAGGGGGCACAGCCTCAAGATAAAAGGGGGGTGCGGTTTAGAACGGAGTTGAGGAGGAACTTCTTCACTCAAAGGGTGGTGAATCTCTGGAATTCTCTGCCCGTTGAAGTGGTGGAGGCTGCCTCGCTAAATATATTTAAGACGCAGGTTGATGGATTTTTGATAAGAGGGGATTAAGGGTTATGGGGAGAGGGCGGGAAGGTGGAACTGAGCCACGACAGATCAGCCATGATCTTATTGAATGGCGGGGCAGGCTCGAAGGGCTGGATGGCCTACTCCTGCTCCTATTTCTTATGTTCTTATGTTCTTACATGCAAAACATTTTGGATCCATACAGTAACCCCCAGGGCCACTGAGCAAGAATTGGAAGTGAGATTAGACTGATTCATTCTCTTTCAGCAGGAACATACACAATGGGATGAATAGTCTCCTCCTGTGTCCCGTGCACATTTTCTGTTCCGGTGTTTGAGTGCCATGAAGTGAAAATGCATAATTCTCCAGTCCAGTTCAGCCAGGACTGTGTCTATCCCATACCAGCCTCTGCTCCACCATAAAAACACAATGTGTTCACACCAACCTAATACTAATAGCAAATCTTTCAGCCTCTGCTGTGCGCTCACGAATCAGATATGTTCCAGAGCTGTGTGTCTTCAGGAGATTGTCAGCCTGTCCACGCTCCAAATTGCCTGCAAACCTAGGGAGGAAAAAATACAAAAGCAAAACACTGTAGATGCTGGAAATCTGAAATTAAGCCAGATTAACCTGTAAAAAACTCAGTGCATTGACTTGAACAGCTGCCAGAGTGTGGCAACTAGGGGAATTTCACAGTAACTTCACTGCAATGTAAATGTAAGCCTTACTTGCGGCTACATTGGTGGAGAGAGAAGCAGAGTTAACGTTTCAGACAGAACAGAAATAGAAATGTTGGAGCTCCTGTTGCACACTGCTAAATATACACACGAACCACTCCATTACCCTGTACCTGTCCTGGGAGTGTTTGATGGGGGGGACAGTGTAGAGGGAGCTTTACTCTGTATCTAACCCCGTGCTGTACCTGTCCTGGGAGTGTTTGATGGGGGACAGTGTAGAGGGAGCTTTACTCTGTATCTAACCCTGCGCTGTACCTGTCCTGGGAGTGTTTGATGGGGACAGTGTAGAGGGAGCTTTACTCTGTATCTAACCCCGTGCTGTACCTGTCCTGGGAGTGTTTGATGGGGACAGTGTAGAGGGAGCTTTACTCTGTATCTAACCCCGTGCTGTACCTGTCCTGGGAGTGTTTGATGGGGACGGTGTAGAGGGAGCTTTACTCTGTATCTAACCCCGTGCTGTACCTGTCCTGGGAGTGTTCGATGGGGACGGTGTAGAGGGAGCTTTACTCTGTATCTAACCCCGTTCTGTACCTGTCCTGGGAGTGTTTGATGGGGGGACAGTGTAGAGGGAGCTTTACTCTGTATCTAACCCTGTGCTGTACCTGTCCTGGGAGTGTTTGATGGGGACAGCGTAGAGGGAGCTTTACTCTGTATCTAACCCCGTGCTGTACCTGTCCTGGGAGTGTTTGATGGGGACAGTGTAGAGGGAGCTTTACTCTGTATCTAACCCCGTGCTGTACCTGTCCTGGGAATGTTTGATGGGGGGACAGTGTAGAGGGAGCTTTACTCTGTATCTAACCCCGTGCTGTACCTGTCCTGGGAGTGTTTGATGGGGGGACAGTATAGAGGGAGCTTTACTCTGTATCTAACCCCGTGCTGTACCTATCCTGGGAGTGTTTGATGGGGGACAGTGTAGAGGGAGCTTTACTCTGTATCTAACCCCGTGCTGTACCTGTCCTGGGAGTGTTTGATGGGGGGACAGTGTAGAGGGAGCTTTACTCTGTATCTAACCCCATGCTGTACCTGTCCTGGCAGTGTTTGATGGGGGACATTGTAGAGGGAGTTTTACTCTGTGTCTAACCCCGTGCTGTACCTGTCCTGGGAGTGTTTGATGGGGACAGTGTAGAGGGAGCTTTACTCTGTGTCTAACCCCGTGCTGTACCTGTCCTGGGAGTGTTTGATGGGGACAGTGTAGAGGGAGCTTTACTCTGTATCTAACCCCATGCTGTACCTGTCCTGGGAGTGTTTGATGAGATTGTGTATCTGTCAGTAACTTACCAGGGATAGATGCTGTAGTCAGGCTCTTTTGAAGGCGGCTTAATAAAATGCTGAAAGGAGAGATTAAAAACTATTTATTTCTCTTTTTGTGAGAGGTTTTCAACAAGATATCTGTGACCAAAACCTGGCAGAAAACAGCTGCTGCAAACAGGATAAATTGGGGAATATTGGAATAGTTCCAGAGTATTCCAGATTTAATCACAATCTGCAAATACTTTTTCCTCACGTCAGCGTTGAACCCTTTTCCAATCACATTCAACCCTGTCCTCTGGTTCTTGGTCCTGGTTTCTCCCTATTTATTCCCGAGTCCCTCCATCAAATCTCCTCTCAATCTTTCATGGTAATCAGTCCCACTTTCTCTCCGTCTGGTGATGCAGGGATACAAACAAAATGCTGGAAAATAGGGTGAGGCTGCATGACCCGTTTGTCAGCCAGTGCAGACATGATGGGCCGAATGGCCTCTTTCTACCCCATAAACTTTCTCCAATGTTCCAGTCTATCCACAGAACCAAAGTCCTTCATTTCTGGAACCATTCTCATGAACCTTACCTGCTCTCTCACAAAGCCTTGAGGCTGTCTTGTGGGTGCACTGAGTGATGCCCTACATTGGATTAGAAGCTCCAGGTGTGAGTCCAACATCAGGGCTTACAGAAGGAATGTTCAATGGGCTGATAACCAGCTTGGACATTCTTCCAGCACTTCCCCCACTTTTCCCCAAAGGGGTACAGATAGCACGGGTGTGGAGGTATGTAAGAGAGAGAGAGACTAAAGCCTTCACATCCTTCATGAAATGTGGTGTCCGACAATATTGCACCCAGTTCTGATGTGGCCAAAAGTGTTTTTCGTTCTGGTAAACTCCAGTAATACAGGTCCCGAGTCCTCAGTCTCTCCTCATCCCAAGAATCGGTCTGGTAAACCTTCACTGCTCTCTCTCTTTAGAATCATAGAATCCTACAATCCAGAAAGAGGCCATCTGACCCATCATGTCTACACCAACCACAATCCCATCCAGGCTCTATCCTCATAACCTCATGCATTTACCCTAGCTAGTGTGGGACCGTGCTGGGACCAGAGTCCTGTCGAATCGTGTAGATAGGACTGTAGATAGGCCTTTAAACTAATGGGGGGGGGGAGGCGGTGCGCGAGGGTAGGTGAAATTACAGGGTTGAAAGTAAAGGAGAGGGTGCAGGTACAGGAAGAGGCCGAGGATGTCCCAATAATAGAGGGAGTAGAGGGCGTGAGTATGGTTGGTGGCGTTCCGGCAAATAGGGTCCAGGTGAAGGCTGGGATGAAGGTGCTTTATCTGAATGCACGAAGCATTCGGAATAAAGTGGATGAGCTGGTGGCGCAGATCGACACAAATGGATACGATCTGGTGGCCATTACAGAGACGTGGCTGCAAGGTGACAGGGACTGGGAGCTGAATGTCCAAGGGTATCAAGTGTTTAGGAAGGATAGACGGGAGGAAATAGTGGGGGGTGGAGTAGCTCTGCTGATTAAGGATAACATCAGGATGGTAGCAAGGGATGATATAGGAGCCAAGGAGCAGAACGTGGAATCGTTGTGGGTGGAGATTAGGAACAGCAAAGGGAGGAAGACGCTGGTGGGTGTTGTCTATAGGCCCCCAAATAATGATCTGGATGTGGGGCGGGCTGTTAACGGGCAAATAAGTGTGGTGTGCAGGAATGGAACGGCAAAAATTTTGGGGGATTTCAATCTACATATTGATTGGTCGACCCACGTTAGACACAGTGGGCTTGAGGTTCTTGGAATGCTGCCGGGATAGTTTCCTGGAACAGTGTGTGTTGGAGCCGACGAGGGAGCGAGCTATCTTGGATCTGGTGTTATGTAATGAGGCGGGTAGAATTAGGGACCTTGTGGTGAAGGATCCTCTTGGGAAGAGCGATCATTGTATAGTGGAGTTTCTGATGCAGATGGAGGAGGAGAAAGTGGGTTCACGGACCTGTGTCCTTTGTTTGAACAGAGGGGAGTACGATAAGATGAGAGAGGAATTGGCAAATGTTGATTGGGGGAGCGCATTGGAAGGTAGGTCTGCTGAGGAACAGTGGAGGATCTTTAAGGAGATCTTTCTTGGTGCTCAGCAGAAATTTATTCCGATGGTTAAAAAGGATCGTAGGAGGAGAGATAATAAGCCGTGGATAACAAAGGAGGTAAAGGAAAGTGTTAAATTAAAAGTGGATGCGTTTAGAGTAGCTAAGAGTAGTGGGCGAGAGGAGGATTGGGAGAGGTTTAAATATCAACAAAGAATGACAAAGAAGTTGATAAAGAAGGGTAGGATAAACTATGAAGCTGGGCTAGCGCTTAATATAAAAAAGGATAGTAAGAGTTTTTATAAATATATAAAAAGGAAGAGGCTGGCTAGGGTGAACGTTGGTCCCTTAGAGGATGAGAAGGGGGACTTAGTGGTAGGGGATGGGGAAATGACTGAGGCCTTGAATAACTTTTTTGTTTCGGTCTTCACAGAGGAGGACGTGAATAATTTGCCGGGTGTTAGCGATGGAAAGATGGTAGGAGTGGAGGGCCTGAATGACATTATTGTTACTAGAGAGGTGGTGCTCGAAAGACTGGAGGGACTGATTATGGACAAGTCCCCAGGAGCGGATGGAATGCATCCGAGGGTCCTGAAAGAAATGGCGGAGGTGATAGTGGATGCCTTGGTGATTATTTTCCAAACAGCGCTGGATTCCGGGGAAGTGCCGGAAGATTGGAAAACGGCTAATGTTACGCCGTTGTTTAAGAAGGGTGGCAGGCAAAAGGCAGGGAATTATAGGCCGGTTAGTTTAATGTCTGTCTTAGGAAAAATGTTAGAAACCGTCATTAAGGAGGAAATAGCGAGGCATCTTGAGGAGAATTGTTTGATAGAGCAGACGCAGCACGGTTTCGTTAAGGGGAAGTCGTGTCTGACGAATTTATTGGAGTTCTATGAGGATGTGTCTAGGGCGGTGGATAGAGGAGAGCCGGTGGATGTGGTGTTTCTTGATTTTCAGAAGGCGTTTGATAAGGTGCCGCACAAGAGGTTATTGCAGAAGGTCAGGGGACATGGAGTTGGGGGTAGGGTGTTAGCGTGGATAGAGGATTGGTTGTCAAATAGGAGGCAGAGAATGGGGGTCAACGGGTGCTATTCGGATTGGCGGATGGTGACTAGTGGGGTGCCCCAGGGGTCGGTGCTGGGGCCTCAGCTATTTACCATTTATATAGATGATCTGGAGGAGGGAACCGAGTGCAGGGTGTCGAAATTTGCTGATGACACCAAGATTGGGGGAAAGGCAAATTGTGCGGAGGGTGTGGAGAGTCTGCAGAAGGATCTAGATAGGCTGGGCGAATGGGCCAGGAAATGGCAAATGGAATTTAATGTTGGCAAGTGTAAAGTTGTCCACTTTGGTAGGAATAATGGTGGGAAGGACTATGGCGACAAACTGCAGCAGGCAACAGTGCAGAGGGACCTCGGGGTCCTTGTGCATGAGTCGCAAAAACCCAGCTTGCAGGTGCAGCAGATGGTCAGGAAGGCGAATGGGATGCTGGCCTTCATAGCGAGGGGGATTGAATATAAAAATAGGGAGGTCTTGCTGCAGCTGTATAGGGCACTGGTGAGGCCGCAGCTGGAGTACTGTGTGCAGTTTTGGTCGCCGCACTTACGCAAGGATATTTTGGCCTTGGAGGGAGTGCAGAGGAGGTTTACTAGGCTGATACCGGAGTTGAGGGGGTTGAACTATGAGGAGAGGCTGAATAAACTAGGCTTGTACTCGTTAGAGTTTAGAAGAATGAGGGGAGATCTCATTGAGACGTATAAGATGATGAACGGGATGGATAGGATAGAGGTGGAGAGACTCTTCCCGCTCAGAAAAGGCAGTAGGACTAGGAGGCACAGCCTCAAGATAAAGGGGAGGCGGCTTAGAACGGAGTTGAGGAGGAACTTCTTCACTCAAAGAATGGTGAATCTCTGGAATTCTCTGCCCGTTGAAGTGGTGGAGGCTGCCTCGCTAAATATTTTTAAGACGCAGGTTGGTGGGTTTTTGATAAGAGAAGGGATTAAGGGTTATGGGGAGAGGGCGGGAATGTGGAACTGAGCCACGACAGATCAGCCATGATCTTATTGAATGGCGGGGCAGGCTCGAAGGGCCAGATGGCCTACTCCTGCTCCTATTTCTTATGTTCTTAGTCTCCCCCTAACACTAAGGAGCAATTTAGCATGGCCAATCCACCTAACGGGCACACATCTTTGGACTGTGGCAGCAGACCGGAGCACCCAGAGGAAAGTCGCAGAGGCACAGGGAGAGCTCGCAGATGTCACACAGTGAGCCAAGCCAGAAATCGAACCTGGATCCCTGGCGCTGTGAGGCAGCAGTGCTAAGCACTGTGCCACCGTGCCACTTTAGATAAGGAGAGTAAAACTGCCCACAATACCCAAGGTATTATCTCCTGAAGGACATGTACAACTATAGTAACATATCCTTACTTATCTGCACATGTTGAAAGCAAGTACATCATGAATATGAGTCAAGAAAACTCAGGATCCTAACACTGGCCCATGGGAAACACCGTTATAAACCTTCCTGCAGTCTGAAAATGGCCATTCATTTGTTACTCTCCACTTCCTGTCACTCAGCTTACTTTGAATCCATGCCATTACTCCTACCCCGTTTATCTTGGGGGCCTAGACTTTGCTGACAAGTCTTTTATGCAGCACTCCTTCAGATGTTTTGTGGGAAGACTGCGCACTCCACAGTAAACCTGTTACATTCAATAATCCACTCTGTTATCTCAAAGAACTCAAGGTTGTTGACTAAACATGATTGGCCCTGAACAGTTATGTCGCTTTCCTTCATTGATCCATATATGACAAAGTGACTTAATTTTTCCGTGAGTTATCATTTCTAAAAGCTTTTTCACCATCAAAGTTAAGCTGACAAGCTGCATAGACAACGTTTAACCTTACAGTCTCCTTGGACAAGTAGTGGTGGCACAGTGGGTTAGCGCTGCTGCCTCACAGCACCAGAGACTTGGGTTCAATTCTGGTCTCGGGTCACTGTCTGTGTGGAGTTTGCACATTCTCCCTGTATCTGTGTGGGTTTCCTCCGGTGCTCCAGTTTCCTCCCACAATCCAAAGACGTTGTGGGCTAGGTGGTTTGGTCATGCTAATTTTCCCTTTAGTGTCAGAGGGTTAGCAGGATAAATATGTGGGGTCAAGGAGATAAGATCTGGGTGAGGCTGTGGTCAGCACAGACTCGATGGACCAAATGGCCTCCTTCTGCACTGTAGGGATATTCTATTCTAACTCTTGAGGCAAAGACTGAATGTTCAATCTGGGACTGAGTATTATACACCTTCCTCCCCCAGTTTCTGACCTCAACGATTATGTTGCCGCAATGACCCTACAATTAAAACTCTGGGTGCAGTGTCATCGAGATCAGAATTCCAAAAATAAATCTGTAGGAAGCTGTTTGTGCCTTTGCTCAATTTTGTAAAAATTTGCAGGTTTTTGTTTTGAATTCAAACAGTTGTTCTTTTCTCCCCAATTTAAATATTATCTGGAATGTTTGGCTTCTTGGATCGATTCCAGTGGCTGCTATCTGTGTATCCGTCCAGCTCAAACTATAACCCACTAAGTCAAGCTGCCTGATATACAGGAGAGGATCAGCATCATGGCTCCTGGGATAAACTCCTAAATGAATGGGATTGTCGGGGCAGGAACAGAACACTGCAGCAAGTCTGAAGCTTGATCACACTTACTCGTGAATCCACTGGACAAGGTTTCACAGACGAGCTCGGGAACCAACCAAAACGTTTGGTTTGAATGGCTTTCCCCTGGAATGGAGACGGACAGACACTGTCACTGTCGACGGTATAAACAGTGCAGCCCATTTACAAAGACAAAATTCCAAAGACTTCCCCCAACCCCACAAAACCGCTCTGTGCCCAAACATTAGACAGGATCCTCACTGGCAGACAGGCTTAATACACAACCACACCCCCCTCCCATTCTCTTCCCAGCCTGTCCACTGCACCCCACCCCCCCTAGCACCCCGTCTGCCCCACCACACCCCACTCCCCCCCGCACCCCGTCTGCCCCACCGCACCCCGTCTGCCCCACCACACCCCACTCCCCTCCACACCCTGTCTGCTGCCCCTCCCCCTCACCCCACCGCCCCCCGCCTTCCCCACCACACCCCACCTGCCCCACCGCACCCCACCTGCCCCACCGCACCCCACTCCCCCCGCACCCCGTCTTCCCCACCACACCACACCCCACTCCACCCCCGCACCCCCTGTCTGCCCCACCACACCCCACTCCCCCCCACACCCTGCCTGCTGCCCCTCCCCCTCACCCCACTCCCCCCCCGCACCCCATCTGCCCCACCACAACCTACTCCACCCCCACACCCCATTTGCCCCCCACCACACCCCACTCCCCCCCCACCACACTCCACTACCCCGTCTTCCCCACCACACCCCACTCCCCCCCACCACACCCCACTCCCCCCCGCACCCCCTGTCTTCCCCACCACACCCCACTCCCCCCCACCACACTCCACTCACCCCTCCACACCCCCTGTCTGGCTCCCCACCACCCCCCACCTCCCCTTCCTGATTATGTCATGTTGTTTCTACAATTTGAGAGGGATTCTGAACATAGGAATAGCACTAGACCATTCGGCCCCTCAAAGCTGTTTCACCAATCTGAAGCTGAGGTGTAAAATGTAACCGCTTAGAAAGGACAGCAGGACTAGAGGGCACAGCTTAGACCGGAGTTTAGATCGGAGTTGAGGAGGAACTTCTTCACTCAAAGGGTGGTGAATCACTGGAATTCTCTGCCCGTTGAAGTGGTGGAGGCTACCTCGCTAAATATTTTTAAGTCACGGGTAGATAGGTTTCTGATGGACAAGGGAATTAAGGGTTATGGGGAGAAAGCGGGAATGTGGAACTGATCCACTTCAGATCAGCCACGATCTTATTGAATGGCGGGGCAGGTTCGAAGGGCCAGATGGCCGACTCCTGCTCCTATTTCTTATGTTCTTATAAATGGATAAATCAGAGGGGACATTTCGGCAAAAATGAGTGGGAAATGGCTGTAAAAAGCAGAGATTTCTACATGTGCCACCAAGTAATCATTTGACTCGACAGACTGACTCAATAATATCAAAAAGCTGCCTGCAAACTGAGAAACTATATGGGAATCTGAAGTTTCTGAAAAGATAAACAAGATCAGCAAAGAAATGAAAGAGGGAAGACATGCTGCAGAGATGGGGATATAGAGAGGAGAGGAGACAGGGACTGCAATAGCAGCTCACTGAGTAGGAATTTCACCTGGGTGGGCACATCAGAGGCAGCCCTTCTAGCCTGCTCCACCACTCATCTTGATCATAGCTGATCATCAAATTCAATATCCTGATCCCCCCTCTCCTCCCCCACTCCATATCCCTCAATCCCTTTCGCCCCATCATCTCATTTCTTCTCAAAATCAGAATGTTTTAGCCTCAGCTACTTTCTGTGGGAGTGAATTCCACACATTCACCACCCTCTGGGTGAAGACATTCTCTTCACCTCAGTTCTAAAAGGTTTACCCTTTATCCTCAAACTCTGACCCCTAGTTCTGGACTCCCCCCACCACTGGGAACATTCTTTCTAAATCTACCCTGTCTAATCCTGTTAGAATTTTATAAGTTTCTATCAGATCCCCTCTCACTCTTCTAAACTCCAGTGAATATAATCCTAACCGACTCAGTCTCTCCTCATATGACAGACCTGCCATCCCAGGAATCAGCCTGGTAAACCTTCGCTGTACTCCCTCTATAGCAAGGACATCCTTCCTCAGATAAGGAGACCAAAACTGTACACAATACTCCAGGTGTGGCCTCACCAACGCCCTGTACAATTGCAGTGAAACATCCCTATCCCTAAACTCAAATCCTCTCACAATGAAGGCCAACATACCATTTCCCTTCTTTACTGCCTGCTGTACCTGCACGCTTACTCTCAGTGACTGATGCACGAGGACTCCAAGGTCTCACTGAGTATCCACCTCTCTCAATTTACACCCATTGAAATAATAATCTGTCTTTCTATTACTGCCACCAAAGTGGATAATCTCACATTTATCCACATTACATTGCATCTGCCATGCAGATACCCACACACTCAACCTGTCCAAATCACACTGAAGCATCTCTGTATCCTCCTCACAGCTTTGTATTTGGAAATAATACATTCAGTTCCCTCTTCCAAATCATTAATATATAATGTGAACAGTTGGGGTCCCTGCGGAACCCCGCTAGTCACCGACTGCCAATCAAAAAAAGACCCATATGCCTCCTCTTTGCTTCCTATCTGCTAACCAGCTTTCTATCCACCTCATGACATTTCCTGCAATCCCATGTGCTTTAACTTTACACAGCAGTCCGTTATGTGAGACCTTGTTGAAAGCCTTCTGAAAGTAAATAAACCACATCCACTGGTTCTCCTCGATCAAATCTACTAGCTACATCCTCAAAAACTCCAATAGATTTGTCATGCATGATTTCCCTTTTGTGAACCCATGTTGACTGTGTCTGATTATCCCACTGCCTCCCAAATGCTGAGTTACAAAGTCCTTGAAAGAAATGGAAGAGGAAATCGTCGAATGAGAGAGGAGCAAGAATCACAAAATGATTCTTACAAGAGAATTTACTTTTCCAATAATTATTAGGACAATGGCAAAGTGAGATTCCTGCATCGTGTGCAGTCTCTCCTCGGTGTCACCCAGCCCACAGAACGAAGGCATCGCAACTTTAAACACAGAGGCAATCTTAAAGCTTTACACAGGAACCTGAACATCAAAACAGAGGCAACATCAGCACTGAGGGTGGGTCGAAAGGAGGAAAGTTCAAAACTTGGCACCAAAGCAGCTGAAGGCACGGCCAGCAATGGTGAAATGGTTATTAAAATTAGGACAGTAGATCAGAACAGGAGGAGATCTCTGGGATTTGTGGGCTGAACAGGATTCCAGAGATAGGGAGGGGCGAGATCATGGAGGAATTTGAAAAAAAAATTGTGAACCATCTTGGGACATTTTATTCTGTTAAAGTTTCTTTTTCAAACATTTTTTAGGTGATGTGGACATTACTGACGACACTATTAATTGTTGCCCATCCCTAAGTGCCTTTGAACTGAGTGGCTTGCTGGGTACTTAACGGCTGTGGGTCTGGAGTCACATCTAGGCCAGACCAGGTAAGGACAGCAGATTTCCTTCCCCAAAATACATGAGTGAATCAGCTGGGTTTTACAGCAATCAATAATAATCATTACTGATCATGACAAATTCCAGATTTAATTCAATTTAAATTTCACCACCTGAACCACCGTCCCCAGTATCAGTCTGGGGCTTTCAATTACGACACCAGTAGTATTACCCCTCTATAAATACGAGGAAATGTTACAACTGGCTATCTCTACTTGGGAGTGAGAATTCCATCCGTATTCACATTCCTGAAATATCATTTAACAGCTCAGCCAATCACCATCCTCATCTCGCTCAACATCCAATAACGTATCCAATGGCAATGGGACTTGCTTCTAACATTTGCCTGAAAAGTGATCTAACATTTTCTTTTTATCCATCACAAGATCACTTATTCTGCTGTCTAATCCAAACTGTGCCTAAACAGAGGGTCCGGCAGCTGTACAGAGGCTGCCATAACCCAGTCACGGATATTCCTGGAACAGTTCTGACCCTCTCCGTTTCCCAAACTCCCATCAGTGATTCTGACCTCCCACCATGAAGATTCTGGGTCTCCCTTCAGCAATTCAATGACTTCTCCACTCTGGAAGCTGAGGCTTGGTTTTCCCACAGGTGGAGGGGGGTTTCCCTGGTACGTACGAACTGCTAACATTCTGGGACCTAGAAAAATTGGCAAAAGACACATTTCCATCGTATTTCTGAATCAGTGGAGAAAAGAGAAGTCAGGGACAAGGTGCCACACTGAGACCATGCACCCCGTTATTAACAAACAGCAACACATTCATACACAACACTAACACACTTGGTAAACGTGCCGGTGTCATGAGGTGGGGGGGGGGGCTGGTGTGCAGGGTGTGAGGGTACTGGAACACAATACTATCTCTAGAAATCCCATTTGATGTTTTTCAAATTGTCCACATGGCTCATTGAGATCAATCACACCTCGAGGACTAAAGGCTTAAGGTTCAAAAACTTCCCCCCATATTCCAGGCTGACACTCCCAAATCAGTGCCGAGGGAGTGCCGCACTGTCAGAGGGTCAGTGCTGAGGGAGTGCCGCGCTGTCAGAGGGTCAGTGCTGAGGGAGTGCCGCACTGTCAGAGGGTCAGTGCTGATGGAGTGCCGCACTGTCAGAGGGTCAGTGCTGAGGGAGTGCCGCACTGTCAGAGGGTCAGTGCCGAGGGAGTGCCGCACTGTCAGAGGGTCAGTGCTGATGGAGTGCCGCACTGTCAGAGGGTCAGTGCTGAGGGAGTGCCGCACTGTCAGAGGGTCAGTGCTGAGGGAGTGCCGCACTGTCAGAGGGTCAGTGCTGAGGGAGTGCCGCACTGTCAGAGGGTCAGTGCTGAGAGAGTGCCGCACTGTCAGAGGGTCAGTGCTGAGGGAGTGCCGCACTGTCGGAGGGTCAGTGCTGAGGGAGTGCCGCACTGTCAGAAGGTCAGTGCTGAGGGAGTGCCGCACTGTCAGAGGGTCAGTGCTGAGAGAGTGCCGCACTGTCAGAGGGTCAGTGCTGAGGGAGTGCCGCACTGTCGGAGGGTCAGTGCTGAGGGAGTGCCGCACTGTCAGAAGGTCAGTGCTGAGGTAGTGCCGCACTGTCAGAGGGTCAGTGCTGAGGGAGTGCCGCACTGTCAGAGGGTCAGTGCTGAGAGAGTGCCGCACTGTCAGAGGGTCAGTGCTGAGGGAGTGCCGCACTGTCGGAGGGTCAGTGCTGAGGGAGTGCCGCACTGTCAGAAGGTCAGTGCTGAGGGAGTGCCGCACTGTCAGAGGGTCAGTGCCGAGGGAGTGCCACACTGTCAGTGCCGAGGGAGCGCCGCACTGTCAGAGGGTCAGTGCTGAGGGAGTGCCGCACTGTCAGAGGGTCAGTGCTGAGGAAGTGCCGCACTGTCAGAGGGTCAGTGCTGAGGGAGTGCCGCACTGTCAGAGGGTCAGTGCTGAGGGAGTGCCGCACTGTCAGTGTTGAGGGAGCGCCGCACTGTCAGAGGGTCAGTGCTGAGGGAGTGCCGCGCTGTCAGAGGGTCAGTGCTGAGGGAGTGCCGCGCTGTCAGAGGGTCAGTGCTGAGGGAGTGCCGCACTGTCAGAGGGTCAGTGCTGAGGGAGTGCCGCAATGTCAGAAGGTCAGTGCTGAGGGAGTGCCGCACTGTCAGAGGGTCAGTGCTGAGGGAGTGCCGCACTGTCAGTGCCGAGGGAGCGCCGCACTGTCAGAGGGTCAGTGCTGAGGGAGCGCCGCACTGTCAGAGGGTCAGTGCTGAGGGAGTGCCGCTCTGTCAGAGGGTCAGTACTGAGGGAGTGCCGCACTGTCAGAGGGTCAGTACTGAGGGAGTGCCGCACTGTCAGAGGATCAGTGCTGAGGGAGCGCAGCACTGTCAGAGGGTCAGTGCTGAGGGAGCGCCGCACTGTCAGAGGGTCAGTGCTGAGGGAGTGCCGCACTGTCAGAGGGTCAGTGCTGAGGGAGTGCCGCACTGTCAGTGTTGAGGGAGCGCCGCACTGTCAGAGGGTCAGTGCCGAGGGAGTGCCACACTGTCAGTGCCGAGGGAGCGCCGCACTGTCAGAGGGTCAGTGCTGAGGGAGTTCCGCACTGTCAGAGGGTCAGTGCTGAGGAAGTGCCGCACTGTCAGAGGGTCAGTGCTGAGGGAGTGCCGCACTGTCAGAGGGTCAGTGCTGAGGGAGTGCCGCACTGTCAGTGTTGAGGGAGCGCCGCACTGTCAGAGGGTCAGTGCTGAGGGAGTGCCGCGCTGTCAGAGGGTCAGTGCTGAGGGAGTGCCGCGCTGTCAGAGGGTCAGTGCTGAGGGAGTGCCGCACTGTCAGAGGGTCAGTGCTGAGGGAGTGCCGCACTGTCAGTGCCGAGGGAGCGCCGCACTGTCAGAGGGTCAGTGCCGAGGGAGTGGCGCACTGTCAGAGGGTCAGTACTGAGGGAGTGCCGCACTGTCAGAGGGTCAGTACTGAGGGAGTGCCGCACTGTCAGAGGGTCAGTGCTGAGGGAGCGCCGCACTGTCAGAGGGTCAGTGCTGAGGGAGTGCCGCACTGTCAGAGGGTCAGTGCTGAGGGAGTGCCGCACTGTCAGAGGGTCAGTGCTGAGGGAGTGCCGCTCTGTCAGAGGGTCAGTACTGAGGGAGTGCCGCACTGTCAGAGGGTCAGTACTGAGGGAGTGCCGCACTGTCAGAGGGTCAGTGCTGAGGGAGCGCCGCACTGTCAGAGGGTCAGTGCTGAGGGAGTGCCGCACTGTCAGAGGGTCAGTGCTGAGGGAGCGCCGCACTGTCAGAGGGTCAGTGCTGAGGGAGTGCCGCACTGTCAGAGGGTCAGTGCTGAGGGAGCGCCGCACTGTCAGAGGGTCAGTGCTGAGGGAGTGCCGCACTGTCAGAGGGTCAGTGCTGAGGGAGTGCCGCACTGTCAGAGGGTCAGTGCTGAGGGAGTGCCGTGCTGTCAGAGGGTCAGTGCTGAGGGAGTGCCGCACTGTCAGAGGGTCAGTGCCGAGGGAGTGTCGCACTGTCAGAGGGTCAGTGCCGAGGGAGTGCCGCACTGTCAGAGGGTCAGTGCTGAGGGAGTGCCGCACTGTCAGAGGGTCAGTGCCGAGGGAGCGCCGCACTGTCAGAGGGTCAGTGCTGAGGGAGTGCCGCACTGTCAGAGGGTCAGTGCCGAGGGAGTGCCGCACTGTCAGAGGGTCAGTGCCGAGGGAGTGCCGCACTGTCAGAGGGTCAGTGCTGAGGGAGCGCCGCACTGTCAGAGGGTCAGTGCTGAGGGAGCGCCGCACTGTCAGAGGGTCAGTGCCGAGGGAGTGCCGCACTGTCAGAGGGTCAGTGCCGAGGGAGTGCCGCACTGTCAGAGGGTCAGTGCCGAGGGAGTGCCGCACTGTCCAAGATCAAGTTTATTTATTTGTTGCTATCTCAATAGGCTTACATTAACACTGCAATGAAGTTGCTGTGAAAATCCTCTCGTCACCACACTGTGGTGCCTGTTCAGGTGCACGGAAGGAAAATTTAGCATGGTCAATGCACCTAATCAGCACATCTTTCGGACTGAGAGGGGAAACTGGACACCCAGAGGAAACCCACACAGACGTACGGAGAACTTGCAGACTCCACACAGTGACTCAAGCTGGGGATCAAACCTGGGTCCCTGGCGCTGTGATGTAGCAGTGCTAACCACTGTGCCACCATGCTGTTACAGGGTCTGTATACAGGGAGGGCTGCAATATTGAAGATGAGGAGAGGAGCTCCAGGGACCTGGGTTCGATTCCTGGCTCGGGTTACTGTGTGGAGTTTGCACATTCTCCTCGTGTCTGCGTGGGTTTCCTCTGGGTGCTCCGGTTTCCTCCCACAGTCCAAAGATGTGCGGGTTAGGTTGATTGGCCGTGCTAAAATTGCCCCTTAGATGCTTGGGTTAAAGAGATTAGCGGGAAATGTGTAGGTACAGAGTTGATGGGCCGAAGGGCCTGTTTCTGCACTGGAGGGTTTCTATGATTCTATAATAAACCCAGACCCCTCGGGCCTCTCAGGTGAATATTCAACATCTCACATTTGAAGAGGATCAGGGGAGTTCCTGTGGATGCCTGGCCAATATTTATCCGTTGAAATGACTAGAAGAGACTATCTGGTAATAATTTAATCGCGGTTAGGGATGTTTGATACATTCTGACAGTAAGAAAGCTCTGGGAGTTAGCTACAAGCTGTGAACTGCACTGGGATATTCTGAGGCTGATGAAATGCTGTATAAATGGATTGCCTGGAATTTCCCCTCAGGCTGGGGTGGACATGTACCTGCTGCCACTGCGAGTCCTCCGTCCTGTGAAGAAAGACACAAGGGTTATTCATTCTGAAATGAGATGAAAGTTTCATTTTTCCATGCAGCGCTCGGATTTCCAGCAGCTTGTTCAGAATGCAATGTGGAATCAGGGATGTAGTGGTTGGGGCTGGGAGTAATCTTCCAAGAATCCTTAAATTATGGAGAAGTACCAGAGAATTGGAAAGCTGCCAACACCATTATTCAAAAAGGCAGAGAGAGAAAACCCTGTAACTGTTGGCCAGTTAGCCCAATACCCGTCACTGAGAAAATGTTCGAGTCCGTTATTAAGGCTGTAATAGCTGAGCATTTAGAAATACATTCGCAAGCAGCATTAGCACAGCTTCACAAAGGGAAAATCATGCCCGACAAGTTTATTCAAATTCTTTGAGGTCATGAGCAAGATAGATAAAGGAGAACTAGTGGTTGTAATATACTTGGATTTCTAAAAGATTTTCAATTAGGTGGGATTTGGGATGGGCTGGTTAGATGGACACACAACTGGCTTGGCTGTAGAAGTGAGAGAGTAGCAGTGGAAAGGAGATTTGTAGCTCGCGGTGTTTTGGAGGTGCCGGTGTTGGACTGGGGTAAACACAGTAAGAAGTCTCTCAACACCAGGTTAAAGTCCAACAGGTTTATTTGGCAGAACAAGCTTTCGGAGTCTCAGGCTCCTTCATCAGGTGAAGCAGCAGCACCCCAAAAGCTTGTGCTGCCAAATTAACCTTTAACTTAATACTGTGCTAGCGGTGTTCCGTAGGGATCAGCGCTGGGACCTCTGCTGTTTGTAGTATATATAAATGATCTGGTGGGGGGGTCTGATCAGTAAGTTTGTGGATGACACAAAGATTGAAGGAGTTGCTGATAACGTCGGGGATTGTCAGGGGATCCAACAGGATAGAGATAGATTGGAGACTCAGGCACAGAAATGGCAGATGGAGTTTAATCTGGACAAACGCGAGGTGATGCATTTTGGAGGATCAAATTTAGGTGTGAATTATACTGTAAATGGCAGAACCCTTAGGAACATTAACATACAGAGGGATCTGGGCGTGCAGGTCCACAGTTCCCTAAAAGTGGCAACACAGGATGCCAAATTGATTTAGAATGCATACGGCACAGCCGGGGAACTGAGTACAGGAGTTAGAAAATCATGTTGCAGCTTTGGTTAGGCTGCATTTGGAGTATTGTGTGGAGTTCTGGTCACCACACTACCAGAAGGACATGGAAGCTTTGGAGAGATTGCAGAGAAGGTTCACCAGGATGTTGCCTAGTCTCAAGGGTGTTGACTATGAGGAGAGGTTGAATAAACTAGGATTGTTTTCACTGGAAGGATGGAGGCTGAGGGGAGACCTGATAGAGGTCTGCAAAATGATGAGAGGCAGAGACAGGATGGATAGTCAGAGGCTTTTTCCCAGGGTGGAAATGTTAATTACACGGGGGGGGGGGGGGGGGGAGTTTAAGGGAGATGTGCGGGGGAAGGTTTTCACGCAGAGAGTGGTGCACATATCGGATTCTCAGCAGGTTTGACAGGGTAGATGCGGAGTTGTTTCCCAATGTGGGACCAGAGGGGATGATCTTAAAGTAAGGCCAACACCCATTCAAGACAGGGACGAGAAGGAATTTCTTCTCTCAGAGGGGAGTGAATCTGCAGCATTCTTTACTGCAGGGAGCTGTCGAGGATGAGTCCCACTCAGTGTGTGTGGGACCCGTACCCCAGTGAGAGTCAGTGTGTGTGGGAGCCGTACCCCAGTGAGAGTCAGTGTGTGTGGGACCCGTACCCCAGTGAGAGTCAGTGTGTGTGGGACCCGTACCCCAGTGAGAGTCAGTGTGTGTGGGACCCGTACCCCAGTGAGAGTCAGTGTGTGTGGGACCCGTACCCCAGTGAGAGTCAGTGTGTGTGGGACCCGTACCCCAGTGAGGGTCAGTGTGTGTGGGGGACCCGTACCCCAGTGAGAGTCAGTGTGTGTGGGGGACCCGTACCCCAGTGAGAGTCAGTGTGTGTGGGACCCGTACCCCAGTGAGAGTCAGTGTGTGTGGGACCCGTACTCCAGTGAGAGTCAGTGTGTGTGGGACCCGTACCCCAGTGAGAGTCAGTGTGTGTGGGACCCGTACCCCAGTGAGAGTCAGTGTGTGTGGGACCCGTACCCCAGTGAGAGTCAGTGTGTGTGGGACCCCGTACCCCAGTGAGAGTCAGTGTGTGTGGGACCCGTACCCCAGTGAGAGTCAGTGTGTGTGGGACCCGTACCCAGTGAGAGTCAGTGTGTGTGGGACCCGTACCCCAGTGAGAGTCAGTGTGTGTGGGACCCGTACCCCAGTGAGAGTCAGTGTGTGTGGGACCCGTACCCCAGTGAGAGTCAGTGTGTGTGGGGGACCCGTACCCCAGTGAGAGTCAGTGTGTGTGGGACCCGTACCCCAGTGAGAGTCAGTGTGTGTGGGACCCGTACTCCAGTGAGAGTCAGTGTGTGTGGGACCCGTACCCCAGTGAGAGTCAGTGTGTGTGGGACCCGTACCCCAGTGAGAGTCAGTGTGTGTGGGACCCGTACCCCAGTGAGAGTCAGTGTGTGTGGGACCCCGTACCCCAGTGAGAGTCAGTGTGTGTGGGACCCGTACCCCAGTGAGAGTCAGTGTGTGTGGGACCCGTACCCAGTGAGAGTCAGTGTGTGTGGGACCCGTACCCCTGTGAGAGTCAGTGTGTGTGGGACCCGTACCCCTGTGAGAGTCAGTGTGTGTGGGACCCGTACCCCAGTGAGAGTCAGTGTGTGGGAGACGTACCCCAGTGAGAGTCAGTGTGTGTGGGACCCGTACCCCAGTGAGAGTCAGTGTGTGTGAGACCCGTACCCCAGTGAGGGTCAGTGTGTGTGGGACCCGTACCCCAGTGAGAGTCAGTGTGTATGGGACCTGTACCCCAGTGAGAGTCAGTGTGTGTGGGACCCGTACCCCAGTGAGAGTCAGTGTGTGTGGGACCCGTACCCCTGTGAGAGTCAGTGTGTGTGGGACCCGTACCCCAGTGAGAGTCAGTGTGTGGGAGACGTACCCCAGTGAGAGTCAGTGTGTGTGGGACCCGTACCCCAGTGAGAGTCAGTGTGTGTGGGACCCGTACCCCAGTGAGAGTCAGTGTGTGGGACCCATCCCCCAGTGAGAGTCAGTGTGTGTGGGACCCGTACCCCAGTGAGAGTCAGTGTGTGTGGGACCCGTACCCCAGTGAGAGTCAGTGTGTGTGGGACCCGTACCCCAGTGAGAGTCAGTGTGTGTGGGACCCGTACCCCAGTGAGAGTCAGTGTGTGTGGGACCCGTACCCCAGTGAGAGTCAGTGTGTGTGGGACCCGTACCCCAGTGAGAGTCAGTGTGTGTGGGACCCGTACCCCAGTGAGAGTCAGTGTGTGTGGGACCCGTACCCCAGTGAGAGTCAGTGTGTGTGGGACCCGTACCCCAGTGAGAGTCAGTGTGTGTGGGACCCGTACCCCAGTGAGAGTCAGTGTGTGTGGGACCCGTACCCCAGTGAGAGTCAGTGTGTGTGGGACCCGCACCCCAGTGAGAGTCAGTGTGTGTGGGACCCGTACCCCAGTGAGAGTCAGTGTGTGTGGGACCCGTACCCCAGTGAGAGTCAGTGTGTGTGGGACCCGTACTCCAGTGAGAGTCAGTGTGTGTGGGACCTGTACCCCAGAGAAATTCAGTCTCTTTGTTTTATCTCTTACTTACCAGATCATCAGTTGTCAGATCTGAAAGGAGAAAGAGAGGTTGTTAGATTCAGTGAAGCAATCCTATCACTGGTTCATACCCATGCTCCATGCAGACACACCCTCTTCCTGTGTCCCCGCTTACAACTCCAGAGTTTATTGCCCATCCCTAATTGCCTCAGAACCAAGTGGTTTGGTAGGCCATGCAGAGGGCAGTTAAAATAGAAATAAGAAACAGAAAGAGGCCATTCGGCCCTTCGAGCCTGCTCCACCATTCATTGTGATCGTGGCTGATCATCAAATCCAATATCCTGATTCCCCCTTTCCCCCCATATCCCTCGATCCCTTTAGCCCCAAGAGCAATATCTAATTTCTTCTTGAAATCACACAATGTTTTGGCCTTAACTACTTTCTGTGGGAGTGAATTGACGTTTATAAATTGAGTATAAAAGTTGGAATGTTCTGGTAAGGTTATATAAGGCATTGGTGAGGCTGAATTTAGAATATTGTGTACAGTTTTTGTCACTTAGTTACAGGAAGGATGTAAATAAGGTTGAAAGAGGTGCAGAGAAGATTTACAAGGATGTTGCCGAGACTTGAGAAGCTGAGTTACAGAGAGAGATTGAATAGGTTAGGACTTTATTCCCTGGAGAATGAGGGGAGATTTGATAGAGGTGTATAAAATTATGATGAGTATAGATGGAGTGAATGCAAGCAGGCTTTTTCCACTGAGGCTAGGGGAGAAAAAAACCAGAGGGAATGGGTTAAGGGTGAAAGGAGAAAAGTTTAAAGGGAATATTAGGGGGGGTTCTTCACACAGAGAGTGGTGGGAGTGTGGAATGAGCTGCCGGATAAAGTGGTAAATGTGGGGTCACTTTTAACATTTAAGAAAAGCTTGGACAGGTACATGGATGAGAGGGGTGTGGAGGGATATGGTCCCAGTGCAGGTCAGTGGGACTAGGCAAAAAATGGTTCGGCACAGACAAGAAGGGCCAAAAGGCCTGTTTCTGAGCTGTAATTTTCGATGGTTCTATGGAATTCCACACATTCACCATCCTCTGGGTGAAGAAATTTCTCCTCACCTCAGTTCTAAAAGGTTCACCCGTTGTCTTCAAACTATGACCCCTAGTTCTGGACTCTCCCAACACTGGGAACATTCAGCTGCTGTGATATGTTGTACATGCACCTTTAAGCGCACGTACAATATATTGTTAATTGTACAGGGTGTTGGTGAGACCACAGCTGGAGTACTGTGTCCAGTTTTGGTCTCCTTATCTGAGGAAGGATGTCCTTGCTATAGAGGGAGCACAGTGAAGGTTTACCAGGCTGATACCTGGGATGGCAGGTCTGTCATATGAGGAGAGACTAAATCAGTTAGGATTATATTCACTGGAGTTTAGAGAAGTGAGAGGGGATCTGATAGAAACTTATAAAATTCTAACAGGATTAGACAGATTCAGAAAGAATATTCCCGATGGTGGTAGCTCTCAGGGCTAAAGGAATCCAGTAATATGGCTTGGGGCGGGGCAGACATGATCAGGAAGGAATGGTGTTGCTGGCTCAAAGGGCTGAATGGCCTCCTCCTGCTTCTAGTTTCAGTTAACCTGCTGTCAATCATTGCACATCTCAACCAAATGTAATGTTTTCATCCCGTGACCTGTTTGGCTGTTTGCAGGAGCAGTGGTAAGGCTCAGATAGACTCAGGTTCTCGGTGAGCATCACCTGTAAATTGTCTGATCTTCAAATAAAGGATTCACTTTCTTGATGCACGATTCGTGTGTTTCGGTCAGAGAGATAAAGAATCTCATGGCAGTTACATTGGCTAGGCCAAGGAAGGAGGGCAGTATTCCTTCTCCAACGATCTAGGATAGCTACCCTGGTCACCCTCACTGAAACCAGACTTATTCAGTTAAATTCCATCAGCTTCAATGATGGGCTTTGAGCCAGAGCATTATTCTGGGTCTCTCGCCATTGTCAAAGATATCACCACCATGCCGCCATCTCCACTGTGTTTTGCGCAGGAGTTTAGCGTCTGCTCAGTTATTCTGGAGGCTTTCCTCAAACAGGGGGGGGAATTCTCAGCGATGGTGATTGGAGGTACGGTTATGACACAAGGGCAAGATGTCACTGGCTCTGCTCCACCTCTTTGAAAGATGGAAGATGAATCAGCTGTAATTTCCCAGGTCAGTGTTAATAATTACACAAAGAACAGTCTAAATCCCTGGTGAATACAGCAACAACAGCATTTATATAGCACCCTTAAAGGGGTATAAAGTCCCATGGCACTTCACAGGAATATCAATCAAACAGATATTGAGGAACACAAAGAGATATTACTGCAAGTTAACAACTGAACTGCATCAGCTACATAAACACAGTGGCTACAAGACTAACTCAGAGGCTGGGAATCCTGTGGCAAATAACTCACCTCCTGACTCTGTAAAGCCTATCCACTATTGACAAGACACAAGTCAGGATTGTGATGGAATATTTTCCAATTGCCTGGATGGCTGAAGCTCCAACAACACTCAACAAGTCTGACAATATCCAGGACAAAGCAGCCCATCCACAAACATCCACTCTCTCCACTATCGACTCTCAGTGGCAGCTGTGCGTACCATCTACAAGATGCAGCAACTCACCAGGCAAACCAGCAATCTCTGTCACCTAGAAGGACAAGGGCAGCACTTGCATGGGAAGGTGGTGGCGTAGTGTTATAGTCACTGGATTAGTTATCCAGAGACCTACATTAATGCTCTGGGGATCCAGATTTGAATCCAACCACAGCAGTTGGTGAAATTTGAATTCAATAAAAATCTGGAATTAAAAGTCTACTGATGACCATGAAACCATGTCCATTATCAGAAAAACCCCCCTGGGTCACTAATGTCCTTTAGGGAAGGAAATCTGCCATCTTTACCCGGTCTGGCCCACGTGACTCCAAAGCCACAGCAATGTGTCCTCAGGGATGGGTAATAAATGCTGGCTCTCTCATCCCAGGAACAAGTAAAGAAAAATCTTCAGGTTCCACTCCACATCAATAAATATTTATTAGTACAAGCAAAACCTAGTAACAAATATAAAAAATTTTGGTAGATAACAAATGGTTTGGTCAAACTAGGAGTTTTAAATGAGAATCTCTAAGGAGGAAAGCAAGAAGCAGAGGTTTAGGTAGTGAATTCCCGAAGTGAGGACAGAGTCAACTAAAGATACAGCCACAAGGAATAGAACCACACATCGCTGCAGCACAGAAACAGGCCTTTTGGCCCTTCTTGTCTGTGCCGAACCATTTTTCTGGCTAGTCCCACTGACCTGCACCTGGACCATATCCCTCCACACCCCTCTCATCCATAAACCTGTCCAAGATTTTCTTAAAAGTGACCCCACATTTACCACTTTATCCGGCAGTTCATTCCACACTCCCACCACTCTCTGTGTGAAAATACCCCACCCCCAACATTCCCTTTAAAAACTTTTCCCCCTTTCACCCTTAACCCATGTCCTCTAGTTTTTTTTCTCCCCAAGCCTCAGTGGAAAAAGCCTGCTTGCATTCACTCTATCTATACCCATCAAAATCTTACACACCTCTATCAAATCTCCCCTCATTCTCCAGGGAATAAAGTCCTAACCTGTTCAATCTCTCTCTGTAACTCAGCTTCTCAAGTCCCGGCAACATCCTCGTGAACCTTCTCTGCACTCTTTCAACCTTATTAATATCCTTCCTGTAATTAAGTGAGCAAAACTGCACACAATACTCTAAATTCAGCCTCACCAATGTCTTATACCACCAAGTACACGGTAAATACTCTTGCAACTCGGCCAACATTGTCTACCTGATACGTTGCAAGAAAGGATGTCCCGAAGCATGGTACATTGGGGAGACCATGCAGATGCTACGACAACGGATGAATGAACATCGCTCGACAGTCACCAGGCAAGACTGTTCCCTTCCTGTTGGCGAACACTTCAGTGGTCACGGGCATTCAGCCTCTGACCTTCGGGTAAGCATTCTCCAAGGCGGCCTTCATGACACACGACAGCGCAGAGTCGCTGAACAGAGACTGATAGCCAAGTTCCGCACACATGAGGACGGTCTCAACAGGGATCTTGGGTTCATGTCGCACTATCTGTAACCCCCGTGACTTGCCTGGGTTTGCAAAACCTCACTTACTGTACTGTCTGGAGACAATACACATCTCTTTAAACTGTGATCAGTGCTCCTTCCACTCACATTATCAGCCACTTCAGGTCTTGAACAGCAGGTTAGGTGTAAGGATTCGCATTCTAATCAGTAATCTCCAAACTGTCTGTGCTTTATATGCTCTGTCTGAGGCCAGAACTCTCCATTCACCTGACGAAGGGACTAACCCCGAAAGCTTGTGAGAATATTATCAAATAAATAGGTTGGACTAAAACCTGGTGTTGTCAGACTTTTTACTGTGTTATACAACCTCACCATAACATTCCAACTCTTACACTCAATACTTTGATTTATAAAGTCCAATGTTCCAAAAGCACTCTTTATGACCCTATCCACCTGTGACACCAATTTTAGGGAATTATGTATCTGTATCCTCAGATCCCTCTTTTCTACTGCACTGTTGAGTGTCCAACCATTTACCATGTATGTTCTACCTTGGTTTGTCCTTCCAAAGTGCAATACCTCACACTTGTCTGCATTAAATCCCATCTGCCATTTTTCAGCCCATTTTTTTAGCTGGTCCAACCTCTGCAAGCTTTGAAAACCTTCCTCACTCTCCACTAATCTCCAATCTTTGTATCATCAGCAAATTTGCTGATTCAGTTTACCACATTATTATCCAGATCATTGATATAGATGACAAGCAACAATGGACCCAGCACTGATCCCTGTGGCACACCGCTAGTCACAGGCCTCCACTCAGAGAAGCAGAGAAGCAATCCTCCACTCTCTGGCTTCTTCCATTGAGCCAATGTCTAATTCAATTTACTACCTCTCCATGTATACCTAGTGACTGAACCTTCTTAACTAACCTCCCATACAGCACCTTGTCAAAGGCCTTACTGAAGTCCATGTAGACAACATCCACTGCCTTCCCTTCAAAGGCACTGGATGTTGTCTACATGGACTTCAGTAAGGCCTTTGACAAGGTGCTGTATGGGAGGTTAGTTAAGAAGGTTCAGTCGCTAGGTAAACATGGAGAGGTAGTACATTGGATTAGACATTGGCTCAATGGAAGAAGTCAGAGAGTGGAGGATTGCTTCTCTGAGTGGAGGCCTGTGATTAGTGGTGTGCCAGAGAATTCAGTGCTGGGTCCATTGTTGTTTGTCATCTATATCAATGATCTGGATGATAATGTGGTAAATTGGATCAGCAAATTTGAAAAACTCTTAAACATGACCTACCATGCACAAAGCCATGTTGACTCTCCCTAATAAGTCCCTGTCTATCTAAGTATTTTTAGATCCTATCTCTTAGTACTCCTTCCAATAATTTACCTACTACTGACGTCAAGTTTACCGGCCTATGATTTCCCAGATTACTTTTTGAGCCTTTTTTAAGCAATGGAACAACATGAACTATCCTCTGATCATCCGGCACCTAACGAAGGGACAGGAAGCTCAAATCATGAAATATTGCATTGTAAAGTTCAATTCTCTTTTACATGGGATATTTTTTATTCATTGATTGATGGGACCTGGATGTGGCTGGGCCAGCATTTACTGCCTGTCCCTAACTGTCCACAAGGTGGCGAAGAGCAGGTTAGTCACCACAACAAAAACAGAAAATGCTGCAAAGTCTCAGGGGATCAGACAGCATCTGTGGGGAGAAAATCAAACCACCTTCTCGAGTCTGCATGACTCTTCAGGGCCAGAATCAGCACAATTCTGCTGCACTCTCTTACTGTTATAGACAACTGCCAAGAAACGCCACACACAAAACAGAATGCTAGACGTCAACAAGGTCACTGTATCGAGCAGGCACTTCACAGGCACCATTTGGCCTTGGAGGGAGTGCAGAGGAGGTTTACTCGGCTGATACTGGAGTTGAGGGGATTGAGCTATGAGGAGAGGCTGAATAAACTAGGCTTATACTCGTTAGAGTTTAGAAGAATGAGGGGAGATCTCATTGAGACGTATAAGATGATGAATGGGATGGATAGGATAGAGGTGGAGAGACTGTTCCCGCTCAAAAAAGACAGTAGGACTAGGGGGCACAGCCTCAAGATAAAGGGGGGGGGCGGTTTAGAACGGAGTTGAGGAGGAACTTCTTCACTCAAAGGGTGGTGAATCTCTGGAATTCTCTACCCGTTGAAGTGGTGGAGGCTGCCTCGCTAAATATTTTTAAGAAACGGGTTGATGGGTTTTTGATAAGAGAGGGGATTAAGGGTTATGGGGAGAGGGTGGGAAGGTGGAGCTGAGCCACGACAGATCAGCCATGATCTTATTGAATGGCGGGGCAGGCTCGAAGGGCCAGATGGCCTACTCCTGCTCCTATTTCTTATGTTCTTACATGACTAACTAATGGAGCAGAGCTTGTGAGCAAACATTGAACAGCAGCCAGTTCATTAACAGCAGCCATCCACACCAGGGCTGTTCCCACGGATACACTCACTAATGGATCATCATCAGCTGCAACTCTTCAGATATCAGAACATATCATTTGTTAAAGCAGCCAAATGAAATAATTGAGTGGGTCAGCACTGCTGTCGCACAGTGGGTCAGCACTGCTGTCTCACAGTGGGTCAGCACTGCTGTCTCACAGTGGGTCAGCACTGCTGTCTCACAGTGGGTCAGCACTGCTGTCTCACAGTGGGTCAGCACTGCTGTCTCACAGTGGGTCAGCACTGCAGTCTCACAGTGGGTCAGCACTGCAGTCTCACAGTGGGTCAGCACTGCTGTCTCACAGTGGGTCAGCACTGCTGTCTCACAGTGGGTCAGCACTGCAGTCTCACAGTGGGTCAGCACTGCAGTCTCACAGTGGGTCAGCACTGCAGTCTCACAGTGGGTCAGCACTGCTGTCTCACAGTGGGTCAGCACTGCAGCCTCACAGTGGGTCAGCACTGCGGTCTCACAGTGGGTCAGCACTGCAGCCTCACAGCGGGTCAGCACTGCAGCCTCACAGCGGGTCAGCACTGAAGCCTCACAGTGGGTCAGCACTGCTGTCTCACAGTGGGTCAGCACTGCTGTCTCACAGTGGGTCAGCACTGCTGTCTCACAGTGGGTCAGCACTGCAGCCTCACAGTGGGTCAGCACTGCAGCCTCACAGTGGGTCAGCACTGCTGTCTCACAGTGGGTCAGCACTGCTGTCTCACAGTGGGTCAGCACTGCAGCCTCACAGCGGGTCAGCACTGAAGCCTCACAGTGGGTCAGCACTGCTGTCTCACAGTGGGTCAGCACTGCAGCCTCACAGTGGGTCAGCACTGCTGTCTCACAGTGGGTCAGCACTGCTGTCTCACAGTGGGTCAGCACTGCAGCCTCACAGTGGGTCAGCACTGCTGTCTCACAGTGGGTCAGCACTGCAGCCACACAGTGGGTCAGCACTGCTGTCTCACAGCGGGTCAGCACTGCTGTCTCACAGCGGGTCAGCACTGCAGCCTCACAGCGGGTCAGCACTGCTGTCTCACAGCGGGTCAGCACTGCTGTCTCACAGCGGGTCAGCACTGCTGTCTCACAGCGGGTCAGCACTGGAGCCTCACAGTGGGTCAGCACTGCTGTCTCACAGCGGGTCAGCACTGCTGTCTCACAGCGGGTCAGCACTGCTGTCTCACAGCGGGTCAGCACTGGAGCCTCACAGTGGGTCAGCACTGCTGTCTCACAGTGGGTCAGCACTGCTGTCTCACAGTGGGTCAGCACTGCTGTCTCACAGTGGGTCAGCATTGCTGTCTCACAGCGGGTCAGCACTGCAGTCTCACAGTGGGTCAGCACTGCAGCCTCACAGCGGGTCAGCACTGCTGTCTCACAGCGGGTCAGCACTGCTGTCTCACAGCGGGTCAGCACTGCTGTCTCACAGTGGGTCAGCACTGCTGTCTCACAGTGGGTCAGCACTGCAGCCTCACAGTGGGTCAGCACTGCAGCCTCACAGTGGGTCAGCACTGCTGTCTCACAGTGGGTCAGCACTGCAGCCTCACAGTGGGTCAGCACTGCAGCCTCACAGTGGGTCAGCACTGCTGTCTCACAGTGGGTCAGCACTGCTGTCTCACAGTGGGTCAGCACTGCTGTCTCACAGTGGGTCAGCACTGCAGCCTCACAGTGGGTCAGCACTGCTGTCTCAGTGGGTCAGCACTGCAGCCTCACAGTGGGTCAGCACTGCTGTCTCACAGCGGGTCAGCACTGCTGTCTCACAGTGGGTCAGCACTGCTGTCTCACAGTGGGTCAGCACTGCAGCCTCACAGTGGGTCAGCACTGCAGCCTCACAGTGGGTCAGCACTGCTGTCTCACAGTGGGTCAGCACTGCTGTCTCAGCGGGTCAGCACTGCTGTCTCACAGTGGGTCAGCACTGCTGTCTCACAGTGGGTCAGCACTGCTGTCTCACAGCGGGTCAGCACTGCTGTCTCACAGTGGGTCAGCACTGCAGCCTCACAGCGGGTCAGCACTGCTGTCTCACAGTGGGTCAGCACTGCAGCCTCACAGTGGGTCAGCACTGCAGCCTCACAGCGGGTCAGCACTGCTGTCTCACAGCGGGTCAGCACTGCAGCCTCACAGTGGGTCAGCACTGCTGTCTCACAGTGGGTCAGCACTGCTGTCTCACAGTGGGTCAGCACTGCAGCCTCACAGTGGGTCAGCACTGCTGTCTCACAGCGGGTCAGCACTGCTGCCTCACAGTGGGTCAGCACTGCTGTCTCACAGTGGGTCAGCACTGCAGCCTCACAGCGGGTCAGCACTGCTGTCTCACAGCGGGTCAGCACTGCAGTCTCACAGCGGGTCAGCACTGCAGCCTCACAGTGGGTCAGCACTGCAGTCTCAGTGGGTCAGCACTGCTGTCTCACAGTGGGTCAGCACTGCTGTCTCACAGTGGGTCAGCACTGCTGTCTTACAGCGGGTCAGCACTGCTGTCTCACAGTGGGTCAGCACTGCTGTCTCACAGTGGGTCAGCACTGCAGCCTCACAGTGGGTCAGCACTGCTGTCTCACAGTGGGTCAGCACTGCTGTCTCACAGCGGGTCAGCACTGCTGTCTCACAGCGGGTCAGCACTGCTGTCTCACAGTGGGTCAGCACTGCAGTCTCACAGTGGGTCAGCACTGCAGCCTCACAGTGGGTCAGCACTGCTGTCTCACAGTGGGTCAGCACTGCTGTCTCACAGTGGGTCAGCACTGCAGCCTCATAGTGGGTCAGCACTGCAGCCTCACAGTGGGTCAGCACTGCTGTCTCACAGTGGGTCAGCACTGCAGCCTCACAGTGGGTCAGCACTGCTGTCTCACAGTGGGTCAGCACTGCTGTCTCACAGTGGGTCAGCACTGCTGTCTCACAGTGGGTCAGCACTGCTGTCTCACAGTGGGTCAGCACTGCTGTCTCACAGTGGGTCAGCACTGCTGTCTCACAGTGGGTCAGCACTGCAGCCTCACAGTGGGTCAGCACTGCAGCCTCACAGTGGGTCAGCACTGCAGCCTCACAGTGGGTCAGCACTGCTGTCTCACAGTGGGTCAGCACTGCTGTCTCACAGTGGGTCAGCACTGCAGCCTCACAGCGGGTCAGCACTGCTGTCTCACAGCGGGTCAGCACTGCTGTCTCACAGCGGGTCAGCACTGCTGTCTCACAGTGGGTCAGCACTGCTGTCTCACAGCGGGTCAGCACTGCTGTCTCACAGCGGGTCAGCACTGCTGTCTCACAGCGGGTCAGCACTGCTGTCTCACAGCGGGTCAGCACTGCTGTCTCACAGCGGGTCAGCACTGCTGTCTCACAGCGGGTCAGCACTGCTGTCTCACAGCGGGTCAGCACTGCTGTCTCACAGCGGGTCAGCACTGCTGTCTCACAGCGGGTCAGCACTGCTGTCTCACAGCGGGTCAGCACTGCTGTCTCACAGTGGGTCAGCACTGAGCACCTGGGATCCGGGTTCGATTCCAGTTTTCGGTCACTGTCTGTGCAAAGTCTGCACGTTTTCCCCATGACTGCACGGGTTTCCTCCCACAGTCTAAAGATGTGCGGATAAGGTTGATTGGCCATGCTTAATTCACCGTTAGTCAGAGGATTAACAGAAAAAATATGTGGGGTTACAGGGATAGGGCATGAGTGGGATTGTGGCCAGTACAGACTAAATAGGCTGAATGGCCTTCTTCTGCAGTGTAGGGATTCTATGATTCTACAAATATCCAGCTTCCAAATTCAAGCTGTTGACTAATGTTGTATTCATAGGAGTGTTTGATGGGGGGGACAGTGTAGAGGGAGCTTTACTCTGTATCTAACCCCGTGCTGTACCTGTCCTGGGAGTGTTTGATGGGGGGGACAATGTAGAGGGAGCTTTACTCTGTATCTAACCCCGTGCTGTACCTGTCCTGGGAGTGTTTGATGGGGGGGACAATGTAGAGGGAGCTTTACTCTGTATCTAACCCTGTGCTGTACCTGTCCTGGGAGTGTTTGATGGGGGGACAGTGCAGAGGGAGCTTTACTCTGTATCTAACCCCGTGCTGTACCTGTCCTGGGAGTGTTTGATGGGGGGACAGTGTAGAGGGAGCTTTACTCTGTATCTAACCCCGTGCTGTACCTGTCCTGGGAGTGTTTGATGGGGGGACAGTGTAGAGGGAGCTTTACTCTGTATCTAACCCCGTGCTGTACCTGTCCTGGGAGTGTTTGATGGGGGGACAGTGTAGAGGGAGCTTTACTCTGTATCTAACCCCGTGCTGTACCTGTCCTGGGAGTGTTTGATGGGGGGACAGTGTAGAGGGAGCTTTACTCTGTATCTAACCCCGTGCTGTACCTGTCTTGGGAGTGTTTGATGGGGGGACAGTGTAGAGGGAGCTTTACTCTGTATCTAACCCCATGCTGTACCTGTCCTGGGATTGTTTGATGGGGGGACAGTGTAGAGGGAGCTTTACTCTGTATCGAACCCCGTGCTGTACCTGTCCTGGGAGTGTTTGATGGGGGGACAGTGTAGAGGGAGCTTTACTCTGTATCTAACCCCGTGCTGTACCTGTCCTGGGAGTGTTTGATGGGGACAGTGTAGAGGGAGCTTTACTCTGTATCTAACCCCGTGCTGTACCTGTCCTGGGAGTGTTTGATGGGGGGACAGTGTAGAGGGAGCTTTACTCTGTATCTAACCCCGTGCTGTACCTGTCCTGGGACTGTTTGATGGGGGACAGTGTAAAGGGAGCTTTACTCTGTATCTAACCCCATGCTGTACCTATCCTGGGAGTGTTTGATGGGGACAGTGTAGAGAGAGCTTTACTCTGTATCTAACCCCGTGCTGTACCTGTCCTGGGAGTGTTTGATGGGGGGACAGTGTAGAGGGAGCTTTACTCTGTATCTAACCCCGTGCTGTACCTGTCCTGGGACTGTTTGATGGGGGACAGCGTAGAGGGAGCTTTACTCTGTATCTAACCCTGTGCTGTACCTGTCCTGGGAGTGTTTGATGGGGGGACAGTGTAGAGGGAGCTTTACTCTGTATCTAACCCCGTGCTGTACCTATCCTGGGAGTGTTTGATGGGGGGACAGTGTAGAGGGAGCTTTACTCTGTATCTAACCCCGTGCTGTACCTGTCCTGGGAGTGTTTGATGGGGGACAGTGTAGAGGAAGCTTTACTCTGTATCTAACCCCGTGCTGTACCTGTCCTGGGAGTGTTTGATGGGGCGACAGTGTAGAGGGAGCTTTACTCTGTATCTAACCCCGTGCTGTACCTGTCCTGGGAGCGTTTGATGGGGACAATGTAGAGGGAGCTTTACTCTGTATCTAACCCCGTGCTGTACCTGTCCTGGGAGTGTTTGATGGGGGGGGACAGTGTAGGGGGAGCTTTACTGTGTATCTAACCCCGTGCTGTACCTGTCCTGGGAGTGTTTGATGGGGGGGGGACAGTGTAGAGGGAGCTTTACTCTGTATCTAACCCCGTGTTGTACCTGTCCTGGGAGTGTTTGATGGGGGGACAGTGTAGAGGGAGCTTTACTCTGTATCTAACCCCGTGCTGTACCTGTCCTGGGAGTGTTTAACACTCAGTGTTTCATCTTCTCTAGATGTTTGAAGAGCTTTTCAAATTTCATTCAATTCCATGTGTGGGTGAAATATTATTTTCATTGGTTTAAACTCAGTGAGATCTCCTTTTGATGTTGAAAGTATTTCCATTTACACAGTGTAGAAGGCTAGGGGCCAAGTGTTGAAAAATGGGATTAGAATAGAGAATTGCATGATGGCTGCAAGGATAGGATGGACTGAAGGGCCTCATTCTGTGCTGTAAAACTCTGTGAAATTGTGATCGGCATTGAACCAAGATGTATTTTTGCATTGACCCAAGATGTAAGTTATTTGCATTTCACATCAGCTCAACTGTCCAAAATACCTAAGTGTAGGTTGTGGATTACATAAAATAAAAGCAAATGACTGTGGATTCTGGAATCTGAAACAGAAAATGCTGGAAAATTTCAGCGGATCGGACAGTCTCTGGAGAGAGAATAGAGCCAGAGTTTCGAGTCCGCATCAAAACTCAGCTCTGACAAAGCACCATCCAGATTCGAAATGTTGGCTCTATTTTTTCTCCAGATGTTGCGATATCCCAAAATTTTCCGTGATTGTTGTGTGTGGATTACGTACTCAGTTTGCACTGTGCTGCTGTCTCCAGACATTCTTTGTGGGCACCGGCACCACAGCTCGAACAAGCGTAGCCCTGGAAAAATATCCCTCTGTGGGAAAAATATAGGAGCAAGATTAACATAAAGCCTGAAACACAAAGGGGAAAAGCTGAATGCCCCCCCGAAATGGAGAGAGAGAAGCTTGGGTTTCAGCACGACTGTTAGACCAGAGAGTTCAGTAATCACGGGGTGGGAGGGGGATTGAATATAAAAGTAGGGAGGTCTTGCTGCAGCTGTATAGGGCATTGGTGAGGCCGCAGCTGGAGTACTGTGTGCAGTTTTGGGCGCCGCACCTGCGCAAGGATATTTTGGCCTTGGAGGGAGTGCAGAGGAGGTTTACTCGGCTGATACCGGAGTTGAGGGGATTGAGCTATGAGGAGAGGCTGAATAAACTAGGCTTGTACTCGTTAGAGTTTAGAAGAATGAGGGGAGATCTGATTGAGACATATAAGATGATGAATGGGATGGATAGGATAGAGGTGGAGAGACTCTTCCCGCTCAAAAAAGACAGTAGGACTAGGGGGCACAGCCTCAAGATAAGGGGGGGGGGGCAGTTTAGAACGGAGGAACTTCTTCACTCAAAGGGTGGTGAATCTCTGGAATTCTCTGCCCATTGAAGTGGTGGAGGCTGCCTCACTAAATATATTTAAGACGCGGGTTGATAGGTTTTTGATAAGAGAAGGGATTAAGGGTTATGGGGAGAAGGCGGGAAAGTGGAACTGATCCACTTCAGATCAGCCATGATCTTATTGAATGGCGGGGCAGGCTCGAAGGGCCAGATGGCCTACTCCTGCTCCTATTTCTTATGTTCTTTATGTGGTGGGGTTGTAGCTGGTGAGATTCCTAGAGGGGTGGGGATTGCGGTTGGTGAGATTCTTGGGGGTGGGGGGTGTTCGCGTATGGGGAGATTCCGGGGGGTGGGGGTGTTAGTGGTTGGGGAGATTCCTGGGGGTGGGGGGTCAGTGGGGAGGAAGGATTGCGGTTGGGGAGATTCCGGGGATGGGGGTGTTAGTGGTTGGGGAGATTCCGGGGATGGGGGTGTTAGTGGTTGGGGAGATTCCGGGGATGGGGGTGTTCGCGGTTGGGGAGATTCCTGGGGGTGGGGGGTCGGTGGGGAGGGAGGATTGCAGTTGGGGAGATTCCTGGGGGTGGGGGTGTTCGCGGTTGGGGAGATTCCTGGGGGTGGGGGGTCGGTGGGGAGGGAGGATTGCAGTTGGGGAGATTCCTGGGGGTGGGGGTGTTAGTGGTTGGGGAGATTCCTGGGGGTGGGGGGTCGGTGGGGAGGGAGGATTGCAGTTGGGGAGATTCCTGGGGGTGGGGGTGTTCACGGTTGGGGAGATTCCTGGGGGTAGGGGGGCAGACAGAGAGTTTCTGTTTTTACCTTAGCAACATTCCACATGCTTTGCAGTTAGTGAATTTGTCAAAAGTGGTCATTTGGAAGTTGTGATAATTTGCTGTTGCTTTCTCAGGTTTAATGTTTGACCTGAAATAGAAAATAATCGAATGAGGACAGTAAAAATGGCAGTTTTGCTCCTGAAACGTATCACAGAAACGGTTTATTTTGTTTAATCCTCAGCTGCCACTGTGCCAACAGTTCCAGCTCTGTGACATTCCTACTCACTGCAGAGAATATCCTCACAGGCACAGTAACTGGTGACAAATGTCCAAGGACACCCAGGGGTGCTGGGAGACTGGGTCTGAACTGCACGGCATCTGACCAAAACCCAGGAAACCAGGATTCTGTGACAGACATTACTGTGGAGGAGGAGGCCATTCAGCCCCTCTAATCCTTCATACAGGATGTGAAGATGCCAGTGTTGGACTGGGGTGGGCACAGTAAGAAGTCTCACAACTCCAGGTTGAAGTGCAGCAGGTTTATTTGGTAGTACGAGTTTTCAGAGCGCTGTCCCTTCATCAGCTGAGTAATAACTTGCTGAAGGAACAGTGCTCTGAAAGCTCGGGATACCAAATAAACTTGTTGGCCTTTAACCTGGTGTTGAGAGACTTCTTACCCTTTACACAGGAAATCATCATTCTGGGCCTTAAGCCTTCTCTACTATTCGATTAGATTAGATTTGTTTATCTTCATTTACCTTTCTTGGTTCCACAGCTTTTAATGCCCTTACCCAACATGAAACTTAACAATCTTAGCTCTGACATTTTTAACTGATCCCGAATCGATTTTTAAATAATCGGCAGCTGTCTGTGGGGAGGGTTTCTGTTTTCTAACCCCCTTTATGTGAAAAACTGCCTGTGGATATCACCTCTGAACAGACTGGCTCAAATTTTAAATTCTGCCCCTTGTTCTGGACCCCCGCCAACCCCACCCCCCTCCGCTCGACCCCCGCCCACCCCCCTCCGCTCGACCCCCGCCCACCCCCCTCCGCTCGACCCCCGCCCACCCCCCTCCGCTCGACCCCCGCCCAGCCCCCTCCGCTCGACTCACCGTGCTCACTGTGTCACCCCTCCTTCCGCCCCCCCTCCCGACCCCCGCCCACCCCCCCCCTCGCTCGACCCCCGCCCACCCCCCTCCCGCTCCGACCCCCGCCCACCCCCCTCCGCTCGACCCCCGCCCACCCCCCTCCGCTCGACCCCCGCCCACCCCCCTCCGCTCGACCCCCGCCCACCCCCCTCCGCTCGACCCCCGCCCACCCCCCTCCGCTCGACCCCCGCCCACCCCCCTCCGCTCGACCCCCGCCCACCCCCCTCCACTCGACCCCCGCCCACCCCTCTCCACTCGACCCCCGCCCAGCCCCCTCCACTCGACCCCCGCCCACCCCTCTCCACTCGACCCCCGCCCACCCCCCTCCACTCGACCCCCGCCCAGCCCCCTCCACTCGACCCCCGCCCACCCCTCTCCACTCGACCCCCGCTCACCCCCCTCCACTCGACCCCCGCCCAGCCCCCTCCACTCGACCCCCGCCCACCCCCCCACTCGACCCCTCCCCCCCTCCACTCGACTCCTCCCCTGAGGGAATCGTTTCTCTACGTCAATCCCATCAAATCCCAATCAATAACATCACTCCTTAATTCCAAGAAATGGAAACCAGGAATGGAATTCTCCGACAGTTCACACCAGTGGGATTCTCCAATCCCGTTGCAGTGAATGGGATCTAATGGGATTGGGGGTTATAGATATGTCTATGGCCTGGTAGGTATAGATGTGATCAGCGCAACTTGTGGGCCGAAGGGCCTGTTTGTGCTGGAGTGTTCTATGTTCTATGTTCTATGTTTGAATGGAGATTTGACTGGGAGTCTAATTCCCTGTCTTCTCTGGCAGCAGCGGTGGCAGGATGTGAACGGACAGAGAATTCTGGCCCTCTTTTAATGCAACTGGGATTTGGAGAGGGATTGGACAAATCCAGTTGTGGGCTTTGTTAGAACAAATGTTACTGGTCAGAATATAGAGGAGATCTGGCTGAGAGAGTATCAGAACAACAGGTTCCAGACACTAACACTTCCTGTATTATCGAACATGCCACGTTCCAACTTGCAGAGACAGACAGATCTGGAAAACTCTCACCAGGCTAAGGGCTGGTGTGAGTGAGAAGAGGGATTTCTTTTCTGGTACACGGGCACTAGTTTTGGAGCAGAAGGGAGGGGCTCCATGTGATTAAACTGAGAGAGAACCCGAGCAGCCAGGGGATAACTTGAGGTCCCGACCAGGAGAGTAAAAAGATGGTTGGAAATATAGAGAAATGGCTTTTAAAATTCATTCAAACTGCCTGAACAGCAGCGTACACAGTGTCTATAATAAAACAGAGGATCTGAAAACAATACAGTGCAAGGAATCAGATATATCAGACACGGCTACAGAAAAATCAGCAATGGAAAATAAAGATTGCATCACATATCTAGAGAACTACAAAAGGTTGTGAATGAAGCTCAATCCATCACACAAACATTGACTCTGTCTACATTTCCCACTGCCTCAGCAAAGCAGCCAGCGTAATTAAGGACCCCACACACCCCGGACATTCTCTCTTCCTCCTTCTTATGTAGGAAAAAGATATAAAAGTCTGAGGTCCCGTACCGACCGACTCAAGAACAGCTTCTTCCCTGCTGCTGTCAGACTTTTGAATGGACCGACCTCGCATTAAGTTGATCTCTATCTACGCCCTCGCTATGACTGAAACACTACGTTCTGCACTCTCTTGTTTCCTTCTCTATGAACAGTACGCTTTGTCTGTATAGTGCGCAAGAAATGATACTTTTCACTGTATGTTAATACATGTGACAATAATAAATCAAATCAAAAAGAGAAAGAATGGCAGGTGGAGCAGTTGTATTTATTCAGGATAACCGGACAGTAACAGAGAGAAAGGACACTGCTCGCAATAAAGAAAAGTAGAATCCATGTGGGTAGAGAAACAAGATCAGTCACATTAAGAGGTAATAAGCAAAGGGAGTGAAAGGTTACTGGGGTAGGTGGGAATGTGGAGGTTACAATCAGCCATGAACTTATGAGTGATGGAGCAGCTTGAGGGCTGAGTGGCCTACTTTTGCGCCTAATTTGTATGTAGGTCCACAGATCATCTATTAATGGAAGGGAGGTAGCGGAAGAAATCTGCACAGTTGGGTAAAAAGCCATGGGGAATTTCAACTACCCTGATATTCAAGGTAAGTAAATGGAATAAGGGAATGGGATTCTTATACCGTGTACAGGACTCCTTCCTAACTTGATATTTAAAAAACCAGGCAAGGTAAATTCCCTATTGGATCTAGTAATGGGGAATGAATCAGAACTGATAAAATAAGCAAACACTGGGGAACATCTGGGCAATAGTGAACATAATACAATCCAATTTAGAATAATAATTGGGAAAGAGATACACACGACAAAGACCAGGGTAATGATTGGAGATAAGCTGATCTTGAGGAGTTGAGAATAGAACATGAGAAAGTAAAATGAACAATAATACTGACAAACAATGATGTAGAACAGCCACAGGAAACATTTAAAAATGAGTTCAGCGCAGAGCAAGGAAAACCTGTTCCACTGAAAGGAAAGAACAAATAAAACACGAATGGGATTCCAGTGAGGAATAAGGACACAGAGTAAAACTTGATAAGAAAAGAGACAGACACTAATTTCATGGAGAACTGGAGTGAGCAGCGAGGGAGAATGTGAAGATATTAAAAGAATGAGGAAATGAAAGCAGAATTATGAAATAAAATTAACAGAGAACATGAAACATAACACTGAAATATTCTACAGATATATGAAAAAATTGGAAAGCTGAGATTGAAACAGGGCGACGAGGGGACATTCAGGATGAATTGAAGAATGAGTGTAAAATGGTGAAAGATTAAATATTTACTCTGTTTCAGTATTTATCAGATGGATCAAATCAATATCGGAAACTGAGATTAGAAATTATATAACTGCATTTAGAATAAATTGAGAAATATTAAATTAAGTAATTAAATCCAGAGAGGGTAAAATCCCTGATCTGGATTCATTACATCCTGATATTTTATCTGGGGAAGAAATAGCAGGAGCACAAATCTGGATATTTAGTAATTGAATAGGAACAGGTATTACACCAGGGGACTGGTGGATGATTCATGGAATTCCTATATTTAAGAAGTGGGGTAGATGATATCGAGCGAACAACAGACCAGTCCACCTAACATCAGTGGTAGAAAAAATAATAAAGTCTTTAATGCAGGAAAGAACAGAAAACTGTCTGGAAACAAGAAATAGAATAATGAATAATCAGAATAGATTTCAAAAGGGAAAGTTCCACTTCACCAATACACTGAATTCTTTGAAAAGGTAACAGAATAGAGAAAGGTAGCACAGTAGAATCATAGAGGTTTACAGCATGGAAACAGGCCCTTCAAACCAACTTGTCCATGCTACCCTTTATTTTAAACCACTAAGCTAGCACCATTTACCCACATTTACCCCATATGCCTTTATAGCTATCTACTATCTTACCCATGTAACTGTCTAAATCCACAGATGTAATGTATCTAGATTTCCAAATTGCCTTTGAAAAGGTGGCACAGAATAAGCAGCCAACACGGTTGTAACGTGCAGTTACAAAAGACAAGTAACTGAGACGGACTGCTTTTTAGATACAAGAGAGAAAGACAGGAGCAGCAAAGGGTTGTTATTGCGGAAGGTGGGAACTATGATCCACTGGGATCAATCCTCAGATCACTGTGTTTACAATTTATATTAATCATTTAGACTTTGGGAACAAAAGCATTATATCTAAATTTGCTGATGATCTCAAATAGGAGAAACGTGATAAATTACAAACTAATAAAATGTGGAATGGATTGAAAATTGACAAATTAATTTCATCATTGATAAACCCGAGGTATTACATTTGGGAAGAAATACGAGGTATCATTCAGAAATTAAGTCTAAACAGGTACGAGAAGCAGTGAAATCTGGGGTAATAAATATACAAATGATTAAAAATAGTGAAGCAGCACAAAATCAGGCCATAAAGTGAATCGAACACTAGGCTTCATTTCCAAAGGGAACTGAAAAGTGGAGATGTTTTCTAGAAAGGAATAGAAGAAAGATTGAAGATTACACTGATGGAGTTAGAAGGCAAGAAGTGATCCAGGATGGCACCTGTTATTGGTTTATATATTCTCTATAAATTGTCTTCATAATATAATCATTTCACCCTCGCTGTTATCATTCACTCTGGTGAATGTGTTGCAGCCTCTCTGGATAAAGTCTTCCCTGAGATACGGAGCCCAGAACTGAACACAGTGATTCCAGAAGGTTCTGTGTGGCTGCATATTCAATTCTACCCCTTCACATTACAGCTATTTTCAGATAAAAATCAAGACGTTTTTTATCTTTTTAATTATTTCTTTCTACTTGTCCACTCACTTTAAGCGATTCTTTTCTTGGATCTGTAAATTTCTCCGCTTTTCACTTTGGGAAATATTATATTCTGGTCTGTCTGAGGTCCAGACTAAATCAGCCCACATTCCACACTCTCACTCCACCTGCCAGGTTTTTTGTTATCCACTATACCAATCATTGTCCATATGTTGTTTCAGGATTAGGGAATACATTCGAGTTATCCTGAATAATGAGGTGACCTCTCCAGCCTGCCTTTACTAGTTTATATTAGCTCAGAGCAGGCAGCCTGGAATGGGGCTCACGTTAACTCCACAGACATGACTCACATTGCCATTTCAAATTGCTCCATCCACTTCCTCTTCATGTCTTCTGTTTTACAGAACAGCTGGAATCCCTGCTTCCCCTGAAGGTGAATTAAATAAAAAGCATAGGACCACTGGAAGACACAAAAGCAAAGTTCTCAGGTTAGGAACTTAGAGACACAACATCAGACACACAGTCCATAAACCGGAGTACATCCCAGAGACAATTCACCTGTCTCCCGGATAAGGGAGGGGAGGGGGGGCAGTTCCACTGCCCCGAGGGCAGGGTCCTCTCAATCCCATTGGACACAGTTAACAATTAAAAGTTCTTCCTTTGGCTTTTAATTAAGGTAAATGGAATTTTGTCCTTCATTGCCAGAGGGATGGAGTTTAAAAACAGTGAGGTTATGTTACAGCTGTATAAGGTGCTGGTGAGGCCACACCTGGAGTTACTGTGTACAGTTTTGGTCTCCTTACTTGAGAAAGGATATACTGGCACTGGAGGGGGTGCAGAGGAGATTCACTAGGTTGATTCTGGAGTTGGGAGGGTTGGCTTATGAGGAGAGACTGAGTGGACTGGGACTATACTCATTGGAATTCAGAAGAAGCATATAAGATTATGAAGGGAATCGATAAGATAGAAGCAGGGAAGTTGTTTCCACTGGCGGGTGAAACTAGGACTAGGGGGAATGGCCTCAAAATAAGGGGAGCAGATTTAGGACTGAGTTGAAGAGGAACTTCTTCACACAAAGCTGGGCCGAAGGGCCTGTTTCCATGTTGTAAATCTCTACAACTCTATGATAAATTTTTCGGAATGGAGGTCAGTTTTTTCGGAATGGAGGTCAGTCACCAGTGGGGTGCCCCAGGGATCTGTTCTGGGACCCTTGCTGTTTGTCATTTTCATAAATGACCTGGATGAGGAAGTGGAGGGATGGGTTAGCAAGTTCGCTGATGACACGAAGGTCGGCGGTGTTGTGGATGGTCTGGAAGGATGTCAAAAGTTGCAGCAGGACATAGATAGGATGCAGGAATGGGCGGAGAAGTGGCAGATGGACTTCAACGCGGATAAATGTGTAGTCGTCCATTTCGGCAGAACCAACGGGATGAACGAGTACACTATTAAGGGCAGGGGTCTTAGTAGCGTTGAAGAGCAGAAGGATCTCGGGGTCTGGGTTCACAGGACTCTTAAATCGGCCTCGCAGGTGGAGGAGGTGGTCAAGAAGGCGTATGGTGTACTGGCCTTCATTAATCGAGGGATTGAGTTTAGGAGTCGGGAGGTAATGCTGCAACTTTACAGGACCCTCGTCAGGCCTCATTTGGAGTACTGTGCGCAGTTCTGGTCGCCTCACTATAGGAAAGACGTAGAAGCTATTGAAAGGGTGCAGAGGAGATTTACAAGGATGTTGCCTGGACTGGGAGGCATGCCTTATGAAGATAGGTTGAGGGAGCTGGGACTCTTTTCCCTGGAGAGGCGAAGGTTGAGAGGCGACCTGATAGAAGTTTATAAAATGTTGAGAGGAATAGATAGGGTGGACTCTCAGAGGCTATTTCCCCGGGTTGAAATGGTCGCTACGAGAGGACACAGATTTAAGGTGCGGGGAGGGAAGTACAGAGGTGATGTTAGGGGTAAGTTTTTCACTCAGAGGGTGGTGAGTGAATGGAATCGGCTGCCGTCGTCGGTGGTGGAGGCGAACTCGCTGGGGTCTTTTAAAAGACTTCTGGATGAGGATATGGGGTTTAATGGGATTGGGGGTTATAGATAGGTCTATAGATTGGTGGGGTTGATGCGATCGGCGCAACTCGAGGGCCGAAGGGCCTGTTTGTGCTGTAATGTTCTATGTTCTATGTTCTATAAAGGGTTGTGAATCTGTGGAATTCTCTACCCAGTGAAGCAGCTGAGGCTCCCTCATTGAATGTTTTTAAGGCAAGGATAGATAAATTTTTGAACAGTAAAGGAATTAAGGGTTATGGTGAGCGGGCGGGTGAGTGAAGCTGAGTCCATGAAAAGATCAGCCATGATCTTGTTGAATGGCAGGGCAGGCTCGAGGGGCCGAATGGCCCACTCCGGCTCCTAATTCTTATGTTCTTAGTGTTTAAGATCAGAACGCTCTCTGCCACTGCTCTCAAGCTGAGCTTTTCTCAGCTTTGCTGCAGATCCCGGGCTCCAATCTCAATCATAACACCCCCCACCCCCCCAGTCTCACATCATAACCCCCCCCCCCAACCACGACCCCAATCTCACATCATAACCCCCCCAACTCAAACACCCCAACACTTTCCACAGTCTTGCTCTGATCACCACAGCCTCCACTCTACTGCCTATGCCTCTCTGCACTGCCCTGAACCCCATCCCCGGCCCCACACTGATCTCCCTGGCCCAGCTGATCTGGTATTAGATATAATTCTCCTCCTCATTCTAACACTTTGCTTCAAGTCCCAATGGAATGGCTGGATTAATTCGGGATGAAGCAAGTTACTGCCTCTTTCCAACAGCAATACCAGTTTATCCCCAGCGCTTGTCCTATCTCACACAGGATGTATGGACTTTACCAGATCTGCAGTCTCTCCCTTTGGCTGGCTACTGATTCCTTGATGTATTTGGTAATCTAACATTCTGCTGCATTCATTTCAGCCTTTATTCCAGATCACAGAATCGTTACAGTACAGGAGACCATTTGGCCCATCATGTCTGCACTGGCTCTCCAGTCATCACGTAATGCTATTCCGCTGCCTTTCCCTGGACCCATGGCTTTTAGAAAGCAGCAACAATATTGTCTCCCGTTATCCCAAAAGGACAACTGATGATCAGATAGTGCTGACCTGTGGCTCACTCAGATCAGATTCACCTTCGGACTGGGAGAACTGGAACAGACAGCTGAGCCACTGAAATCCAACAGAGTCACAAAGTGGGGCACAAATCATCAGCAAATAAATTCACTCAATTAACTAACAACACAAACTTTCATTAGGTAATTATTGGAAAGGATTCTTCCAGATAGGATTCACTCCCACTTGGAAATAAGTGAACATATCAACAAGAGGCAACATGGTTTTGTGAAGAGCCTGATGGGATACATCTCAGAATACTGAGACAGGCAAGAGGGGAAATTGCTGGGGCCTTGAGAGAAATCTTCGTATCTTCACTGGCTACAGGGGAGGTCCCAGAGGATTGGAGAATAGTCAATGTTGTTCCTTTGTTTAAGGGTAGCAAGAATAATCCAGGTAATTACAGGTCAGTGAGCCTTATGTCAATAGCAGGGAAATTATTGGGGAGGATTCTTCAACACAGGATTTACTCTCACTTGGAAATAAGTGGACGTATTACTGAGAGGCAATATGGTTTTGTGAAGGGGAGGCCCTGTCTCACAAACTTGATCAAGTTTTTTGAGGAAGTGACGAAGATGATTGATGAGGGTAGGGTAGTGGATGTTGTTTACATGGACTTCAGTAAGGCCTTTGACAAGGTCCCTCATGGCAGACTGGTACAGAAGGTGGAGTTGCATGGGACCAGGTGAACTGGCAAGGTGGATACAGAACTAGCTCGATCATAGAAGATGGAGGGTAGCAGTGAAAAGGTGTGTTTCTGAATGGAGGGTTGTGGGTGAAGAAATGGCAGGTGGATTTATTCCGGACAAATGTGAGGTAATCCATTTTGGAAGGTCTAATACAGATAGGAAATATACAGTAAATGGCAGAGCCTTTAAGAGTATTGATAGGCAGAGGGATCTGGGTGTACAGGTACACAGGTCACTGAAAGTGGCAATGCAGGTGGAGAAGGTAGTCAAGAAGGCATACGGCATGCTTGCCTTCATCGGCCGGGGCACTGAGTTTAAAAATTAGCAAGTCAGGTTGCAGCTTTATAGAACTTTAGTGAGGCCGCCCTTGGAATGTAGTGTTCAATTCTGATCACCACACTATCAGGAGAGGGTTACAGAAAAGATTTACCAGGATGTTGCCCTGGTATGGAGGGCATTAGCTATGAGGAGAGGTTGGAGAAACTTGGTTTGTTCTCACTGGAGCGACGGAGGTTGAGAGGAGACCTGATAGAAGTCTACAAGATTATGAGGGGCACGGACAGAGTGGATAGTCAGAAGCTTTTTTCCCCCAGGGTGGAAGAGTCAATTACTAAGGGGCAGAGGTTTAAGGTGTGAGGGGCAAGGTTTAAAGGAGATGTACGAGGCAAGTCATTTTACCCAGGGGGTGGTGGGTGCCTGGAACTCGCTGCTAGGGTGAGATGGTTGAAGCGGATTTGGTAGTGACTTTTAAGGGGCGTCTTGACAAATACATGAATAGGATGGGAATAGAGGGATATGGTCCCCGGAAGCGTCGGGGGTTTTAGTTCAGTCGGGGCAGCATGGTCAGTGCAGGCTTGGAGGGGCCGAAGGGCCTGTTTCTGTGCTGTAATTTTCTTTGTTTTTGTAAACGCACTCAGGAACATAAACTATTCAGAAGATTTTCACAATATTTCCAAAGCAGCTATTGAAGACTCACCATCTTCCCGTGGGACTGAGGCATGGAAGAACAACAGAGACAACATCAGCAGGTAGTCAGAGTTAACAAACAGAACAAAGCACTCAGTGTGACTGTGGGATTGACTCCACTCTGCACTTCTCTCAATCACACTAACTGGCTCCCAGAGACTGGAATGAACGAGGGAGCAGATTCCAGCCACTCAAAACCTCCAAGTAGCAGCGGCAAAGCTCCAGCAGGGAAATTAGAGAGGGAGAGAGAAGGGGTGGGTGGGGGGAGAGAAGGGGGGGGGGGTGGGGGGAGAGAAGGGGGGGGCGATGTGGAGGAGGTAGACCCTTGCACTCGTGGCCCGATCAATTGTAACACCCTTTTCACACATTCTTCTTCACAATTCCCCACTCGCACTCCACCTGCCCTCCTGCCCCCTCGCTCCCACTCCCCGCACCGCTGTGCAGACACACTTTCACTGGGTTCTCACTCGCGCTGATGTGATGTGTTTGATATCCACAGCCTGAGTTGTGTTCGAATCAGGCAGTTACCTTTCGCAATTCCTTGTTATTCATCGGATCATCCGTCACTTTATGGGACTGAAGATCAATCATCTCTTTCAGTTCATAGTTGTAACCCTTCCTTTTACACACAATGACCGCCTTATCGAAGAGGAACAGGTACCTGGAACATTCCAACAAATCACAGCTTCATCAGCAACATGAACACAAACAACAGATTATTGCCAAATTCCCACCGCGGAAAGCTCCCCCCCACCAAGAGTTCCAGACACACTGACCCTCACTGGGGTACGGGTCCAACACACACTGACTCTCACTGGGGTACGGGTCCCACACACACTGACTCTCACTGGGGTACGGGTCCCACACACACTGACTCTCACTGGGGTACGGGTCCCACACACACTGACTCTCACTGGGGTACGGGTCCCACACACACTGACTCTCACTGGGGTACGGGTCCCACACACACTGACTCTCACTGGGGTACGGGTCCCACACTGACTCTCACTGGGGTACGGGTCCCACACTGACTCTCACTGGGGTACGGGTCCCACACACACTGACTCTCACTGGGGTACGGGTCCCACACACACTGACTCTCACTGGGGTACGGGTCCCACACACACTGACTCTCACTGGGGTACGGGTCCCACACACACTGACTCTCACTGGGGTACGGGTCCCACACACACTGACTCTCACTGGGGTACGGGTCCCACACACACTGACTCTCACTGGGGTACGGGTCCCACACACACTGACTCTCACTGGGGTACGGGTCCCACACACACTGACTCTCACTGGGGTACGGGTCCCACACACACTGACTCTCACTTGGGTACGGGTCCCACACACACTGACTCTCACTGGGGTACGGGTCCCACACACACTGACTCTCACTGGGGTACGGGTCCCACACACACTGACTCTCACTGGGGTACGGGTCCCACACACACTGACTCTCACTGGGGTACGGGTCCCACACACACTGACTCTCACTGGGGTACGGGTCCCACACACACTGACTCTCACTGGAGTACGGGTCTCACACACACTGACTCTCACTGGGGTACGGGTCCCACACACACTGACTCTCACTGGGGTAGGGGTCCCACACACACTGACTCTCACTGGGGTACGGGTCCCACACACACTGACTCTCACTGGGGTACGGGTCCCACACACACTGACTCTCACTGGGGTAGGGGTTATCCTGAGTTTGATGATATAGAAATCCAAGTCTGTCTGTTTGGAAGGTGTTTTATGTGATGCACTCGGAACCAGCCGAGGAATTTAAATCCCGTTCCCCTGAGCTTTATTTCACCTCCAAAAATCAAGCAAATAGAAAACAGCGAGGACAAACAGCAAACCTGGCTTCAAGCAGGTCAACACTTCGACCTTTAACCTGCTGCATCTTAACACTCTGACCTTTGACTTCTGGCATACACACCGATCCTGCTTTGTTCTGTTAACCGTGGAACACACTTTCAATTCTCCGTCGATCTTCGGTCTCCCGAAATTCACCAGTGATGTGTGCTGTCAAAACAAAGCACGCTCGCCATGGACCCAACATCAAACACAGCACCCCCACAGACACCCGGATCCCCCGCAGACCCCCCCACCCCCCGCAGACCGCCCCCCCCCGTCCCCCTGCAGATCCCCCCTGACCACCCTGCAGGCCCCGCCCCCCCCGCAGACCCTCCCAACCCCCGCAGGCCCCCCCCCCGACACCGTTCCCCCCGTTCCCCTGCAGATCCCCCCTGACCACCCTGCAGGCCCCCCCCCGCAGACCCTCCCAACCACCTGCAGACCCCTGGGACCACCTGCAGATTCTCCCCGACCGCCCCCACACAGAACCCCCTCTGCAGGGCCCCCACCGACCCCCCCACCCCCGCAGGCCCCCTCCGACACCGCTCCCCCGTCCCCCCGCAGATCCCCCCCGACCACCCCCTGCAGAGCCCCCCCCGATTGCTCCCGCAGAGCCCCCCGACCCCCCCCCGCAGAGCCCCCCCCCGATTGCTCCCGCAGAGCCCCCCCCCCCTCCCCCGCAGAGCCCCCCACTGACCCCCCCGCAGAGGGCCCCGGACCACATGCCCCCCCCCTGGATCATATGCAGACCGCTGGACATCCCAAACCCCCACAGACCCTCCCCAAAATACCCACTGCAGACCCCCGGACACCCCCCCCCAAACACCCAATGCAGACCACCAGGCACTCCCCACAGATACCCAGCGCAGACTCCAGGACCCCTGACCCCTACCCCACCGCCCCCCCCCCCCCCCCACCCCACACTCCCGGATCACCTCCCACAGACACTCCAGACCCCCCTGGCCTTCCCCCATCGTAAAAAGTCTGACAACACCAGGTTTTAGTCCAACCGATTTATTTGATAATATTCTCACAAGCTTTCGAGGGGGCTGCCTCTTTGTCAAGTGAATGGAGAGAACTCTCCATTCATTTGACAAAGAGGGTAACCTTGAAAGCTTGTGAGAATATTATCAAATAAATCGGTTGGACTAAAACCTGGTGTTGTCAGACTTTTTACTGTGTTTACGCCAGTCCAACGCCGGCATACCCACATCATGACTTCCCCCATCCCCCCACAGATCCTTGATCCTCCCCTGCAGAAAACTCCGACCACCCACAGACCCCCAGCAGATTCCCGGAGTCCCCACAGACAGGACCAGTCCCGCACACCCAGCACAGACACACCAGAATCACACAACTCCTGCGGATCTCCCACCCTCCCAAAGCCCCGGACCACCCACAACAGACAATCCATAACCTCGCCCCCTCACGGACCCCCAGGCCGTCCCCCCCCCCGCAGACCCTTGCAGTTCCCCCCCCAGGTACCATGAACAATGCCTGTAAACACTCAGGTCCCAGCAGACACCCCGATTTACTCTGCAGAGTAACTGTCCATCAGACGGTCTTTACGCAGTGGAGTAGCCAATCATTGAACTTTGTCCGCGGTCAGCGAGGGGTCAGTGCCCGCGGTCAGTGAGGGGTCAGTGAAGGGCCAGTGCCCGCGGTCAGCGAGGGGTCAGTGCCCGCGGTCAGCGAGGGGTCAGTGCCCGCGGTCAGCGAGGGGTCAGTGCCCGCGGTCAGCGAGGGGGTCAGTGCCCGCGGTCAGTGAGGGGTCAGTGCCAGGGGTCAGTGAGGGGTCAGTGCCCGCGGTCAGCGAGGGGGTCAGTGCCCGCGGTCAGCGAGGGGGTCAGTGCCCGCGGTCAGCGAGGGGTCAGTGCCCGCGGTCAGTGAGGGGTCAGTGAGGGGTCAGTGCCCGCGGTCAGTGAGGGGTCAGTGCCCGCGGTCAGTGAGGGGGTCAGTGCCCGCGGTCAGTGAGGGGGTCAGTGCCCGCGGTCAGTGAGGGGGTCAGTGCCCGCGGTCAGTGAGGGGGTCAGTGCCCGCGGTCAGTGAGGGGTCAGTGCCCGCGGTCAGTGAGGGGTCAGTGCCCGCGGTCAGTGAGGGGTCAGTGCCCGCGGTCAGTGAGGGGTCAGTGCCCGCGGTCAGTGAGGGGTCAGTGCCCGGGGTCAGTGAGGGGTCAGTGCCCGGGGTCAGTGCCCGCGGTCAGTGAGGGGTCAGTGCCCGCGGTCAGTGAGGGGTCAGTGCCCGCGGTCAGTGAGGGGTCAGTGCCCGCGGTCAGTGAGGGGTCAGTGCCCGCGGTCAGTGAGGGGTCAGTGCCCGCGGTCAGTGAGGGGTCAGTGCCCGCGGTCAGTGAGGGGTCAGTGCCCGCGGTCAGTGAGGGGTCAGTGCCCGCGGTCAGTGAGGGGTCAGTGCCCGCGGTCAGTGAGGGGTCAGTGCCCGCGGTCAGTGAGGGGTCAGTGCCCGCGGTCAGTGAGGGGTCAGTGCCCGCGGTCAGTGAGGGGTCAGTGCCCGCGGTCAGTGAGGGGTCAGTGCCCGCGGTCAGTGAGGGGTCAGTGCCCGCGGTCAGTGAGGGGTCAGTGCCCGCGGTCAGTGAGGGGTCAGTGCCCGCGGTCAGTGAGGGGTCAGTGCCCGCGGTCAGTGAGGGGTCAGTGCCCGCGGTCAGTGAGGGGTCAGTGCCCGCGGTCAGTGAGGGGTCAGTGCCCGCGGTCAGTGAGGGGTCAGTGCCCGCGGTCAGTGAGGGGTCAGTGCCCGCGGTCAGTGAGGGGTCAGTGCCCGCGGTCAGTGAGGGGTCAGTGCCCGCGGTCAGTGAGGGGTCAGTGCTCGCGGTCAGTGAGGGGTCAGTGCCCGCGGTCAGTGAGGGGGTCAGTGCCCGCGGTCAGTGAGGGGTCAGTGCCCGCGGTCAGTGAGGGGTCAGTGCCCGCGGTCAGTGAGGGGTCAGTGCCCGCGGTCAGTGAGGGGTCAGTGCCCGCGGTCAGTGAGGGGTCAGTGCCCGCGGTCAGTGAGGGGTCAGTGCCCGCGGTCAGTGAGGGGTCAGTGCCCGCGGTCAGTGAGGGGTCAGTGCCCGCGGTCAGTGAGGGGGTCAGTGCCCGCGGTCAGTGAGGGGGTCAGTGCCCGCGGTCAGTGAGGGGGTCAGTGCCCGCGGTCAGTGAGGGGGTCAGTGCCCGCGGTCAGTGAGGGGTCAGTGCCCGCGGTCAGTGAGGGGTCAGTGCCCGCGGTCAGTGAGGGGTCAGTGCCCGCGGTCAGTGAGGGGTCAGTGCCCGCGGTCAGTGAGGGGTCAGTGCCCGCGGTCAGTGAGGGGTCAGTGCCCGCGGTCAGTGAGGGGTCAGTGCCCGCGGTCAGTGAGGGGTCAGTGCCCGCGGTCAGTGAGGGGTCAGTGCCCGCGGTCAGTGAGGGGTCAGTGCCCGCGGTCAGTGAGGGGTCAGTGCCCGCGGTCAGTGGGGAGTCAGTGCCCGCGGTCAGTGGGGGGTCAGTGCCCGGGGTCAGTGAGGGGGCAGGGCCCGGGGTCAGTGAGGGGGCAGGGCCCGTGGTCAGTGAGGGGTCAGTGCCCGCGGTCAGTGAGGGGTCAGTGCCCGCGCTCAGTGAGGGGTCAGTGCCCGCGCTCAGTGAGGGGTCAGTGCCCGCGGTCAGTGAGGGGTCAGTGCCCGCGGTCAGTGAGGGGTCAGTTCCCGCGGTCAGTGAGGGGTCAGTGCCCGCGGTCAGTGTGGGGTCAGTGCCCATGGTCAGTGAGGGGTCAGTGCCCACGGTCAGTGCCCGCGGTCAGTGAGGGGTCAGTGACCGCGGTCAGTGAGGGTTCAGTGCCCATGGTCAGTGAGGGGTCAGTGCCCGCGGTCAGTGAGGGGTCAGTGCCCGCAGTCAGTGAGGGGTCAGTGGCTCTGAGCTGTCAGTTTGCACACTCACCAGATTCTCTATCGAGCATTGGAATTCTGAGATTTTCTTCAGGGTCTCGTTATCTCTTTTTACTTCATTGATGTACATCGCCAAATCCTGCAATAAAACCACACTCACCAACCTCAGCAGCTCTCCCCAGGAAGACACTGAATCATAAACTATTTAACATCAATATTCTATTGTTTATCGGGGCAGTTTCCAGCCGCAGAGTTAGTTCAATCAGATTGCAGTTCCAGTCTTCAGGCCTAGATGGCAATCTTGTACATGTGATTGGCCTGGACTGGACTGCAGCGAATTGGCTCAGTGTTAACTCCTGCAACTGGGGTGGGATTGAATGGACTCTCACCCTGTGGCCGGAACTCTGTCACCTTGCCCGCCACGGAATTGGAGCCAGTGAGGGTCTGACAACGGAAATCTCCAGTCACCTCCAGGGGGAATTTCCAGGCTCGCCTGAGTGAAACTGTAAAATTCTGCCCCGTATCTCAGTTACTATCTTTCTCCAATTCCTCTTTCCTTCAGTGTTCTCCCTGTTTTGCAGGCAGCTCCTACCCTTCCGCACTTTACCCAGGAGCTAGTATTACCCAGTAACATCCAGCAGCAAGTGTCTGGATATTTAACTATGATGCAGCTTCCCAAACTTCATCCGCTGTCTTGTGCAGTACAGAAAGGGTTAAGAGAGTCAGAGATAGACTCAGAGGCTTACAGCAGGGAAACAGCCCTTCGGCCCAACTTCTCCGTGCTGCCCTCCTTTTTAAACCATAAGCTAATCCCAATTGCCCACATTTGGCCCACATCCCTCTATACCCATCGTACTCACGTAACTATCTAAATGCTTTTTAAAAGACAAAATTGTACCCACCTGTACTAATACTTCTGACAGCTTATTCCAGACACCACTCTGTGTGAAAAAATTGCCCCTCAGAACCCTTTTGTATCTCTTCCCTCTCACCTTAAACCTAGTTTTAGACTCCCCTACCTTGGGGAAAGGATATTGACTATCTAGCTGATCTGTGCCCCTCATTATTTTCTAGACCTCTACAGGTCAGCCCCCAGCCTCCTACTCTCCAGAGAAAAAAGTCCCAGTCTATCCAGATTCTCCTTATAACTCAATCCATCAAGTGTAGGAGCATCCAAGTAAATATTTTCTGCACTCTTTCGAGTTTAATAATAGAACATAGAACATTACAGCGCAGAACAGGCCCTTCGGCCCACGATGTTGCGCTGACCAGTTAAAAAGCAATGACCCTCTAACCTAAACCAAACCCTTTCCATCCATAAACCTATCCATGGATCTCTTAAACGCCCCCAAACTAGGCGCATTTACAACTGCAGCAGGCAGGGCATTCCAATCCCTCACCACCCTCTGGGTAAAGAACCTACCCCTGACATCCGTCCTATAACTACCCCCCCTTAATTTAAAGCCATGCCCCCTCGTGCTAGCTTTCTCCATCCGAGGAAAAAGGCTATCACTGTCCACCCTATCTAAACCTCTAATCATCTTATATGTTTCAATAATATCCTTTCTATAAAAAGGTGACCAGAACTGCATACAATATTCCAAGTGTGGCCTTACCAATATCTTGTAATCTTCAACAAGACGTCCTAATTCCTGTATTAAATGTTTTCACCACTCTGTCCACCTGTGTCTCCACTTTCAAGAAGCTATGAACCTGTACCCCTAGATCTCTTTGTTCTATAACTCTCCCCAATGCCCTACCATTAACTGAGTAAGTCCTGCCCTGGTTCAATCGACCAAAATTTATCACCTCACATTTATCTAAATTAAACTCCATCTGCCATTCGTCAGCCCACTGGCCCAATTGATCAAGATCCCATTGCAATTGGAGATAACTTTCCTCACTGTCCACTAAGCCACCAATCTTGGTGTCATCTACAAACTTACTAACCATGCCTCCTATATTCTCATCCAAATTATTAATATAAATAACAAATAACAATGGGCCCAGCACTGATCCCTCAGGCACATCACTAGTCACTAGTTTGAAAAACAACTCTCTACAACCACCCTCTGGCTTCTGTCAAGAATCCAATTTTGTATCCATTTTGATACCTCACCCTGGATCCCATGGGATTTAATCCTATGCAACAACCTACCATACGGTACCTTGTCAAAGGCCTTGCTAAAGTCCATTCAGGCAACCTTCTTGGTTACACCTCCAAAAAACTCAATTAGATTTGTGAGACATGATTTTCCACTCACAAAGCCATGCTGACTGTCCCTCATCAGTCCTTGCATCTTTAAATGCCTGTAGATCCTGTCTCTCAAAATGCTTCCAATAATTCACCCACTACAGGCCAGCGAGTATCACATCTGTAGTTCCCAGGCTTTTTCCTTCAGCCCTTTTTAAACAAAGGCACAACATTTGCCACTCTCCAATCTTCAGGCACCTCACCCATGACTGTCGATGATTCAAATATCTCAGCTAGAGGACCCAGAATTTCCTCCCTAACCTCCCACAATATCCTGAGGTATACCAGGTCCCGGGATTTCTCTACCTTGATGCGCTTTAAGACTTCCTTCTCTGTAATATGTACACTCCTCAATATATCACTATTTATTTCCCCAAGTTCCCTAACATCCGTGCTTCTCAACAGTAAATACTAATGAGCAATATTCATTTAGGATCTCACCCATCGCTTATGGGTCTGCACATAGATGATCTTGTTGATCCTTAAGAGGTCCTACCCTCTCCCTTGTTACTCTTTTACCCTTTATGTATTTGTAGAAGCTCTTTGGATTCTCCTTTGCCTTATCTGCCAAAACAACTTTGTGTCCCCTTTTTGCCCTCCTGATTTCTCTCTTAACTCTACTCCTACACCCTCTATACTCTTCAAGAGGTTCACTTGATCCCAGCTGCCTACGCATGTCACGTGCCTCTTTCTTCTTATTCACCAGGTCCTCAATATCCCGAGTGATCCAGGGTTCCCGACTTCTGCCAACCTTGCCCTTCATTCTAAGAGGAATGTGTTTACCCTGAACCCTGGTTAACACACTTTTGAAAGCCTGACAGTTACTAGACATTCCTTTTCCTTCTCACAGACTCTCCCAAATAACTTTGGAAAGTTCCTGCTTGATACCAAAATTGGCCTTGCCCCAATTTGGAATTTTAACTTTTGGACCAGCGGGACTGAGAACAGTAACACCCACACTGTGATGTGAGTGAGTAGAACAGTAAGTAATGTGAGTGAACAGGAAAGGAATTAAGGGTTATGGTGAGTGGGTGGGTAAGTGGAGCTGAGTCCTCAAAAAGATCATCCATGATCTTATTGAATGACGGAGCAGGCTCGAGGGGCCAAATGGCCTTCTCCTGCTCCTAGTTTTTATGTTCTTGTAATCCACACCAAGGGGTCAGTGCAGTGTGGCACAGAGGTGTGTGCACAAACAAGCATGGAGACATTTAATTCAAACCCATCACTGTGTATACATACATAATTCCTGTACTTAATAAATAAAGTTCACTTACACAAGACCACAAACACTGCCCTAAGACATACTGAACCACGCCTAACAACGCTCACTCAACACGCAGATACTAAACATGTTGAGAAACAGGACCGACACCAAACCTGACACCAAACCCAAAACCGAACCAGACACCAAACCCAAAACCTTTGTGTGAGAGAATGTGTGTATATGAGAATGTGTACATATGTATGCGTGAATGAGAATGTCTTTGCTTATCAGAATGTGTGTAAATGTGCATTTGTGTGTCTGAGAATGTGCAGGTGTTTGCAGCTGAGAGGGTGCATGAGTACATGTGTTAATTTGTGCATGCTCATAGTGTGTGTGTACATAAGTTTTTATTTACTGTCACAAGTAGGCTTACACTAACACGACAATGAAGTTACTGTGAAAATCCCCTAGTTGCTGCACTCCGGTGCCTGTTCGGGTACACTGAGGGAGAATTTAGCATGGCCAATCCACCCTAACCAGCACATCTTCTGGACTGTGGGAGGAGACTAGGGCACACGGAGGAAACCCATGCAGACACGGGGAGAAGGCACAGATTCCACATAGACAATAACCCAAGATGGGAATCAAACCTGGATCCATGATGCTGTGAGGCAGCAGTGCTAACCACGATGCCACCATACTGCCTTGTGCACGTGTGTGTGTCTGTGTACATGTGTGTATGTGAGTATATATGTGCCTGTGTTATTCTGAGATTGTGTGTTTGAATCAGTGCATACATGAATATAGCTGAGGAGAACACTGGGTTGCAGGGGTGTAAAATAGACAGTATTACGGTTGATAAGGGGGATGTGCTGGATATTCTTGAGGGGTTGAAAATAGATAAGTCCCCTGGTCCGGATGGGATCTACCCTAGGATTCTCTGGGAGGCTAGAGAGGTGATTGCAGAGCCCCTGGCTCTGATCTTCAGGTCGTCATTGGTCTCTGGTGTAGTCCCGGAGGATTGGAGAATAGTGAATGTTGTCCCATTGTTTAAGAAGGGGAACAGAGACTTCCCCGGGAATTACAGACCGGTGAGTCTTACTTCTGTTGTGGGCAAGGTTTTAGAAAAAATTATTAGGGATAGGATTTATAGTTGTTTGGAGTGTAATGAATTGATTAGAAATAGTCAGCATGGTTTTGTAGCGGGTAGGTCGTGCCTTACTAACCTTATTGAGTTTTTTGATAAGGTGACCAAAGAGGTGGATGGGGGCAAGGCAGTGGATGTGGTATATATGGATTTTAGTAAGGCGTTTGATAAGGTTCACCATGGTAGGCTTCTGCAGAAAATGCAGATGTATGGGATTGTGGGTAATCTAGGAAATTGGATCAGAAATTGGCTATCAGATAGGAGACAGAGGGTGGTGGTTGATGGTAAATATTCGTCATGGAGTTCGGTTACAAGTGATGTGTCTCAGGGATCTGTTTTGGGACCACTGCTGTTTGTAATCTTTATTAATGATCTGGATGAGGATATAGTTGGGTGGATTAGTAAATTTGCTGATGACACCAAAGTAGGAGGTGTGGTAGATTGTGAGGAAGGGTGTCATAGTTTGCAGGCAGACTTAGATAGGTTGCAGAGCTGGGCCAAGAGGTGGCGGATGGAATTTAATGCGGAGAAGTATGAGGTAATTCACTTCGGTAGGAGCAACAGATGTGTCGAGTATAGGGCTAACGGGAGGACTTTGAATAGTGTGGATGAACAGAGGGATCTAGGTGTATGTGTACATAGATCCCTGAAAGTTGGGAATCAAGTAGATAAGGTTGTTAAGAAGGCGTACGGTGACTTGGCGTTTATTGGTAGGGGGATTGAATTTAGGAGTCGCAGCGTTATGTTGCAACTGTACACAACTCTGGTACGGCCGCACTTGGAGTTTTGTGTGCAGTTCTGGTCCCCACATTACAGGAAGGATGTGGAGGCTTTGGAGAGGGTGCAGAGGAGGTTTACTAGGATGTTGCCTGGTATGGTGGGGAGGTCCTATGAGGAGAGACTGAGGGATTTGGGGTTGTTTTTGTTGGAAAGAAGGCGGCTAAGAGGGGATCTTATTGAAACATATAAGATGATTAGAGGTTTAGATAGGGTGGACAGTGATAGCCTTTTTCCTCTGATGGAGAAAGCTAGCACGAGGGGGCTGTCGTGTTTGACGAATTTATTGGATTTCTATGAGGATGTGACTAGTGCGATAGACAGAGGGGAACCGGTGGATGTGGTGTTTTTAGATTTTCAAAAGGCGTTTGATAAGGTGCCTCATAAAAGGTTGCTACAGAAGGTTAGGGGGCATGGAGTTGGGGGTAAGGTGTTAGTGTGGATAGAGGATTGGTTGTCTAATAGGAAGCAGAGAGTTGGTATCAATGGGTGCTATTCAGATTGGCGGTTGGTGAATAATGGAGTGCTGCAGGGGTCGGTACTGGGGCCTCAGCTATTTACCATTTATATAGATGATCTGGAGGAGGGGGCTGAGTGTAGGGGGACAAAATTTGCTGATGACACAAAGATGAGTGGAAAAGCAAATTGTGTGGAGGGTGTGGAAAGTCTGCAGAGGGATCTGGATAGGCTGAGCGAGTGGGCGAGGACCTGGCAGATGGAGTATAACGTTAGCAAGTGTGAGGTTATCCACTTTGGCAGGAATAATAGTAGGAGGGATTACTATTTAAAGGGCGAAAAGCTGCAGCATGCTACAGTGCAGAGGGACCTTGGGGTCCTTGTGTACGAGTCGCAAAAACCCAGTCTGCAGGTGCAGCAGGTGGTCAAGGAGAATGGGATGCTGGCCTTTATAACGAGGGGGATAGAATATAAAAGTAGGGAGGTCTTGCTGCAACTGTACAGGGCACTGGTGAGGCTGCAGCTGGAGTACTGTGTGCAGTTTTGGGCACCACACTTGCGCAAGGATATATTGGCCTTGGAGGGAGGTTCACTAGGCTGATACCAGAGATGAGGGGGTTAGCCTATGAACAGAGACTGAATAGACTGGGTCTGTACTTGTTGGAGTTTAGAAGGATGAGGGGGGATCTTATAGAGATAGAAGATAATGAAGGGGATGGATAGGGTAGAGGTAGAGAGATTCTTCCCGCTCAGAAAGGACAGCAGGACTAAAGGGCACAGCCTCAAAAATAAGGGGGTGGGGGGACGGGACAGTTTAAATCGGAGTTGAGGAGGAACTTCTTCACTCAAAGGGTGGTGAGTCTCTGGAATTCTCTGCCCGTTGAAGTGGTGGAGGCTGCCTCGCTAAATATATTTAAGACACGGGTAGATAGGTTTTTGGTAGGCAAGGGAATTAAGGGTTATGGGGAGAAAGCGGGAAAGTGGAACTGATCCATTTCAGATCAGCCATGATCTTATTGAATGGCGGGGCAGGCTCGAGGGGCTAGATGACCTACTCCTGCTCCTATTTCTTCTGTTTTTGTCACCAAAGTAGTTATAAAAGAAAATAATATTTCACACTGATGTCTCACTGAACTGAATCAGTCAAACAGCTTGGGAATCAGTGAGAGGTTCAGAGAGCAGCTGAGAGTGGGAGACACTCCGAGTGTCTGGATATTACAGAGATCGGGAATGTGAACAGGAATGAAAAAGTAAATCTGGGAATTGCGTCTGCACCATTGCCAAGTGTTTGGAATCGCGCCCCCTCGCGCGGGGGCCCCCCCCCTCACCTGCATGGCCTCCAGAGCCTCCTTCAGCTGCTGTTTTTCAGGGCGATCACTCGAGTGACTCAGCAACTCCTGGGGGTGAAAGCAGACACATTCTGAGCTGTAAACCATCGCTCGGAGCGACACCAAATCACCAGACTGAGACCTTTCCATTAAATCTGGAAACGGCACATATTTCAGATGGAGATCCTGGATCTCAGCACGACCCCCTCCCCAAACCCGACCCTCACCCCTGACCCCTCCCCGACCCTCACCCCTGACCCTCATCCCCGACACCCTCCCCCCCCCCTCCCTCCCCCACCCCCACCCCTGGCTCCAGTTGAAGCTTACCTTTAGTAAAAGATGATATTTTAAAACTCTCTGCATGGGAACAACCAGGAGATCTTGCAGCCTGAACTTTCCTTCCTGAACTTTCAGAGTGCATTCCTCCACAAAGAAAACAAACACAGTCATTGGAACAAGGTCAGAAATCCCAGGATAAAAGGCCCTTTATTTCTCGCAATCCAAAACTGATCCCACTACCCAGAGACTGGGAATGACGGAGTTACACCCAGAAACTAACACTGTAAATACTGACGGGGGGAGGGGGAAGGTGGGGGGGGAGAGTGATGGGGGGGAAAGGAGAGAGAGATGGGGGGGGGGGCGGGGAGGAGGAGAGATGGTGGGGGGTGGGGCGGAGGAGGAGAGAGAGATAGTGGGGGGGGGCGGGGAGGAGGAGGAGGAGAGACAGTGGGGGGGGGGTGGGGCGGAGGAGGAGAGAGAGATAGTGGGGGGGGTGGGGGTGGGGAGCAAGAGCGGGAGAGTCCGGCCCGATTTCCTCGCGTGGTTTTAATCACCTCAATTTTGTTGCGAATTTCCTCCCGGCTCAGCATCAGTTGGTCCAGTGTCTTCTGGGAGTTTTCCATCTGGCTGCAATACGTCCCATAGATCAGCAGCCTGTAATCGGGAGGGGGGAGGAGAGAGGACAGGGAGATGGGGGAGCAGGGGAGGGGAGATGGGGCGAGAGTGGAATTTGATTTGATCACATGTATTAGGATGCAGTGAAAAGTATTGTTTCTTGTGCGCTATACAGACAAAGCATACTGTTCATAGAGAAGGAAAGAAGACAGCGCAGAATGTAGTGATACTGTCATAGCTAGGATGTAGAGAAAGATCAACTTAATGCGAGGTAAGTCCATTTAAAAGCCTAACAGCAGCTGGGAAGAAACTGTTCTTGAATTGGTTGGTACGTGACCTCAGACTTTTGTACCTTTTTCCCCAAAAGAAGAAGATGGAAGAGAGAATGTCCGGGGTGCGTGGGGGGGTCCTTAATTATACCGGCTGCTTTTCCGAGGCAGGAAGAAAATAGACAGATGGAATCAGTGGATGGGGGGCTGGTTTATGTGATGGATGGGGCTTCATTCACGACCTTTTGTAGTTTCTTGTGGTCTTGGGCAGAGCAGGAGTAATACCAAGCTGTGATACAACCAGAACAAATACTTTCTTTGGTGCATCTGTAAAAGTTGGTGAGAGTCATAGCTGACATGTCAAATTTCCTTAGTCTTCTGAGAAAGTAGAGGCATTGTTGGGGCTTTCTTAACTATAGTGTCGGCATGGGGGGGACCAGGACAGGTTGTTGGTGATCTGGGCACCATCATTTCTATTTCGTCCCCACTGACGTAGACAGGGGCATGTTCTCCTTTACACTTCCTGAAGTCGATGACTATCTCCTTTGTTTTGTTGACATTGAGGGAGAGATTATTGTCCCCGCACCAGTTCACCAGATTCTCTATCTCATTCCTGTTCTCTGTCTCGTCATAGAGGTTTACAGCATGGAAACAGGCCCTTTGGCCCAATTCTCCATGTCGCCCTTCTTTTCAAACCCTTAAGCTAATCCCAATTGCCCACATTTGGCCCATATCCCTCTATACCCATCGTACCCATGTAACTATCTAAATGCTTTTTAAAAGACAAAATTGTACCCACCTCTACTACAACTTTTGGCAGCTTGTTCCAGACACTCACCACCCTCTGTGTGAAAAAATTGCCTCTCTGAACCCTTTTGTATCTCTCCTTCTCACCTTAAACCTGTGCCCTCTAGTTTTAGACTCCCATTTTCTTTACTCAGAGAGTGGTTGGGGTGTGGAATGCACTGCCTGCTGTGATAGTGGAGTCGGACACTTTAGGAACTTTCAAACGGTTATTGGATAGACACATGGAGCACTCCAGAATGATAGGGAGTGGGATAGCTTGATCTTGGGTTTGGACATAGCTCAGCACAACATCGAAGGGCTGAAGGGCCTGTACTGTGCTGTACTGTTCTATGTCCATACCTTTGGGAAAAGATATTGACTTTCTAGCTGATCTGTGCCCCTCATTATTTTATAGACCTCTATAAGATCACCCCGAAGTCTTCTACACTCCAGAGAAAAAAGTCCCAGTCTGTCCAGCCTCTCCTTATAACTCAAACCACCAAGTCCCAGTAGCATCCTAGTAAATCTTTTCTGCACTCTTTCTAGTTTAAGAATATCCTTTCTATAATAGGGTGACCAGAACTGGTCACCCTATTATTATTATTCCTAAAGTGTCCAAGTATGGCCTTCCCAATGTCTTGTACAACTTCAACAAGACGTCCCAACTCCTGTATTCAATGTTCTGACCGATGAAACCAAGCATGCCGAATGCCTTCTTCACCACTCTGTCCACCTGTGACTCCACTTTCAAGGAGCTATGAACATGTACCCCTAGATCTCTTTGTTCTGTAACTCTCCCCAACGCCGTACCATAAAAACATAAGAAATAGGAGCAGGAGTAGGCCATCTGGCCCTTTGAGCCTGCCCTGCCATTCAATAAGATCATGGCTGATCTGTCGTGGCTCAGTTCCACATTCCCGCCCTCTCCCCATAACCCTTAATCCCCTCTCTTATCAAAAACCCATCAACCCGCGTCTTAAAAATATTTAGCGAGGCAGCCTCCACCACTTCAACGGGCATTAACTGAGTAAGTCCTGCCCTGGTTCAATCTATCAAAATGTATCACCTCACATTTATCTAAATTAAACTCCATCTGCTATTCGTCAGCCCACTGGCCCAATTGATCAAGATTCCATTGCAATTGGAGATAACTTTCTTCACTGTCCACTATGCCACCAATCTTGGTGTCATTTGCAAACTTACTAACCCTGCCTCCTATATTCACATCCAAATCATTAATATAAATGACAAATAACAGTGGGCCCAGCACTGATCCCTGAGGTACTGTTTGAGATCTGACCCATTACGGTGATGTCATCAGCAAACTTGAGAATTGAGTTGGAGGGGAATTTGGCTGCACAGTGATTGGTTGGTACGTATAAGGAGTATAGTAGGGGGCTGAGAACACAGCCTTGTGAGGCACCGGTGTTGAGGGTGATCGTGGAGGAGGTGTTGTTGCCTATCCTTACTGACTGTGTTGTGTAAATCAAATCAAATCTAATCTAATCTAAGCATCCTGAGGAAGATTAGTTACACAGAGCAGTGACTGGGCACTCAGCAATTTGCTCTAATGGCATTTAGCTGCTGATCCCTGTGTGCACGCACACTTACCCCAATAGTACGACAGGGACACAGTGTCGGCTCCAGTTGATTAAGTCTGAAGCTCCTGAGTCCCTGATCACAGCCACTTTTCAAAGGCAAAACAGTAAATGATTCCCTTCTGAATAATTTATTTTCTTTTAAAAGAAAATTTGATTGGATAAATTATGTGATGGTGCTCAAGGGGTGAGTGATTGGATTAAGGAAATTGAGTGTTCAGGGAGTCTTACTTTGTTTTCAAATTCAGGAAAAACATTGGATAATCAATCAGACTCTGCTAATATCTGAATATAACCCTCCACTGCCCCATTTTAACCCCATTCTTTAGTTCAGACATCCACTAAATTGAGATTCTTCTTCCTACACTCTGCATTGCACATTCACGGACACGGACTTACTCCAACTCCACACATTGGTCGGAAAGTCCCTGTAGCCCTTCCCCTGTGAGATAAACTCCAGCTGGGCCCGTTCTGCCCTTTTCTAAACTTAAACCGAGCGAAGCAGTAGCAGCACTGCCTTTGGCTGCAATCGAGTCAGGGTTAAAATGCCAGCAGATTGGAGAGGGCAAATGTAACCCCGCAATTTAAAAAAACAGGGAGAGGAAAGCAGGGAATTACAGACCAGTTAGTCTAACATCAAATTACAGACCAGTTAGTCTAACATCAAATTACAGACCAGTTAGTCTAACATCAATAGCAGGGAAATTGCAGATTCTATTTTAAAGGATGTGTATCAGGACACTTGGAAAATATTAATGTTATTAGACAAAATCAACATGGATTTATGAAAGAGAAATCACATTTGACAAATCTATTTGAGTTTTTTGAGAATGCAACTAGTAGAATAGATCAGGGTGAGCCTGCAGATGTGGTGTGTTTGGATTCTCAGATAAAGTCCCGCGTAAGAGGTTAGTATAAAGAATTAAACTGCATGTGATTGGAGGTAATGTATTGACATGGATTGAGAATTGGTTAGCAGACAGGAATCAGAATAAATGTGGTTTTTTCAGAGGGGCCGACAGTGGCTAGTGGGTACCACAGGGATCAGTGCTGGGGCCCCAGCATAATTTAGACAAATTAACTGAAGGGGAAAACACAACAGATGAAGTATAACACAGATAAATGTGAAACTCTATGGAGTCTATGTTGCTATGGAATGGCAAACAGACTCAAAGGGCTGAATGGCCTATTCCTGCTCCAATTTTCCATGTTTCTATATGTTTTAAGAATTGGCCCTGTCAGAAGTGACCATGAGCTCAATCTCCTGCTGAGATTTCTAAACCCTGGAAATCGAACTGATTCATTCAACAGAATCCACCTCTCAAAACAAATCAATTTCCTAATAAAGGGTGTTTGTGAAAGAGTCTGAATGTGGACAAGATTGGGGTTCCAATTATACTGCTTCAAAACCCATCCAGACACCAATCAATCCCATAACCCAGGTACACAGAAGTTGACAAGCTGGAAACTGGGATGAGTGAGGGAATGGCTGAGGGACACTCACATTCCATACAGAAATACAATTGGTGTATCTGTAATCAAAAATCTCCCACATCTCGGCCAGTAAAACAAATTCTCCTTTCTCAACATTGTGTCATCATCTCTGGACAGGACAGAATGGGGCAGCACTCGGTCAGACAGGAAACTGGCAAATACTGACCCACAGGGACAACGGTCAGTAATTAACGCTGACCCACGGGGACAACGGTCAGTAATTAACGCTGACCCACGGGGACAACGGTCAGTAATTAACGCTGACCCACAGGGACAACGGTCAGTAATTAACGCTGACCCACGGGGACAACGGTCAGTAATTAACACTGACCCACGGGGACAACGGTCAGTAATTAACGCTGACCCACGGGGACAACGGTCAGTAATTAACGCTGACCCACGGGGACAACGGTCAGTAATTAACGCTGACCCACGGGGACAACGGTCAGTAATTAACGCTGACCCACGGGGACAACGGTCAGTAATTAACGCTGACCCACAGGGACAACGGTCAGTAATTAACGCTGACCCACAGGGACAACGGTCAGTAATTAACACTGACTCACAGGGACAACGGTCAGTAATTAACGCTGACCCACGGGGACAACGGTCAGTAATTAACGCTGACCCACGGGGACAACGGTCAGTAATTAACGCTGACCCACGGGGACAACGGTCAGTAATTAACGCTGACCCACGGGGACAACGGTCAGTAATTAACGCTGACCCACGGGGACAACGGTCAGTAATTAACGCTGACCCACAGGGACAACGGTCAGTAATTAACGCTGACCCACAGGGACAACGGTCAGTAATTAACACTGACCCACAGGGACAATGGCCAGTAATTAACGCTGACCCACGGGGACAACGGTCAGTAATTAACGCTGACCCACGGGGACAACGGTCAGTAATTAACGCTGACCCACGGGGACAACGGTCAGTAATTAACGCTGACCCACGGGGACAACGGTCAGTAATTAACGCTGACCCACGGGGACAACGGTCAGTAATTAATGCTGACCCACAGGGACAACGGTCAGTAATTAACGCTGACCCACGGGGACAACGGTCAGTAATTAATGCTGACCCACAGGGACAACGGTCAGTAATTAACGCTGACCCACGGGGACAACGGTCAGTAATTAACGCTGACCCACGGGGACAACGGTCAGTAATTAACGCTGACCCACGGGGACAACGGTCAGTAATTAACGCTGACCCACAGGGACAACGGTCAGTAATTAACGCTGACCCACGGGGACAACGGTCAGTAATTAACGCTGACCCACGGGGATAATCACTGGTGGGCTTTGGGGTGGGCGACGGGGCTCAGACCCATTTCCCACTGGGGAATCTGAGGCCAATCACGTAAGACAAAATAAAGCTTTCATTGCAAAGGATTTCACAGAGCAGCTCAATGATACAGTGGTTAACACTGCTGCCTTACAGCTTCAGGGACCCCGACTCAGTTCTTGGCTTGGGTCACTGTTTGCATGCACATTCTCCCCATTCACCGTGTCTGTATGGGTTTCCTCCAGGCGCTCCGGTTCCCATCCAGTCTGAAAGACGGGCTGGGTTAGGTGCGTTAGCCATGCTAAATTCTCCCTCAGTGTATCTGAACAGGCGATTAGGGGATTTTCACAGTAACTTCATTGCAGTGTTAAGTAAACTGACTTGTGACTAATAAACAAACTTTTCAAAATGCTGCAACATTCCTGAGATCAGATCCCTGCCACAGTGACAGCTGGGGAGAATCCACACCGTATCCAAGCTAGAACATAAGACCATAAGACATAGGAGCAGAATTCAGCCACTCAGTCCATCAACCCTGCTCTGCCATTCAATTGTGGCTGATATTTTTCTCATCTCCATTCTCCTGCCTTTTCCCCATAATCCCTGATCCCCTTATTAATCGAGAGCCTATCTATCTCTGTCTTAAAGACACTCAATAACCTGGCCCTCCACAGCCTTCTGCGGCAAAGAGTTCCAGGAAAGACGTAGAAGCTATTGAAAGGGTGCAGAGGAGATTTACAAGGATGTTGCCTGGACTGGGAGGCATGCCTTATGAAGATAGGTTGAGGGACCTGGGACTCTTTTCCCTGGAGAGGCGAAGGTTGAGAGGCGACCTGATAGAAGTTTATAAAATGTTGAGAGGAATAGATAGGGTGGACTCTCAGAGGCTATTTCCCCGGGTTGAAATGGTCGCTACGAGAGAACACAGATTAAAGGTGCGGGGAGGGAAGTACAGAGGTGATGTTAGGGGTAAGTTTTTCATTCAGAGGGTGGTGAGTGAATGGAATCGGCTGCCGTCATCGGTGGTGGAGGCGAACTCGCTGGGGTCTTTTAAAAGACTTCTGGATGAGTATATGGGGTTTAATGGGATTGGGGGTTATGGATAGGTCTATAGATTGGTGGGGTTGATGTGATCGGTGCAACTCGAGGGCCGAAGGGCCTGTTTGTGCTGTAATGTTCTATGTTCTATGTTTCTATTCCCCACTGCCTGGCTGAAGAAATTCCTCCTCATCACTGGGCGGCACGGTAGCACAGTGGTTAGCACTGCTGCTTCACAGCTCCAGGGTCCTGGGTTCGATTCCCGGCTCGGGTCACTGCCTGTGTGGAGTTTGCACATTCTCCTCGTGTCTGCGTGGGTTTTCTCCGGGTGCTCCGGTTTCCTCCCACAGTCCAAAGATGTGCGGGTTAGGTTCATTGGCTATGCTAAAATTGCCCCTTAGTGTCCTGGGATGTGTAGGTTAGAGGGATTAGCAGGTAAATGTGTAGGGATATGGGGATAGGGTCTGGGTGGGATTGTGTTCGGTGCAGACTCGATGGGCCGAAGGGCCTGTTTCTACACTGTAGGGTTCTATGTTCTAATCTCTGTGTTAAAGGATCGTCCCTTTTGCCTGAGGTTGTTCCCTCTCTGGTTCGAGTTTTTCCTACTAATGGAATCATCCTCTCCATGTCCACTCTATCCAGGGCCTCACAGTATCCTGTAAGTTTCAATAAGATCCCCCCTCATCCTTCTAAACTCCAACCAGTACAGACCCAGAGTCCTCAACCGTTCCTCATCCGACAAGCTCTTCATTCCAGGGATCATTTTTGTGAACCTCCTCTGGACCCTTTCTTAGATCTTCCTGAGATTCAGGGCCCAAAACTGCTCACAATTCTCCAAATGGGGTTTGACCAGAGCCTTATCCAGCCTCAGAGGTCCATCCCTGCTCTTATACTCTAACCCTCTCGACATCAATGCTAACATTGCTTTGGCTTCCTAACTGCCGACTGAACCTACACATTAACCTTAAGAGAATCTTGAGCAATGATTCCCAAATCCCTTTGTGTTTCTGATTTCCTAAGCACTTTCCTATGTAGAAAATAGTCTCTGCCTCCATTCCTCCTTCCAAGGTGCATAACCTCACACTTTTCCACATTGTGTTCCATCTGCCACTTCTTTGCCCACCCTCCTAACCTGCCCAGGTCCCTCTGCAGCCCCCCTGCTTCCTCAATACTACCTGTCCCTCTACATATCTTTGTGTCATCTGCAAACTTAGGGGCAGTAGGAAATCTCACAACACCAGGTTAAAGTCCAACAGGTTTGTTTGGTAGCACGAGATTTTGCAGCGCTGCCTCTCATCAGCTGCCCCTTCAAGCCAGCATCTCCACATCATACAAACTTAACAACATTGCTTTAGTCCCTTCCTTCAAATGTATATTGTGAAAAGTTGTGGTCCCAGCATTGATCCCTGAGGTACACCACTAGTCACCGTCTGTCATCCTGAAAAAGACCCCTTTATCCCCACTCTCTGCCTTCTGCCAGTCCTCTATCCATGCCAGGATCTTACTCTTAACACCATGAGCTCTTAACTTATTTAACAGCCTTCTAAGTGGCACCTTGTCAAAGGCCATCTGGAAATCTAAATAATCATGTCCACTGGTTCTCCTTTATCTAACTTCCTTGTTACCTCTTCAAAGAATTCTAAGAGATTAGAAAGGAGAATCTCACAGCAATAAACCAAGGTAAGTTCCATTAAATATGACTGACTGAATGATTCCTATCTCAATCCAGGTACTATGCTCTGTAAATATCATCCTGGCTGGGCCAGTGGAAGACACCAACACATTAAACATTGCCCTTCTGCTATAGCTCATTCATGATGTGGAAATGCTGGTGTTAAACCATTATTTTGTAAATTGAGTTTGTGTCTTTACATGCCCTGTTTGTGAACAGAACTCCTATTTACCTGATGAAGGAGCTGCGAACGTTCCGAAAGCTCATGGCTTTTGCTACCAAATAAACCTGTTGGACTTTAACCTGGCGTTGTGAGACTCCTTACTAGCTCGTTCACACAAACTTTCCAGAAAGCCTCATTTGGCCACCTCAAAGTGTAGAACGCTAAAGGAATATAGTTCGATAGTGCAAATCAAGCCAGAAAACTAACAGAGGCACCAAGGGACTGAGAGAGACATACTGACAGTGACAGACACACTGACAGTGACAGACACACTGACAGTGACAGACACAGTCACACTGAGACAACGACAGTTACACACACTACCTTACTAATACACAGGAGACTCAGAGGCACAGAGAGAGAAATTATTGCTGACCCAAATTCTTACCGCTCTTTGAAATCCAGGAAGACTTTGTAGAGTGTGTTACCTCCTGAGATTGCTGCTAAGTCAATGGCTCTCAGCAAATTATAATGCACTCGAATTAATTCCTGTAACAGAGAGGGAATAGTTGGTGTTCAGGCAGCTACTCACCAGACACATACAGATTATTCCCAGCACACGAACGGAGGTCCATCTCACACACCAAGAACATCAAGACTAAAATATTCATTCACACGATACTGGATACTTGTCAGGTAGCTGACAAGGCCAGAGTTTACTGCTTGTCCCTAGTTGCCCTTGAGAATGTGGGTTAAAGCCAAGTTCATGAATATACACGATATATTGCTGGGTCATTTTCAGAAGGCAGTTAAGAGTGAACCACATTGTGTGGGTTTGGAGTCATATTTTCCAATAATCTGATTATTTTATGCTCATAATTACTGATGCAAGATAGGTTCTTATTTCAGATTTATTTAAATTGGTCATTAAGGTCATTTAGCCATAGTTTCTGAAGAACCATGGGCTGATCTCTCCACTAATGAGAGACAATTGGTCCTATTTGACTTGAGGTGCATCACTCTGCAAGTGTGAGGCGAGTTGAGGTGGCATGGGGTCCATGAACTGTTACAACTGTTCCAGGGGTTGAACCGGGGCTTTTGGTATAGTTCTGTACCACCCTCTAGTCATTTGGTAATACAGGACTTGAGCATTGCTGAAAAAAAGAGAGATTCTGTCAAAGCTTTTCATCTTGTACTCATCAGGACAATTCACAAGAACACCAATGTTCAGGAAAACAACTTCATGCTGTGAGAAATGGATTCTGATTGTTTGGCAAATGGACTCTGATTGGTAGAGACATTGTATTGGCGAATGCACCAGTTGATGGTGACTGATAATTAATTGCCAAACACTAATTGAAATTTATACCAGGTAGCTTGAATCTGATTGGTCAAGGCATTGCCTGAGGAATGGACCAGCAAATGGCTGTCACTTATTTTATTTAGCTGAAATTGGCACAACGTGTGTACCTGTCCTTTCTGTCTGCAAACAACATGACCCTGTGTTCATACATTCGGTCTCTGGTAATGCAAATGCCCTGCACTGCAAACCTGACAGTCTTAATTTTTTGCACACTGCAGATTATTTAGCAGTTGTTGTCCAATCACAGAATAAGATCTAATGCTGAACACTGTGTTTGGAGTTTTACAAGCACTGGCTGGTTGGGTATGGTCTATACCTTGTCCATTGCAATCGGCAGCTGGGACACGTTGTTTGATACGATCCACTAGTCTTTGGGATATATGATACTGTCAGTTAACATCAACTGATGCATTCTCCATGGCAACAATTCCACCAATCACTTGCCAACCAATCAGTTCTCTCTTTGCATACAGTAGTTTGTTGATTTCCCTAACTCTGGTATTCTTGTGATTGTCCTGATGAATGCAAGATGAAATTAATTGACAAAATACCTCTTTTCTCAGCAATACACATTCGAACCATCAAGTCAGCAGACCCCCACCAGTTATTGAACTAATTGAATTTAAATTATACAAGCTGCTGTGGTGGGATTTGAACTCATGTCTCAGGATAATTAATCCAGCCCTCTGGACTGTAAGCCCAGTAACAGTGGCAGAGATACTCTGCTCCTGCTTCCATTGCACCATTCGATTTACATCTTATAAAATTATCAAAAGTCAGATTCCTAAAATAAAACTCCTTTTTTCATATTTTCCCAAGAGTCAACAGGAACAAAGTAACTTGATGTTAGTCTGTAAATCCGCGCAGGAGGAGAGGGCCGGGGTCAGGGGCAGAGCGAGGGAACAGATATTCTGCAAGTCTGGCTCTGTACCCTTCACAATAAAAAGTCTAACACCTGTAAAGGAACAGGACCAGGTCACCAAACAAACTGCAACTTTCAACATTCAGTTGTTGTTTGTCAAGGAATGCTGCCAATTGTTAAAGAATATTTACAGCTGCTCCTTCGCCCGCTCTCCCCAATCAGCACATTCTGATACTTGTTTCTCTGACCTCTGCCCCTGAATCTCCAAAATGATTAATTAAGGCTGAACTTCCAGCTGAGAAATCCTCGGTGTTTTTGATCTGTGCTGATGACAATGAATGATTTTTTTTTATGCGTTCCAAGTAAATATCCTGGAGCTTGTGAGGAATCTTTGCTGATTCTACAACACAAGTGTTATGCTGTGCTATGTTATAAAGTGTTATGTTATAAAGTTCATTCTTCTGCAGCACCCGGAAATCATTTGTCACAAAGAGTCCTCACTGTTAAACTAATCTGGAGTGTTAATGGTGGAGTGCAATGCTTTTCAATCCTTGCCCCCAGAACCAGCTATATACCCTCCCTCCCCCCACCAGGGACCCCAGAGCCAGCTATATACCCTCCCTCCCCCACCAGGAACCCCAGAGCCAGCTATATACCCTTCCTCCCCCCACCAGGAACCCAGAGCCAGCTATATACCCTCCCTCCCCCCACCAGGAACCCAGAGCCAGCTATATACCCTCCCTCCCCCACCAGGGACCCCAGAACCAGCTATATACCCTCCCTCCCCCCACCAGGGACCCCAGAACCAGCTATATACCCTCCCTCCCCCCCACCAGGGACCCCAGAACCAGCTATATACCCTCCCTCCCCCCCACCAGGGACCCAGAACCAGCTATATACCCTCCCTCCCCCCACCTGGGACCCCAGAACCAGCAATATACCCTCCCTCCCCCACCAGAGACACCAGAGCCAGCTATATACCCTCCCTGTCCCCACCAGGGACCCCAGAACCAGCTATATACCCTCCCTCCCCCACCAGGGACCCCAGAGCCAGCTATATACCCTCCCTCCCCCTACCAGGGACCCCAGAGCCAGCTATATACCCTCCCTCCCCCCACCAGGAACCCAGAGCCAGCTATATACCCTCCCTCCCCTACCAGGGACCCCAGAACCAGCTATATACCCTCCCTCCCCTCACCAGGGACCCCAGAACCAGCTGTAATCCCCTCCCTCAGTAGAGACAGTGAAATATCGCTCTTAGCTCGGAGGTAGATGAATGCTTGGCAGCTCTGCAGGGAGAGGTGGTTTGGATTTATTTATTGACTGACAGAAAGAGGAAAGCACTGACCTCCATGTTGATGAATATAGCCTCCATTTCCTGAGCACTCAGCACGGTCTTTAATGGGATCATGTAATTCTGTAACCGGCACAGAGAGAATATCGTTAACGCAGCCCAGAGCAGAACAAGAGGATCACAGAGGAGCAAGTTCACATGGTCTCCTCCTGGTCAGATACTGAGTGCATTCAGCACCCACCATAAACACAAACAAACAATGTCTACAGTAAGAAGTCTCATGACACTAGGTTAAAGTCCAACAGGTTTATATGGTAGCACGAACGCTCACACTGCAGTTCCACCATCAGGCACTCACCTGATGAAGGACCGCACTGTCAGAGGGTCAGTGCTGAGGGAGCGCCGCACTGTCAGAGGGTCAGTGCTGAGGGAGTGCCGCACTGTCAGAGGGTCAGTGCTGAGGGAGTGCCGCACTGTCAGAGGGTCAGTGCTGAGGGAGTGCCGTACTGTCAGAGGGTCAGTGCTGAGGGAGTGCCGCACTGTCAGAGGGTCAGTGCTGAGGGAGTGCCGCACTGTCAGAGGGTCAGTGCTGAGGGAGCGCCGCACTGTCAGAGGGTCAGTGCTGAGGGAGCGCCGCACTGTCAGAGGGTCAGTGCTGAGGGAGTGCCGCACTGTCAGAGGGTCAGTGCTGAGGGAGTGCCGCACTGTCAGAGGGTCAGTGCTGAGGGAGTGCCGCACTGTCAGAGGGTCAGTGCTGAGGGAGTGCCGCACTGTCAGAGGGTCACTCCTGAGGGAGTGCCGCACTGTCAGAGGGTCACTGCTGAGGGAGTGCCGCACTGTCAGTGGGTCACTGCTGAGGGAGTGCCGCACTGTCAGAGGGTCAGTGCTGAGGGAGCGCCTCACTGTCAGAGGGTCAGTGCAGAGGGAGCGCCTCACTGTCAGAGGGTCAGTGCTGAGGGAGCGCCGCACTGTCAGAGGGTCAGTGCTGAGGGAAAGCTACACTGTCAGAGGGTCAGTGCTGAGGGAGTGCCGCACTGTCAGAGGGTCAGTGCTGAGGGAGTGCCGCACTGTCAGAGGGTCAGTGCTGAGGGAGCGCCGCACTGTCAGAGGGTCAGTGCTGAGGGAGTGCCGCACTGTCAGAGGGTCAGTGCTGAGGGAGCGCCGCACTGTCAGAGGGTCAGTGCTGAGGGAGCGCCGCACTGTCAGAGGGTCAGTGCTGAGGGAGTGCCGCACTGTCAGAGGGTCGGTGCTGAGGGAGTGCCGCACTGTCAGAGGGTCAGTGCTGAGGGAGTGCCGCACTGTCAGAGGGTCGGTGCTGAGGGAGTGCCGCACTGTCAGAGGGTCGGTGCTGAGGGAGTGCCGCACTGTCAGAGGGTCAATGCTGAGGGAGTGCCGCACTGTCAGAGGGTCAGTGCTGAGGGAGTGCCGCACTGTCAGAGGGTCAGTGCTGAGGGAGTGCCGCACTGTCAGAGGGTCAGTGCTGAGGGAGCGCCGCACTGTCAGAGGGTCGGTGCTGAGGGAGTGCCGCACTGTCAGAGGGTCAGTGCTGAGGGAGTGCCGCACTGTTGGAATGAAATCTAACTTCTGAACTCTGAGCCTCTAATGCACGTTACAGCTGTGAGATTGTGGAAGTGCCTGAACCCAGCAGCCCATTGTGATGCATATTGCAGGATGAGGCCGGGCACTGGGCTGGCACTGGGGGCGGGGCACGAGGCTGCCGCTGGGGGCGGGGCACTATGCTGGCACTGGGGGCGGGGCACTGGGGGCGGGGCACTAGGCTGGCACTGGGGAAGGGGCACTAGGCTGGCACTGGGGAAGGGGCACGAGGATGGCACTGGGGGCGGGGCACGAGGCTGGCACTGGGACGGGGCACTGGGGTGGGGCACTAGGCTGGCGCTGGGGGCGGGGCACTGGGGGCGGGGCACTAGGCTGGCGCTGGGTGGCGGGGCACTGGGGGCGGGGCACTGGGGCGGGGCACTGGGGGCGGGGCACTGGGGGCGGGGCACTGGGGGCGGGGCACTGGGGGCGGGGCACTAGGCTGGCACTGGGACGGGGCACTGGGGCGGGGCACTGGGGCGGGGCACTAGGGCGGGGCACTAGGGCGGGGCACTAGGCTGGCACTGGGACGAGGCATGGGCGGGGCACTAGGCTGGCGCTGGGTGGCGGGGCACTGGGGGCGGGGCACTAGGCTGGCACTGGGGCGGGGCACTGGGGGCGGGGCACTAGGCTGGCACTGGGGGCGGGGCACTGGGGGCGGGGCACTGGGGGCGGGGCACTGGGGGCGGGGCACTGGGACGGGGCACTGGGACGGGGCACTGGGACGGGGCACTGGGACTTGCCTTCTCAATATCCTCAAGCGTTTTGTAATACTTGGCTTCTGTTTCTTGGATCTCGAGCAGGCAACAGTTCCTCTTATCATCCTCTGTCATCCCCAACTTCTGTTAAAGACACAAAACACCAAACACATCATCACTGCAGCAGCAACAACAAATGAATGAGGGAGGGAGGGAGAGCTACAACATGGAGTGGGGGCACAGTCACAGGGGGCACAGTCACAGGGGGTACAGTCACAGGGGGTACAGTCACAGGGGCACAGTCACAGGGGGCACAGTCACAGGGGGCACAGTCACAGGGGGCACAGTCACAGGGGTCAGTGCCCAGGGGGCAGTGCCCGGGGGGCACAGTCACAGGGGTCAGTGCCCGGGGGGCACAGTCACAGGGGGCAGTGCCCGGGGGGCACAGTCACAGGGGGCAGTGCCCAGGGGGCACAGTCACAGGGGGCAGTGCCCAGGGGGCACAGTCACAGGGGTCAGTGCCCAGGGGACACAGTCACAGGGGGCAGTGCCCAGGGGGCACAGTCACAGGGGTCAGTGCCCAGGGGACACAGTCACAGGGGGCAGTGCCCAGGGGGCACAGTCACAGGGGGCAGTCCCCAGGGGGCACAGTCACAGGGGGCAGTGCCCAGGGGGCACAGTCACAGGGGGCAGTGCCCAGGGGGCACAGTCACAGGGGGCACAGTCACAGGGGGCACAGTCACAGGGGGCACAGTCACAGGGGGCACAGTCACAGGGGGCACAGTCACAGGGGGCACAGTCACAGGGGGCACAGTCACAGGGGGCACAGTCACAGGGGGCACAGTCACAGGGGGCACAGTCACAGGGGGCACAGTCACAGGGGGCACAGTCACAGGGGGCACAGTCACAGGGGGCACAGTCACAGGGGGCACAGTCACAGGGGGCACAGTCACAGGGGGCACAGTCACAGGGGGCACAGTCACAGGGGGCACAGTCACAGGGGGCACAGTCACAGGGGGCACAGTCATAGTGGGGCAGTGCCCAGGGGGCACAGTCACAGGGGGCAGTGCCCAGGGGGCACAGTCACAGGGGGCAGTGCCCAGGGGGCACAGTCACAGGGGTCAGTGCCCAGGGGGCACAGTCACAGGGGGCACAGTCACAGGGGGCACAGTCACAGGGGGCACAGTCACAGGGGGCACAGTCACAGGGGGCACAGTCACAGGGGGCACAGTCACAGGGGGCACAGTCACAGGGGGCACAGTCACAGGGGGCACAGTCACAGGGGGCACAGTCACAGGGGGCACAGTCACAGGGGGCACAGTCACAGGGGGCACAGTCACAGGGGGCACAGTCACAGGGGGCACAGTCACAGGGGGCACAGTCACAGGGGGCACAGTCACAGGGGGCACAGTCACAGGGGGCACAGTCACAGGGGGCACAGTCACAGGGGGCACAGTCATAGTGGGGCAGTGCCCACGGGGTACAGTCACAGGGGGCAGTGCCCAGGGGGCACAGTCACAGGGGGCACAGTCACAGGGGGCACAGTCACAGGGGGCACAGTCACAGGGGGCAGTGCCCAGGGGGCACAGTCACAGGGGGCAGTGCCCAGGGGGCACAGTCACAGGGGGCAGTGCCCAGGGGGCACAGTCACAGGGGGCAGTGCCCAGGGGACACAGTCACAGGGGGCAGTGCCCAGGGGACACAGTCACAGGGGGCAGTGCCCAGGGGGCAGTGCCCAGGGGGCACAGTCACAGGGGGCACAGTCACAGGGGGCACAGTCACAGGGGGCACAGTCACAGGGGGCACAGTCACAGGGGGCACAGTCACAGGGGGCAGTGCCCAGGGGACACAGTCACAGGGGGCAGTGCCCAGGGGACACAGTCACAGGGGGCAGTGCCCAGGGGACACAGTCACAGGGGGCAGTGCCCAGGGGACACAGTCACAGGGGGCAGTGCCCAGGGGACACAGTCACAGGGGGCAGTGCCCAGGGGACACAGTCACAGGGGGCAGTGCCCAGGGGACACAGTCACAGGGGGCACTGCCCAGGTTGGGGAGGGGGGAAATACTGTCACACGGGGCAGTGCCCAGCAAGGGGGGGACGGAAAACAGTTACATGGGGCAGTGCCCCAGGGGGGTGCATGGTCACATGGGGCAATGCCTGGGGGAGGAGGCGAACAGTTACATGGGGCAGTGCCTGGGGGTCACGGTCACACGGGGCAGTGCCTGGGGGGGGGGGGGGAATGGTTACATGGGGCAGTGCCCACGTGGGGGGGTACAGTCACATGGGGCAGTGCCCGGGGGGGGAGCAGTCACATGGGGCAGTGCCCGGGGGGGGAGCAGTCACATGGGGCAGTGCCCGGGGGGGGGAGCAGTCACATGGGGCAGTGCCCGGGGGTGGGGGAGCAGTCACATGGGGCAGTGCCCGGGGGGGGAGCAGTCACATGGGGCAGTGCCCGGGGGGGGGAGCAGTCACATGGGGCAGTGCCCGGGGGGGGGAGCACATGGGGCAGTGCCCGGGGGTGGGGGAGCAGTCACATGGGGCAGTGCCCGGGGGGGGAGCAGTCACATGGGGCAGTGCCCGGGGGTGGGGGAGCAGTCACATGGGGCAGTGCCCGGGGGGGGGGGGGGGGAGCAGTCACATGGGGCAGTGCCCGGGGGGGGGGGGAGCAGTCACATGGGGCAGTGCCCGGGGGGGGCTGTTCTGATTCACATGCAACATTTCTGAGAGAGCAGAGACCAAATGTCAAATAAATTGCTTTGGGACATGACACACAGTGTGTGAGGGGTGGGTGAAACGAGTCGGGGGTTTGAGGGGCAGCTACTTACCTGCATGTATCGAATCTGCAGCATCGGAAATAAAGAATTCCAATAAAATAACAGCAGCAACACATTCCACGCAGAATCTCAGGGTGCGCATCAACCTGTATATCAAACCGTGATCACACCCTGCCCTTCAACACAAACTACAAACCAATACAAACATCTTCTCAATCTCAAATTAAGGAGCAAACAAACCAGAACTTTCTAAAACTTATGTTTTCACAAGGTGTGGGCATACCCAGCTAATCCATCACGGAGTCCGAACGTTGGGCAAGACCCGAACGATTTAATAAATGACAAACAAAAATATATTTTTTAGAAGAAGATACAAACGGGGAGGGGGCAGAGGGAAAAGGAGCAAGTGAGGGTGGAAGCTTATTTACAGTTGAGTTTGGTCATCATATTCAGCATGGGCTGGGAGGGCCGAATGGCCTGTTCCTGTGATCCACTTTTCTCTACACCCTTTTTATCCCTCGTTGCCGGGGAGGAGGCGGATGTGGTGAGCTGCCTCCCCCAAACACTACAGTCCCATTGCACTGTTAGGGAGGGAGGTCTGGGACTTCACTCCAGGGGGACAACTGGAGACAGAGCAAGACACAGAGAGGGGGGGGGTGGGGGGGGGACAGAGGGCGGGAAGGACGGGGGGTGGGGGAGGGCAGAGGGAGGGTACACGCAGGATCTCTGCTCCAGGACGTGGTTGGAAACTCCCACCGTCTCTGGCTGTGTGGGGTTACACGAGAGTTGCAGCGTTTACCATTGGTTGCCGAACCTCCACCTTGATGATGTCCTCATAAATGTCATCGCCGTCATCGTCACATGGAACACAGTCGTAGATTTCCTCTCCCAGATCATGCTCACTAGAAAAATAAAACACACCAAAAGGATTGACCCAGAGAAAGGCCAGCAATTGAGGGAGTGCCGCACTGTCAGAGGGTCAGTGCTGAGGGAGTGCCGCACTGTCAGAGGGTCAGTGCTGAGGGAGTGCCGCACTGTCAGAGGGTCAGTGCTGAGGGAGTGCCGCACTGTCAGAGGGTCAGTGCTGAGGGAGTGCCGCACTGTCAGAGGGTCAGTGCTGAGGGAGTGCCGCACTGTCAGAGGGTCAGTACTGAGGGAGTGCCGCACTGTCAGAGGGTCAGTGCTGAGGGAGCACCGCACTGGCAGAGGGTCAGTGCTGAGGGAGTGCCGCACTGTCAGAGGGTCAGTGCTGAGGGAGTGCCGCACTGTCAGAGGGTCAGTGCTGAGGGAGTGCCGCACTGTCAGAGGGTCAGTGCTGAGGGAGTGCCGCACTGTCAGAGGGTCAGTACTGAGGGAGCACCGCACTGGCAGAGGGTCAGTACTGAGGGAGTGCCGCACTGTCAGAGGGTCAGTGCTGAGGGAGCACCGCACTGGCAGAGGGTCAGTGCTGAGGGAGTGCCGCACTGTCAGAGGGTCAGTGCTGAGGGAGTGCCGCACTGTCAGAGGGTCAGTGCTGAGGGAGTGCCGCACTGTCAGAGGGTCAGTGCTGAGGGAGTGCCGCACTGTCAGAGGGTCAGTGCTGAGGGAGCACCGCACTGGCAGAGGGTCAGTACTGAGGGAGTGCCGCACTGTCAGAGGGTCAGTACTGAGGGAGTGCCGCACTGTCAGAGGGTCAGTGCTGAAGGAGTGCCGCACTGTCAGAGGGTCAGTGCCGAGGGAGTGCCGCACTGTCAGAGGGTCAGTGCCGAGGGAGTGCCGCACTGTCAGAGGGTCAGTGCTGAGGGAGTGCCGCACTGTCAGAGGGTCAGTACTGAGGGAGTGCCGCACTGTCAGAGGGTCAGTGCTGAGGGAGTGCCGCACTGTCAGAGGGTCAGTGCCGAGGGAGTGCCGCACTGTCAGAGGGTCAGTGCTGAGGGAGTGCCGCACTGTCAGAGGGTCAGTGCTGAGGGAGTGCCGCACTGTCAGAGGGTCAGTACTGAGGGAGTGCCGCACTGTCAGAGGGTCAGTGCTGAGGGAGTGCCGCACTGTCAGAGGGTCAGTGCCAAGGGAGTGCCGCACTGTCAGAGGGTCAGTGCTGAGGGAGTGCCGCACTGTCAGAGGGTCAGTGCCGAGGGAGTGCCGCACCGTCAGAGGGTCAGTGCCGAGGGAGTGCCGCACTGTCAGAGGGTCAGTGCTGAGGGAGTGCCGCACTGTCAGAGGGTCAGTGCTGAGGGAGTGCCGCACTGTCAGAGGGTCAGTGCTCCCTGTTGGGGCAGGTGCATTGTTTTGAAGAGGAGGAAGGGAGTTCCCCTCGGTGCCCTTGGGTCAATATTTATCCTTCAATCAACATCATAAACAGGATATCTGGTGATGATCGTACGAGTGTGTCCCGAGCTGGCTGTGCCGTCCCTGCATCACCTCGACACAGCTCCATTGTCTGAAACACTAAATAAATGCCAGTGTTTACTTTTCTCTTTACCCAAGAGTGAGGCATCCCAGGGAACATTCACTTGGAGCAGTTAACACAAGTTCAACTGAGGTCATTGCTGAGAGAATCCTACTCCCTTCCTCACCTTCTGGCTCGTTCAGAGATCCCACCCTTTCTGAAATACTAGCTGTAATCAAACTGGGCTTTACACACCGGTCTATAATTCCCGGGAAAGTCTCTGTTCCCCTTCTTAAACAATGGGACAACATTCGCTAACCTCCAATCTTCCGGTACTATACCAGAGGCCAACGACGACCTGAAGAAGAGAGCCAGAGGCTCTGCAATCACTTCTCTTGCCTCCCAGAGAATCCTGGGGTAAATCCTGTCCGGACTAGGGGACTTATCTATTTTCAATCCCTCAAGAATCCTCCTTATCAACTGTAATACTGTCTATTCTACTCCCCTGCAACCCAGTGTCCTCCTCAGCTATATTCTTGTGGTGGTAAACTGCCTCCTTAAAACATTTGGTAGAAGTACATCCACAGTGCTGTTATGGAGAGAGTTCCAGGATCCTGACCCAGTAATAGTGAAGAAACAATGATGTATTTCTAAGTCAGGATGGGAAGTGACTTGGAGGGGAGCATCCAGGTGGTGATGTTCCCAGGTATCAGTTGCCCCTGTCTTCAGCATGGTAGAGATTGTGGCTTTGGAGGATGTTGTAGAAGGAGTTGCTGCAGTCCATCTTGTAGATGGTACACACAGCTGCTCCTGAGCGGCAGTGCTGGAGGGAGTGAATGTTTAAGGTGGCATATGGGGAGCCAGAGGGCTACTTTCTCCAGGATTGTATCAAGCTTCTCGAGTGCTGAGAGAGCTGCACTCGTCCAAGCAAGTGGAGACAATTCCATTCAACTCCTGCCTTGAGTCTTATTTAGGTTTCACAGCCATTGGAGTTCCTGTCCCACACACACTGACTCTCACTGGGGTACGGATCCCACACACACTGACTCTCACTGGGGTACGGGTCCCACACACACTGACTCTCACTGGGGTACGGGTCCCACACACACTGACTCTCACTGGGGTACGGGTCCCACACACGCTGACTCTCACTGGGGTACGGGTCCCACACACACTGACTCTCACTGGGGTACGGGTCCCACACACACTGACTCTCACTGGGGTACGGGTCCCACACACACTGACTCTCACTGGGGTACGGGGTCCCACACACACTGACTCTCACTGGGGTACGGGTCCCACACACACTGACTCTCACTGGGGTACGGGTCCCACACACACTGACTCTCACTGGGGCACGGGTCCCACACACACTGACTCTCACTGGGGTATGGGTCCCACACACGCTGACTCTCACTGGGGTACGGGTCCCACACACACTGACTCTCACTGGGGTACGGGTCCCACACACACTGACTCTCACTGGGGTACGGGTCCCACACACACTGACTCTCACTGGGGTACGGGTCCCACACACACTGACTCTCACTGGGGTATGGGTCCCACGCACACTGACTCTCACTGGGGTATGGGTCCCACGCACACTGACTCTCACTGGGGTACGGGTCCCACACACACTGACTCTCACTGGGGTACGGGTCCCACACACACTGACTCTCACTGGGGTACGGGTCCCACACACACTGACTCTCACTGGGGTACGGTCCTACTAACACTCAGGGATCAGTGCTGGCTCACTGTTATTTGTCATTTATATTAATGATTTGGATGAGAATATAGGAGGAATGGTTAGTAAGTTTGCAGATGACAGCAAGATTGGTTGCATAGTGGACAGTGAAGAAAGTTATCTCCAACTGCAACAGAATCTTGATCAATTGGGCCAGTGGGCTGACGAATGGCAGATGGAGTTTAATTTAGATAAATGTGAGGTGATGCATTTTGGTCGATTGAACCAGGACAGGACTTACTCAGTTAATGGTAGGGCGTTGGGGAGAGTTACAGAACAAAGGGATCTAGGGGTACATGTTCATAGCTCCTTGAAAGTGGAGTCACAGGTGGACAGAGTGGTGAAGAAGGCATTCGGCATGCTTGGTTTCATCGGTCAGAACATTGAATACAGGAGTTGGAACGTCCTGTTGAAGTTGTATAAGACATTGGTAAGGCCACACTTGGAAATACTGTGTGCAATCTGGTCACCATATTATAGAAAGGATATTATTAAACTAGAAAGAGTGCAGAAAAGATTTACTAGGATGCTACCGGGACTTGATGGATTCAGTTATAAGGAGAGGCTGAAATAGACTGGGACTTTTTTCTCCGGAGCGTAAGAGGCTGAGGAGTGACCTTATAGAGGTCTATAAAATAATGAGGGGCACAGACAAGGTAGATAGTCAATATCTTTTCCCAAAGGTTGGGGAGTCTAAAACTAGAGGGCACAGGTTTAAGGTGAGAGGGGAGAGATACAAAAGGGTTCAGAGGGACAATTCTTTCACACAGAAGGTGGTGAGTGTCTGAAACAAGCTGCCAGAGGTATAAGAACATAAGAACATAAGAAATAGGACCAGGAGTAGGCCATCTGGCCCTTCAAGCCTGCCCCGCCATTCAATAAGATCATGGCTGATCTGTCGTGGCTCAGCTCCACATTCCGGCCCTCTCCCCATAACCCTTAATCCCCTCTTATCAAAAACCCAGTAGTCGAGGTGGGTACAATTTTATCTTTTAAAAAACACTTAGACAGTTACATAGGTACAATGGGTATAGAGGGATATGGGCCAAATGTGGGCAATTGGGATTAGCTTAGGGGTTTAAAAAAAAAAGGGCGGCATGGAGAAGTTGGGCCGAAGGGCCTGTTTCCATGCTGTAAATCTCTATGACTCTATGATGACACTGATCTCACTGGGGTACGAGTCCCTCACACACTGATCTCACTGGGCTACAGGTGCAACAAGCATTGTTTCTCAGTTGTGTTCCCAACAGTAACCCCATCTCCAATCTTACGCAGAGGGTAAAAGCCAGAAAGTTTGTGCCTCCAGCGTGCTGCACTCATTAGTATGTTTTGCATATCTGGAGTGTATCAACATATTAGAGCCTTTACACCAGGGTAATACAGCATCCCACCCAGTCTTACACACTCAACCCTCATACCCTGAGGCGTTCCTACTTCAACTGATAGGAACAGAGGAAAATAGGACTGCTTAGCTAATAATGGGGATAGAGTTAATGTGGAGACTCACTCTGCCAGCTCCTCCAGACTGCGATAAACATCATCATCCACTGCTGTCTCCTCTGAAGGAAAGGGCCTGGGAAAGACAAAGAACAACATGGTTAAACACCAAACAACCTGCCCTCACATCCTCACAGCTCCCAGATTGGTTCTATCTTGGGCATTAGGTTTGGGACTTGTTCCTTATATTGTTGACACACTCTGGTATCTGCATAACACTTGCTTGTTAGCACTACATTGTGTAGAGGGAGGCAATTCGATTCCCAGTTTGGGTCACTGCCTGTGTGGAGTCTGCATGTTCTCCCCATGTCCGCATGTTTCCTCCAGCTGCTCCAGTTTTCTCCCACAGTCTGAAAGACATGCTGGTTAGGGTGCATTGGTCATGCTGAATTCTCCCTCAGTGTACCCGAACAGGTGCCGGAGTGTGGCAACTAGGGGATTTTCACAGTAACTTCATTGCAGTGTTAATGTAAACCTACTTGTGACTAATAAATAAACTATAAAAACTTTGAACCATGTTCCTAAGTGTGATTCCAACCTCATTCTCTCTTTCTCTCACACAAGGTAATATTATAAATTACTGACAGAGTCACAGGTGTTTACAGCATGGTGACAGGCCCTTCGGCCCAACTTATCTATGCTTTTTTTTTAAACCACTAAGCTAATCCCAATTGCCCGCATTTGGCTCATATCCCTCTATACCCATCGAACCCATGTAATTACTTAAATGCTTTTTAAAAGACAAATTGTACCTGCCTCTACTACTACCTCTGGCAGCTTGTCCCAGACACTCACCACCCTCTGGGTGAAAGAATTACCCTTCTGGACCCTTTTGTATCTCTCCCCTCACACCTTAAACCTAAGTGACATCCATCAGTCTTGTGTTAGACCATCCCCGTCTCACTCCTTCATGAGTGTGATTTGGGGAAAGAGAGGTTGGAACTATGTCTTACCTGTCACCTCTCCCGACACCTTAATTATTAGTGTCAATTGTATCATTATTATCTACGTCATTCATTAACCTATCCCACTGTTAACCGCTTGTACTATACCTCCTCCAAAAAATACTCCCCTACTTTTTAATATAATGTCTTTATCTACATTACATTTCTGTAACTTCCCAAGTCACAGCTCTCGCAAGGTTGAATTGTCCACAACTGATATCTTGGAGACATGAGAGCTTCTTTTAGTATCTGGTGCAGAATGCAGATAAAAACTTCACCAGCATTGCTGCAAGGCAATGGGTAACTTTCAGGGTGAGTGAAATGCAAGAATGAGAAAATCCCTTCCAAGAAAGACAAATCCGAGGGAGAAGATTGAAGACAATGAACCCTTAGACACTCGGGGACCAGAAGAGAGCAACTCAGGTCCCTCTGAGGAATTTGTTTCTCTCTCAAAGGTCTCTGGGTAGAAGCTTCCAAAGAGGAAAGATCTTCAACTCCAGGGAAGACTGCCACTGCCCCCCGCCATCCCCCACCCCCATCTCCCACCCCCAGGACCTCCGCCACCCTGCCCTTCACTGCCACGCATATGACTGAAAAGGCATTGGAGATCCGAGATTTCGAGAAACTTGGACAATGCAGGAAAAAGTAACCAATATCTGAGAAGACTGTCAGAAAAGGAAGATGTGATTTGTCAATGATACTTTGGGAGGACTGTCTACTTTCTGGAGGCAGTGATACACAGAGAGCCACATTCCACTCTGTCTGAGGTCACCCCACTCTGGGCAGTGGGAAGACGTGCTGAGCATAAGGAGACGAGACAGCCTCACCTTCTGCAATGAGATTGGTTTCCTTCGCTTACAGGAAACCAGATTACTGTACAGAATTCCGCAGCTTCAGACTGAGTCGCAGCCTCTGTGCTGACCTGCAGCCTGGAGGGAAGACAACTTTGTGCTGGAACTGAAATGTAGATGCTAATTGACCTTCCCCATGGCAAGGTGCCAGCTCTTCAGCAGTGTAATCCTACAAAGTGGTTAGCACAATGCCAGGGAGCCAAGTTCAATTCTGTCCTCGCTGACTGTCCGTGTGGAGTTTCCTCGTGTTTGCGTGGGTTTCGTCCGGATGCTCCGGTTTCATCCCACATTCCAAAGACGTGCAGGTTAGGTGGATTGGCCATGCTAAATTGCCCCTTAGTGTTCCAAGCTGTGCAGATTAGGAGGATTAGTGGGGTAAATCAATGGGGTTACAGAAATAAAGCCTGGTAAGATCCTCTGTCGGAGAGTCGGTGCAGATTTGATGGGCCGAGTGGTCTTCTTCTGCACTGTAGGGGACCTGGATTCAGGTAAGTATCCTCATAAAGTTGGCAGTGTGTTGGGAGATTCAGTGGAATTCAGATCTGAATGTTGTTCAGCCACTGAAAGCACAATCAATTCTTCAAAAAGACAGCAAAGATGTCATGAGGTGAATCCATCAATGGGAGTGATTAATCATTTTCTAGGATCTCAATCCCCAAGAGATCGCTCAGTGCAGCAAGGGAATGTTCCTCAACACTTTTCACAAAGAGCCGATTCAGATCCAGGAGGTTGTCATGGGGATGGTCATTCCGCTGCAGTGCTTTCTGTATCCTCCGCTCGGCCCTCACTCCACGAAGATCTGAGAGATTCAGACCTTCAATATCTGCCCTGGGTCAGAGTGTCTCTGTGAAAGACAGGAACTTGCTGCTGATTAGTTTAACTTCCTCAGCTTCCGAAAGCTGAACCTTCACTGGAAGCTTGAAGACTCTTCACAAAAGACAGCAAGTCGCTCAAATGATCAGCATTGTCTGGCTTTTCTAGCATTCCTAGGAGTATGCCAACTCTGCCATTCAATAAAGGTGTGTGCTATTTGTGAGAAGGACAGAATCAACTGTTTGCTGCTCATTGTAGCTAACAGGAGCATAATCCTGTCTTTGATCGGAAGGTCAGTGCCACCTGGACCTTGGAGTCGGATGGATGAAGGGTCACTGGCTGAAGCTGGTCAAAGGCATTTGCTGAAACGTTAACAGCTGTTCCAATTTTAAAAGTAATATCGAAGCCCTGAATTTGGACAGTAACTGACCAGTAATCTGGATTAAGATTATCTGCTTCCCCGAGCAGCTTTGTTGAAGTGAAGTGGGAGACAGCCCGAGTGAGGCAGCTAGAGTGGAATTGAAAGTCGGTAATTTGGAGCAGCGTGGGAGGAGCTGCTTTTTCCCTTTTTGTTTTGTTGTCTTTCTTCATGCTTTGTAACTGTTAATCTGCAGGGAGAGATGCAGAGAGCATCTGGGAAGGTAAGTGATATAAAGAACTACCCTGGGTACCTCAGGATCCATGACACTTCCAGCACTTTGGATGATATAGCTGCAGGAAGTTTCAGCTCCTCACAGAATCTCTTCCGGAGCAGGTGGGACCTGTACATGAAGGAGGAGTTGCATCGAAACTGGAAGGGCTTAAATATTCCGGCAGGGAAGTTTGCTATTGTCACGTGAGAGGATTTAAACTAGTTTGGCAGGGGGGTTGGGAACCAAAGCAAAGGTGAATTAACTGAAGAGGAACCAGAGAGTAGGGCCAATTAGACTCAAAAGAAGAGTAGGCAGGGTGTGTTTGCTAATCATAGAGGGTCTGAGGACTGAAGTGCAATTGTTTCAATGCGAGAGGTTAACAGGTAAGGCAGATGAACATAAGAACATAAGAAATAGGAGCAGGAGTGGGCCATCTAGCCCTTCAAGCCTGCCCCACCATTCAATAAGATCATGGCTGATCTGAAATGGATCAGTTCCACTTTCCCGCTTTCTCCCCATAACCCTTAATCCCCTTGCCTACCAAAAACCTATCTACCTGTGACTTAAATATATTTAGCGAGGTAGCCTCCACCACTTCAACGGGCAGAGAATTCCAGAGATTCACCACCCTTTGAGTGAAGAAGTTCCTCCTCAACTCAGTTCTAAACCGCCCCCCCTTAACTTGAGGCTGTGTCCTCTAGTCCTGCTATCCTTTCTGAGCGGGAAGAATGTCTCTACCTCTACCCTATCCATCCCTTTCATTATCTTATACGTCTCTATAAGATCCCCCCTCATCCTTCTAAACTCCAACGAGTACAGACCCAGTCTATATAGTCTCTCTTCATAGGCTAACCCCCTCATCTCCGGTATCAGTCTCATGAACCTCCTCTGCACTCCCTCCGAGGCCAATATATCCTTGCGCAAGTGCGGCGACCAAAACTGCACACAGTACTCCAGCTGCGGCCTCACCAGTGCCCTGTACAGTTGCAGCAAGACCTCCCTGCTTTTATATTCAATCCCCCTCGCTATGAAGGCCAGCATCCCATTCGCCTTCCTGATCACCTGCTGCACCTGCAGACTGGGTTTTCGCGACTCGTGCAGAAGGACCCCCAGGTCCCTCTGCACTGTAGCATGCTGCAGCTTTTCGTCCTTTTAATAGTAGTCCCTCCTACTATTATTTCTGCCAAAGTGGATAACCTCACATTTGCTAACGTTATATTCCATCTGCCAGGTCCTCGCCCACTCACTCAGCCTATCCAGATCCCTCTGCAGACTTTCCACACCTTCCACGCAATTTGCTTTTCCACTTTGTGTCATCAACAAATTTCGTCACTCTACACTCAGCCCCCTCCTCCAGATCATCTATATAAATGGTAAATAGCTGAGGCCCCAGCACCGATCCCTGCGGCACTCCACTAGTCACCAACCGCCAATCAGAATAGCACCCATTGATACCAACTCTCTTGGAACTTAGAGCTTGGATTAGTACTAGGAACCATGATGTTGTTGCCATTATAGAGACTTGGTTACGGGAAGGACAGGATTGGTAGCTTAACATTCCAAGATACAGATGTTTTAGGCAGGGTAGAGTGGGGGATGTAAAAGGGGTGGGGAGTTGCACTGCTGGTTAAGGAGAATATAGTAAAAAGTCTGACAACACCAGGTTTTAGTCCAACCGATTTATTTGATAATATTCTCACAAGCAAGCAAGCTTTCGGGGTTAGTCCCTTCGTCAGGTGAATGGTCAGGTGAACTCTCCATTCACCTGACGAAGGGGCTAACCTCGAAAGCTTGCTTGCTTGTGAGAATATTATCAAATAAATCGGTTGGACTAAAACCTGGTGTTGTCAGACTTTTTACTGTGTTTACGCCAGTCCAACGCCGGCATACCCACATAAGGAGAATATCACAGCTGTACTCCAGGAGGACACCTCAGAGGGTTCATTCAGCGAGGCAATAATGAGTAGCGCTCAGAAACAGGAAAGGTGTTTGGGGGTTTACTATAAGCCTCCCAACTGTCAGTGGGAGATAGAGGAACAGATATGTAGGCAGATTTTGACGAGGTATAAAAGTAACAGGGTTGCTTGATGGGATATTTTAACTTCCCCTATATTGACTGGGACTCATTTAGTGCTAGGGGTGTGGATGGGGCAGAGTTTGGAAGGAGCATCCAGGGAGGGCTTCTTGAAACAGTATGTAGATAGTCCAACGAGGGAAGAGGACACACGGGACCTGGTATTGGGGAATGAACCTGGCCAGGCGGTCGATGTTTCAGTAGGGGAGCACTTCAGGTACAGTGACCACAATTGTTTTTTAATATTCATATTCATTTGTGGGACATGGGCATCGCTGTCTGGCTAGCACTCACTGCCCATCCTAGTTGCCCGAAGGCAGCTGAGAGTCAAGCACATTGCTGTGACTCTGGAGTCACATGTAGGCCAGACCAGGGTAAGAACAGCAGATTTACTTTCCTAAAGGACATTAGTGAACCAGATGGGTTTTTCTGACAATCGACAATGGTTTCATGGTTATCAGCAGATCATTAATTCCAGATTTTTTAAATTGAATTCAAATTCCACCATCAACTATAGTGGGATTTGAACCCAGATCCCCAGAACATTAGCTGAGTTTCTGGATTACTAGTCTAGCCATAATATCACAAGGCCATCGTCTCCCACAGTTCAGTGAGCTTTAAGATACTGATGGATAAAGTTAAGCGTAGTCCTCAAGTGAAGGTGCTAAATTAGGGGGAGGCTAATTACCACAATATTAGGTAGAAAGATTGGGTGCAGATGTTCTGAGGGCAAATCAACATCTGGCATGTGGGAGGCTTTCAAGTGCAAGTTAATCGGAACTCAGGACCAGCACATTCCTGTGAGAATGAAGGATAAGTATGGCAAGTTTCTGGAATCTTGGATAACGAGAGATATTGTGAGCCTCATCAAAGAGAAAAAAAAGGAAGCATTTGTCAAGGCTAGGAGGCTGGGAACACACAAAGCAAGTGTGGAAATCTTTAGTAAAAAGGTTTATACAATCTGAAGAGAAACCAGTGTATACTGAAGCAAGTGTGGAATACAAGGAAAGTAGAAAGAAACGTAAGCAAGGAGTTCGGGGGACTAAAAGGGGTCACAAAAAGTGATTGCCTTACAAGATTAAAGAAAATTCCAAGGCTTTTTACACGTATATAAAGAGCAAGAGGACACTGAGTTTAAAAATTGGCAAATCATGTTGACGCTTTACAGAACCTTAGTGAGGCCGCACTTGGAATATAGTGTTTAATTCTGGTCACCGCACTACCAGATGGATGTGGAGGCTTTGGAGAGGGGACAGAAAAGACTTAACAGGATGTTGCCTGGTATGGAGGGCATTAGCTATGAGGAGAGGTTGGAGAAACTTGGTTTGTTCTCACTGGAACGACGGAGGTTGAGGGGAGACCTGATAGAAGTCTACAAGCTTATGAGGGGCACGGACAGAGTGGATAGTCAGAAGCTTTTTCCCAGAATGGAAGAGTCAATTACTGGGGGGCACAGGTTTAAGGTGTGAGGGGCAAGGTTTAAAGGAGATGTACGAGGCAAGTTTTTTTTACACAGAGGGGGGTGGGTGCCTGGAACTCGCTGCCAGGAGAGGGAGTGGAGGCAGATACGGTAGTGAGTTTTAAGGGGCGTCTGGACAAATCCATGAATAGAATAGAAATAAACGGATACGGTCCCTGGAAGGGTCGGGGGTTTTAGTTTAGTCGGGCAGCATGGTCAGTGCAGGCTTGGAGGGGCCGAAGGGCCTGTTCCTGTGCTGTAATTTTCTTTGTTCCTCTGACAGTGCGGCACCCCCTCAGCACTGACCCTCTGACAGTGCGGCACTCCCTCAGTACAGACCCTCTGACAGTGCGACACTCCCTCAGCACTGACCCTCTGACAGTGCGGCACTCCCTCAGCACTGACCCTCTGACAGTGCGGCACTCCCTCAGCACTGACCCTCTGACAGTGCGGCACTCCCTCAGCACTGACCCTCTGACAGTGCGGCACTCCCTCAGCACTGACCCTCTGACAGTGCGGCACTCCCTCAGCACTGACCCTCTGACAGTGCGGCACTCCCTCAGCACTGACCCTCTGACAGTGCGGCACTCCCTCAGCACTGACCCTCTGACAGTGCGGCACTCCCTCAGCACTGACCCTCTGACAGTGCGGCACTCCCTCAGCACTGACCCTCTGACAGTGCGGCACTCCCTCAGCACTGACCCTCTGACAGTGCGGCACTCCCTCAGCACTGACCCTCTGACAGTGCGGCACTCCCTCAGCACTGACCCTCTGACAGTGCGGCACTCCCTCAGCACTGACCCTCTGACAGTGCGGCACTCCCTCAGCACTGACCCTCTGACAGTGCGGCACTCCCTCAGCACTGACCCTCTGACAGTGCGGCACTCCCTCAGCACTGACCCTCTGACAGTGCGGCACTCCCTCAGCACTGACCCTCTGACAGTGCGGCACTCCCTCAGCACTGACCCTCTGACAGTCTAAGTGCTGCATTGCAGTTAATGCCATAGACAAGTATTCATTCCCCTTCCTTCTTGATATTTTCAGTAAATAAGCACATTTTATTGCCACATCATCTGCTTCCCCCGAACTTTTCAGGCTGTGTGAAATCTGCTGTATTTCACAATGTGTAACTGATAAAATGCCCCATGACGGTGCTGACTGTGTAGACTTGTTGCAAGTCAATGACATCTATATGGACTGATCTTTCGTGGCAGGTGGAAATCGCTGGTGAAGGAATTCAGTCTCACAAGGCATTAACTTTAAATAGTGCCAGACAGCTGTGTGAAAGGGGAATCAGTGGTTTAACTCTGGGCCTCTGTCAGTCAGTGTTTAGGTGGTTCCGTATTCTGTCACCTTCATCACTCTATCCTTCAACAAACATGAGCTGATCAGGGAGTCAATTTGGATTTGTTCAAGATGTGCCCAGTGTGAGTTAATTTAATATTTTGAATGAATCACTAACAAAAAGTCTGGCTGGGTTCGATTTCAGAAGACTTTCGATACAGTTCCACACAAGAAGTGTTTGGTAAAACTGAGGATGCAGGAAGTTGGAAGTTGGGTTGGTAAGTGAGGGACTGAAATCAGGGATAATGGCAATTTTCTGATCGGCAGAAGTGATCAGTGTGAGGTTAGTGTCCCTTCAAAAAAGCTTTTTTTTTAAATCATGCTCACAGCCTCAGGTGATGTAAATTGGTGGGGGGGAGAGAAAAATAACAGTGGCAGTCAGGTGACAAGGGTTGTTTTTAGTTTGGTTTTGGCTGCAGTGCCAGAGGCAGTCTTAGAAACAAGCTGGAAAAGAAGATTCTTTCTCTCTGTTTTGCTTTTGAAAATTTTACCATTTCGCTGAATGCACAACTTAATGCCATGCTGCAGTGAACAGTCTACATTTCGGTGTTTTTGGGAGAGCTGAAGATTGCAAACTGCTCTCAGTTTTCAAGATCATTTGAAATCAGCATTCAACCCATGGAACTGGTTTCTAATATCATGAGATTTTTAGCCTGTGCAGCAAGAGTTTTGTTTTTTGAATTTTGGTTTTAATTGGAACACATTGGAGATATTCATGAAGAGTTAAACATTATAGCAGTTGTTTCGTTTCTTGTTTGTAATTGATAAAAGCTTTTGCTAATTTTCTTACTATACCTATTAACTGTGTTCTTAGATAAACTTTGTTTGATTAAAGTTCCCTAGTGGCTCATATGAATCATACCTGAAGTCAAACATCTCATGCTTATCCTCGCAAACTTGTGATTTAGGCAGGCTTCATAAACACTTTGGAGTTTCTGACCTGAACCTTAACACTACTGTTTTCCCCAGGAATGATATTTTCATTACATTTATCAGAGACTTAGATGAAGGAGCAGAGAGTCCTCTCTCCAGGTTTGAGAGCACTTTAGGATGGACAGGAATACCAGAGATGGAGGTAGAAAGTTGCAAAGGACCATTGACAGATGTGGTGAGTGGGAGAAATTGTGACAGCTGCAGTTCAGCTTGGGGAAGAGGCAGGTTCCAGATAATCAGAGTATTTTTCAATTGAGGGAAATGAAGGAACTGGGGAAAACAGGGATCAAGGATCAAGTTACAGAATAAGCTGAAGTCAGTGGACAGGCACAGGAAAGGTCAATGCATTGTTCATCTTTATCAAAGAAGTTTGGAATACAAAGATTAGAAATGATGCTGCAGATGTGTAACCTCTTCATGGACCACATCTGGATTATCGGCTAAAACAAAATCCTGCAGAAACTAGAAACTTGAAATAAAAATTAAAAATGCTAGGAAAAGTCTGGCAGCATCTGTGAAGAGAGAGAGCTCATGTCCTGTTCAGGAAGGGTCTGGTGGTCCTGGTTAGATACAGACACACTTCATAAACACAGTATCAGGCTGCATTTACATAGTGCCTTCATTGAGATCTCTAGGTGTTTACAGTCATACTCACTCACATGTTGCTGTCCCCACACCAAGAGAGAGATATACACACATGCACTGCCTCACACATGAAGGTTAAACCCATAATCCTCACACAGGACCCCATAAATGGACAATTATTAAATGCATGCACCAAATTTAATGCATTGCCATGGTTACCTGATGCCTTTGCTCTGGACAGCAGCATGATGGGAGATTCTGGAGATGGCAGAGATAACCTACAACAAAGACACAGAGGAGTTAAATTAACAACAAAGCCCAGAATCCAAGATACCTTCCCTGACAGCAGGTGAGACCCATAACTTAAAGGGAATGCTAGGGCTGATGTGGGCCCTTTGCCCTGACCCCCAGCCGCAGCTTTACTTCCTGACAACATACAGTGTGTCAGACCTGATCAGCAACACCATTCTATGATACATTGGGGGTGGGTGTGTGTGTGTGTGTGTGTGTGTCTGTGTCTGTGTCTGTGTCTGTGTCTGTGTGAGTGTGTGTGTGTGTGTGTGGGGTGTGTGTGTGTGTGTCTCTGTGTGAGTGTGAGTGTGAGTGTGAGTGTGAGTGTGAGTGAGAGTGTGAGTGTGTGTGCGAGAGAGCGAGAGAGCGTGTGTGCGTGTGTATATAGGGGTCTCCCAGGGCCTGTTTCCCGTGCTGTGCTGTTCCTTGTTCTAACCCAACTGACTGCCTGGAGGGATTGCCTGTCTGACTGGCCTTGGAGATTTCATTACGTGAACACTCACATCCAACCAGCTCCCACTGGCCTTTCACCATTGGCTGCCAGTCACCCACTCTTACAAAGCTCCTGCTACCATAACAACGCAAAACTGATTGGACAGTTTTGGACATTCAACCACTTTCTCAGCTGCTATATTCACAACAAACAACTAAAAGCCTGAACACAACCCCACAGCCTGTCCCTCTGTCCAACTGTAGCTACTTCTCTTTCTATCTTTCTCACTGTATTCATCCCTCTCTTTTTCTGTCTGGCACACTCAGGCCACTTCTCTCTGTGACTATCTGTGTCTCAGTGACTGTGTGTTGCTCTGCATAACACATTACAAACCCCAGTACTTCCATAATCTGTCTCTCTCACTCAGGCAATCACATCTCTGAACATTTGTATCAAATAAGAGTGTGATTCTAAACTGTGTGGAGTTGCGACAACCTGAAACAACAGACTGCGCCTCACTCCTCGCAATGTCCTTTCTGGCTCTGATCCATCTTCCTGAATGTATTCCCCCTCCTTCAGAGCTTTCCAAACCCATCACCCAGTTCAGCCAATGGACAACCATTTGACTATCTCCATTTTGACATGGGTCTTGGGTGATGTTATGATTATTTTGTAACTCCACAGGACTTAGCAGCAAAAGTAGCCCATTCAGCCCTTCAAACCTGTTCTGCCATTCAATAAGATCACGGCTGATCAGATTGTGATCCCAACTCCATTTTCCAATCAGTCCCCTATAACCCCTGACTCCCGTTGACGATCAAAAATCTAACTTATTCACGGTGACTAGCACTGCTAGCTGCTATCACCAGGGATCCGGGTTCAATTCCAACCTCAGGTCAGTCTGTATGGAGTCTGCACATTCTCCCAGTGTCTACGTGGGTTTCCGCTGCATACTCAGTTTCCTCCCACAATCCAAAGAACAAAGAACAAAGAACAACCCAGCACGGGAAACAGGCCCTTCGGCCCAACGAGCCCGCGCCGCCACATCACCCTGCACCTATTCTACCCTGCATGGCTACGAATGGAACCCTACTCAGTCAGATTCAGGGAAGAAATAGTGTCAATTTGGTAAAAAACGATTAGCCTGAGAGCACATTTTTGGGGTGTGGGAGGAAACCGGAGCTCCCGGAGGAAACCCACGCAACCACAGGGAGAATGCGCAAACTCCCACAGACACAGGCCCAAATCCATGTGCCTGCACAGCCAGCAGTGCTAGTCACTGAGCTGTTGCGGCGCCCATCTACCGGTCCAGGATCAAGCACACACACCGACACGAAGTTCTAGGCCACTCCTGGAACTTCCAAGAGCAGCCCAGGCACGACCTGCCGTGTGAATGCCCCTCGTTTGACACGAGGTGGACCTCCACCTGTGGAATAAAGACAATAATATTAATCTTACAGCCTGCCTTTCCGGTGTCTCCCGAGGTTTAACCCTATTTAATATCCCCTACCATATCCCTCCATTCTCGTTTCACTCATGTGCCTATCTAACTGCATCTTAAACGAGTCCAATGTTCCTGCCTCCACCACCCTACTCGGTAGCGCGTTCCAGACCCCTACAACTCTCTGCGTAAAGAACCTTCTTCTCACCTCCAAATTATACCTCTCCCCCCTCACCCTTAAATGATGACCTCTCGTGTTTGTATCTAGTCTAGGGAGCAGTCTCTCACTATTAACTCTATCCATTCCCTTCATTATCTTATATACTTCTATCATGTCCCCTCTCAATCTCCGCCTTTCCAAGGAGAATAGTCCCAGTTTCTTCAACCTCTCCTCGTAACCCAGTCCCCCCATGCCAGGCAACATCCTGGTAAACCTCCTCTGCACCCTTTCCAGAGACTCCACGTCCTTCCGGTAGTAAGGTGACCAGAACTGGACGCAGTACTCCAAATGCGGTCTAACCAACGTTCTGTACAACTGAAGCATTAGACAGCAGCTTTTATACTCTATGCCCCTTCCTATAAAGGCCAACATCCCATAAGCCTTCCTAACGACCTTCTCCACTTGTGATGCAACCTTCATGGATTTGTGAACCTGCACTCCCAGGTCCCTCTGTATGCCAATACTCCTAATCGGCCTCCCTTTAATCTCATAGCTCCTCTCTGCATTATTCCGTCCAAAATGCATCACCTCGCATTTGTCAGGATTAAATGCCATCTGCCACCTATCTGCCCACTGCACCAGCCTATCTATATCCTGTTGCATCACCTGACACTCCAGTTCCGTACCCGCCAACCCTGCCATCTTGGTGTCATCAGCAAACTTGCTAATCACACTACCTACGCCCTCTTCCAAGTCATTTATGTAGACTACAAAGAGGAGAGGTCCCAGTACTGAGCCCTGCGGCACACCACTGGTCACTGACCTCCAGCCCGACAAGGTCCCTTCCACAACTACCCTCTGTCTCCTATTTCCCAGCCAGTTCTCAATCCACCTAGCTACCTTGCCTCGTATCCCATGCGCCTTAACCTTTTCTACCAGCCTACCGTGAGGGACTTTGTCAAACGCCTTACTGAAATCCATATAGATGACATCAACGGTTCTCCCATCGTCAACCGTTTTTGTCACCTCCTCAAAGAATTCCACCAGATTCGTAAGGCAAGACCTCCCTCTAACAAAGCCATGTTGCGTATCCCTAATCAGATCGCAACGCTCCAAATGCTCATACATCCTACCCCTAAGTATTTTTTCCATTAACTTCCCTACCACCGACGTCAAACTCACCGGTCTATAATTCCCAGGGTTATCCCTACTGCCTTTTTTGAACAACGGGACCACATTTGCTACCCTCCAGTCTTCTGGGACCTCACCTGTGTCCAAAGAAGAGACAAAGATTTGCGCCAGAGGCCCAGCAATTTCATCTTTCGCCTCCCTAAGCAGCCTGGGATAAATACCATCAGGCCCCGGAGCTTTATCCGTCTTTACGCTACCTAAAAGCCCTAGCACTTCCTCTCTCGTAATAACTATATCCTGCAAATAAACCTCCACTCCCTCCAAGAGACCACACGATTCCAAACCCCTCTCCTTTGTGAATACCGACGCAAAGTATTCATTCAGGAGCTCCCCCATCCCCTCCGACTCAATACATAATAATAAAAAAAGATGGACAGGTTAATTGGATTGGCCATGATAAATTGCCCCTTGGTGTCCCAAGATGTGTAGGTTAGGTGGATTAGCTGTGGCAAAAGGGCAGGATTACGGAGGTAGGACAGGGAAGTGGGCCTGTGAAGAGTGATCTTTTGGAGGATCATAGAAATACTGATCAGCCAAACAGCCTCTTTCTGTACTGTAGGGATTGAATAGATTCAATGACCCATCCTCCACTGATTAACATCATCCTGAGAGAAAGGTTTCTCTGCCTCTCCATCCTCTGATTCTTAGACCTTCCCCCTGGTTCTTCCACAGCACATTAACGTGTATTTATATAAAAGCAAAATACTGTGGATGCTGGAATCTGAAGGAAAAACAGAAAATGCTGGAAAATCTCAGCAAGTCTGGCAGTCTTTGTGGAGAGAGAATAGAGCCAATGTTTTGAAGTCTGGATGATCCTTCCTTATACAAGTGCTAACATGTTAAAGCCCTACACAAGAGAATTCTGAAACAATATTTAATAACTGGCAATGCAAGGAGATATTAGGACAGGTGAACAGAAGTTGCTCAAACAGACACACGGAGAGACCTGGGTGTGCAAGTCCACAGATCCTTAAAGGTGGCAGCACAGGTGGAGAGGGTGGTGAAGAAGGCATATGGCACGCTTGCCTTTATTGTACAGGGCATAGAGTATAAAAGTTGGCGTCTGATGTTACAGCATCATCGAGGAGTAGAGAGAAGCAGAGAGGTTTAGGAAACATTCCAGAACTCAGGGCCTAGGCATGGCTGCCAATGGTGGAGAAGTAGGAATTGGGGGTGTGTAAGAGGCAGGAATTGGAGGCTTGTGGAAGAGAGTATGGCAACAGAGGAAGAAGCAAAGCCTCACAGAAGAATTTTAAAATCAAGGTATTGCTGAAATTGGAGTTCAGAGAGATCAGGTGAGCACAGTGGTGTTAGATCACAAAACCATCAGACATAGGAGCAAAAATAGGCCCCTCAACCCATTGAGTCTGCTCTACCATTCAATCATGACTGAAAGTGTTGGCTGAATAGAACTGGTTGTGAATCAAGATATAGGCTGCAGAGATTTTAGATTACTTCAACTTATGAAAGGTAGAATGTGGGAAACTAGTTACGAGTGTAGTTGAGTCAAGTAAATTTGCTGATGACACCAAAGTCGGAGGAGTGGTAGATAGTGAGGAGGGGTGTCATAGTTTACAGAGAGACTTGGACAAGTTGCAGAGCTGGGCCGAGAGGTGGCGGATGGAGTTTAATGCGGAAAAGTGTGAGGTAATTCACTTTGGCAGGAATAACAGATGTGTAGAGTATAGGGCTAACGGGAGGATTCTGAATAGTGTGGATGAACAGAGGGATCTAGGTGTATGTGTACATAGATCCCTGAAAGTTGGGAATCAAGTAGATAAGGTTGTTAGGAAGGCATACGGTGTCTTGGCGTTTATTGGTAGGAGGATTGAATTTAGGAGCCGTAGCGTCATGTTGCAACTGTACAAAACTCTGGTGTGGCCGCACTTAGAACATAGAACATAATAGTGCAGAACAGGCCCTTCGGCCCACGATGTTGCGCCAACCAGTTACAAAACAATGACCCACTAACCTAAACCAATTCCCTTTCATCCATAAACCTATCCACTTGGAGTATTGTGTGCAGTTCTGGTCCCCACATTATAGGAAGGATGTGGAGGCTTTGGAGAGGGTGCAGAGGAGGTTTACCAGGATGTTGCCTGGTATGGAGGGGAGGTCCTATGAGGAGAGGCTGAGGGATTTGAGGTTGTTTTCGTTAGAAAGAAGGCGGCTAAGAGGGAATCTCATTGAAACATATAAGATGATTAGAGGTTTAGATAGGGTGGACAGTGATAGCCTTTTTCCTTGGATGGAGAAAGCTAGCACGAGGGGGCATGGCTTTAAATTAAGGGGAGGTAGTTATAGGACGGATGTCAGGGGTAGGTTCTTTACCCAGAGGGTGGTGAGGGATTGGAATGCCCTGCCAGCTGCAGTTGTAAATGCGCCTAGTTTGGGGGCGTTTAAGAGATCTGTGGATAGGTTTATGGATGGTAAGGGATTGGTTTAGGTTAGAGGGTCATTGTTTTTTAATTGGTCGGCGCAACATCGTGGGCCGAAGGGCCTGTTCTGCGCTGTAATGTTCTATGTTCTAAGTCTCCAGATAACAAACGTATGAATGAGGGTTTTAGCAGCAGCTGAACTGAGGCAGGGTGGAGCTGGCTATTTTCAGCAGAGGTAGAAATAGGTGGTTCCAGTGCTGCGACGAATATGAATTTATAAAAGGTCGTGTCGAGTCCAAAAGCAATGCCAAGGTTGTAAAGAGCTCAGCCTCAGATAGTTCAGACAGGGAGAGAGATGCAAAGTGTCATGAGGAGAAGAAGCTAAGGACAGAGGACAGAGAACAGGCCCTTCGGCCCTCCAAGCCTGCACCACTCATGAGCCCAACTAGACCATTTGTTTGTATCCCTCCATTCCCAGTCTGTTCATCTGACCATCCAGATAAGTCTTAAACGATCCCAGCGTGTCCGCCTCCACCACCCTGCTTGGCAGCGCATTCCAGGCCCCCACCACCCTCTGTGTAAAATATGTCCCTCTGATATCTGTGTTAAACCTCGACCCCCCTTCACCTTGAACCTGTGACCCCTCGTAACCGTCATCTCTGACCTGAGAAAAAGCTTCCCACTGTTCACCCTATCTATGCCCTTCATAATTTTATACATCTCTAATAGGCCACCCCTCTTTTCTCCTCATAGCTAAGACCCTCCATACCAGGCAACATCCTGGTAAACCTTTTCTATACTCTCTCCAAAGCTTCCACATCCTTCTGGTAGTGTGGCGACCAGAACTGAAGCAGTATTCCAAATGTGGTCTAACCAACGTTCTGTACAGCTGTAACATCAGACGCCAACTTTTATACTCTATGCCCTGTACAATAAAGGCAAGCGTGTCGTATGCCTTCTTCACCACCCTCTCCACCTGTGCTGCCACCTTTAAGGATCTGTGGACTTGCACACCCAGGTCCCTCTGTGTGTCTATACTCCTGATGGTTCTGCCATTTATTGTATAGACAGAGGACAGTAGTTCCAGTTTTCCCAGTATTTAGGAGTTGGAAATGCACTCCTTTAAGATAGTGCTGGCTCTCTGAAGGATCTACCCAATTAGTCTCACTCCGCCTGTTCTTTATCCATCACCCTGAAAGTTCCTGTGGAATCTGCTTCCACCGTCCTTTCAGTAAGAAGTCTCACAAAATCAGGTTAAAGTCAAACAGGTTTCTGAGCTTCTGCCGCGCTGTTCCTTTGGTGTTGTGAGACTTCTTACTGTTCCCACCCCAGTCCAACGCCAGCATCTCCACATCAAGACCGTCCTTTCAGACAGCGTCTTCCAGACGACAACTCGTTGTTTAAAAAAAATCACATCTCTGCGCGTCCATGCACACTGTGTGTCATAGAATCATAGAAACCCTACAGTGCAGAGAGGGGCCATTCAGCCCATCGAGTCTGCACCAACCACAATCCCACCCAGGCCCCACCCCCATATCCCTACATATTATACCCACTAATCCCTCTAACCTACGCATCTCAGGACACTAAAGGACAATTTTAGCATGACCAATCAACCTAACCCGCACTTCTTTGAACTGTGGGAGGAAATCGGAGCATCCGGAGGAAACCCACGCAGATACGGGGAGAACGTGCAAATTGTACACAGACAGCAACCCAAACTGGGAATCGAACCTGGGGTCACTGGTGCTGTGAAGCAGCAGTGATAACCACTTTGCTACTGTGCCCCCCCAAAGATCGTGTGTGTGTGTGTGCGGGTCCGTGCGCGCGCGTATGTCAGTGAGCACTGTGTGTGTGTGTATGTGTTTGCACGCGCATGTGTACATGAGCAGTGTGCACATACGTGCATGAGCACTGTGTACGAGTGTGTGCGCACGTGAGCACTGTATATGTGTGTGTGTCTGTGAGCAGTCTGTGTGTGCGCGCGAAAGAGCGAGAGAGAGCACTGTATGTGCGTGTGAGCACTGCGTGTGTGCTGTGTGTGTGTGTTTGTGTGTGCGTGCTTGTGCGCACACGTGAGCACTGTGTGTGTGCGTCCCCATGTCCGTCTCTCTCACTCCATTCCCAAACAGGGAGCAATGAAAGTGGCAGCACCATTCACAGAATCACACTGCGGCAGACTCACTGCGTCACTCATCCACTCCAAGGTGAGAAACCCAAAGGAAAGGCCACAGTTCAAATCAGTGGAGGATCAGAGGCAGTAAACAGGACGCAGCCAATAGAGAGGCAGCAGCTGGTGGACTGGGGGGGAGCCTGAGGGGCTGGAGTTGGGGGGGGTCGAGGGGGGGAGTTGGGAGAGGCTGCAGTAGGGAGTTGGGCTGAAGTGAGGGGGGGGAGAAAAAGGGGCAAGAGTGGGGGCGGCAGGTTGGGGGTGGGGGACAGAGCCGGGGGGGGGGGGGGGGGCGGTGGTGATACTGGGGTACAATTACATGATCCAAAATCACTGCATGAGAGACTTATAAGAACATAAGAAATAGGAGCAGGAGTAGGCCATCTGGCCCTTCGAGCCTGCCCCGCCATTCAATAAGATCATGGCTGATCTGTCGCTGCTCAGTTCCACTTTCCCGCCCTCTCCCCATAACCCTTAATCCCCTCTCTAATCAAAAACCCATCAACCCGCGTCTTAAAAATATTTAGCGAGGCAGCCTCCACCACTTCAACGGGCAGAGAATTCCAGAGATTCACCACCCTTTGAGTGAAGAAGTTCCTCCTCAACTCTGTTCTAAACCGCCCCTCCTTTATCTTGAGGCTGTGCCCCCTAGTCCTACTGTCTTTTTTGAGCGGGAAGAGTCTCTCCACCTCTATCCTATCCATCCCATTCATCATCTTATACGTCTCAATGAGATCTCCCCTCATTCTTCTAAACTCTAATGAGTACAAGCCTAGTTTATTCAGCCTCTCCTCATAGCTCAATCCCCTCAACTCCGATATCAGCCTAGTAAACCTCCTCTGCACTCCTTATTGCTAAATAAATCACCGTGAGCTACAGATTCGGACTCAGCTCTGAACCATCATTAGTAACAGATTGGCATCATGAAATATAAACACCAGCACATTTAAACAGAATATCACCGCAGTAATTCAGGATAACGAGACATTGTTAAAGGAAGATTGTGGGACCAAAGAAGGTAGCAGAGAGAAAAATGATGTGATCATCTGTTATGGACAGAGGGAGAGAGAGAGAGAGAGAGAGAGAGAGAGAGAGGGGGAGAGGGAGAGAGAGAGAGAGAGAGAGAGAGAGAGAGAGAGTGACAGGGGGAACGTGAGAAGACGAGTGATAAAGATGAAGGTCGAAGGTCAGATGGAAGGACACGGTGGCAAGAGCAATAAACAAAGGATTGGAACATAGACATAAGACAGAGGAGCAGAATTAGGCCACTCGGCCCATCGAGTCTGCTCCACCATTCAATCATAGCTGATATTTTTCCCATCCCCTTTCTCTTGCCTTTTCCCCATAACCCCTGATCCCCTTCCTAATCAAGAACCTATTTGTCCCTGTCTTAAAGACACTCAATGACCTGGCCCTCCACAACCTTCTGTGGCAAAGAGTTCCACAGATTCCCCACTCTCTGGCTGAAGAAATTTCTCCTCATCTCTGTTTGGAAGGACCGTCCCTTTAGCCTGAGGTTGTACCCTCTGGTTCTAGTTTTTCCTACTAGTGGAAACATCCTCTCCATGTCTAATTTGGCTGTCTGTGAGCTCACTCATGCCAAATCCTGTCCAACCATCATCCCTTTGCTGACTGATTTACAAATGCTCCTGTTTCTGAGTCAGTATTTTAAATTCTTCATCCTTGTTCTCAAAATCCTGCCATATCTCTGCAATCTCCTCTAACTTCACAACCCTCCAACGTCTCCGCACTTCCTTCATTCCAGCTTCCTCAGCATTGAGTTTTAATCACTTTATCCCTGATGTCCGCACTGCCAGATACCAAGGCTATAACCTTTGGCATTTCTTTCCTAAGCCTCTCCCCTTCTCTATCTTCCTTTCTTTCTTTAAGACATTCATTAAACTACCTCTTTGCCCATCCACCCTCATGTCTGCTTACATAATTCTGTGTCAAATGTTGCTTTATAACGCACCTGTGAAATATCTCAGAATGTTCTGGTATATGAAAGGTACTGCATAAATACACATTTTATTGATCTGGAGCTATATTGCTGTTCCTGTGTGAATAGCTTGCATCTCCTGACCCAACACAGAACACCCTCAACACACGGACTGCAGCGGTTCAGGAAAACCGAGCATCATCTTCTCCGCAGCTAACTGGGGATGGGGAATATTTGTTGCTTGTCATGTTAGTGAAAGGACTGGGGAATGAGAGGAGCTCATTTTCCCTTAGAGAGAAGCAGCAAGGGAACAATGGCTGAATAGTTTCCTTCCGTAGAGAAACAGTTTCAACGTTTCTCTGACTTCATGAAAAAAAGACCAACTCTGGAGGCCAGGAACTCACCTCTGGAATCAAGATGCATTATTCCCAATAGCAATGGCAGTCACAAATGCCCTGCTACCCATTACCCTCAATAGAGAGGGTGACTGCGCTGCCATGTGCTCTGAAGGATGACAGCTGCACGATTGGTTACGCAAGGCCCCGGGATTCGTATTTGTGGTTTGAGGCCAAAAACGTTTTTTATGAAAACTCCGCTTCCTGCACTGGGTGTTTGTGAAGCCGCCCCTCTCACCCTCAGGCTCCATTTAACCTCACTCCTGCTTCTGGAAACTAGATGCAGGAGGAGGCCATTCAGCCCTTCGAGCCTGCTTCACTATTCATCTTGATCGTGATTGATCACTGAATTCAATATCCTAATCTCCCACCCCCCCAAATCCCTTCACCCCTTTGGCTCCAAGAGCGATATCTAATTTCTTCTTGAAATCAGACAACGTTTTAGTCCCAACTACTTTCTGTGGGAGTGAATTCCACACATTCACCACCCTCTGGGTGAAGACATTTCTCCTCACCTCAGTTAAAGAACAAAGAAAAGTACAGCACAGGATCAGGCCCTTCGGCCCTCCAAACCTGTACCAATCAGTGATGCCCTAACTAAACTAAAAAACCCTTCTCCCCTTACTCGGTCCGTATCCCTCTGTTCCCTCCCTATTCCTGTACCCATCCAGATGCTTCTTAAATGTTGTTAATGTTCCTGCTTCCACCGCCTCCTCTGGCAACACGTTCCAGGCACCCACCCCTCTCTGTGTGAAAAACTCCCCCCGCACATCTCCCTTAAACTTTCCCCCCTCACCTTGAACCTGTGCCCCCCCCCCCCCCCCCATGTAATTGACATTTCCACCCTGGGGAAAAGCCTCTGACTATCCACCCTGTCCGTGCCTCTTATAATTCTATAGACCCTCTATCAGGTCTTCCCTCAGCCTCCCTCGTTCCAGTGAAAACAATCCTAGTTTATTCAACCTCTCCTCATAACCAACACCCTCGAGACCAGGCAACATCCTGGTGAATCTTCTCCTGCCTCGCAAGGCAGGAGGGTCTAAAGCGAGGCAGGTGAGCACAGAGCAAGGGAAGTCATGGAACCTTAAATGGTTTCCAGAAGATAAGTCACTTGGACCATATCTCAGTTTGGGCCATTCATGGCACACAAGTGCCAGACAATGACCATCTCCAACTAGAGAGAACCTAACCATTGCCCCTTGACATTTAGTGGCATCACCATCACTGAATCTCCCACTATCAACATCTTGGGGGCTAACATTGACTAGAAACTGAACTGAGTGCTCCACATCAGTATTTACTATTGAGAAAAGCAGGGATGTTAGGGAACTTGGGGAAATAAATAGTGATGTCTTGAGGAGTGTACATATTATAGAGGAGGTGGTGCTGGAAGTCTTAAAGCGCATCAAGGTAGATAAATCCCCAGGACCTGATGAAGTGTATCCCAGGATATTGTGGGAGGCTAGGGAGGAAATTGCGGGTCCCCTAACAGAGATATTTGAATCATCGATAGTCACCGGTGAGGCGCCTGAAGATTGGAGAGTGGCAAATGTTGTGCTTTTGTTTAAAAAGGGCTGCAGGGAAAAGCCTGGGAACCACAGGCCAGTGAGCCTCACATCTGTGGTGGGTAAATTGTTGGAAGGTATTTTGAGAGACAGGATCTACAGGCATTTAGAGATGCAAGGACCGATTAGGATAGTCAGCATGGCTTTGTGAGTGGAAAATCATGTCTCACAAATTTAATTGAGTTTTTTGAAGGGGTAACCAAGAAGGTAGATGAGGGCAGTGCAGTTGATGTTGTCTACATGGACTTTAGCAAGGCTTTTGACAAGGTACCGCATGGTAGGTTGTTGCATAAGGTTAAATCTCACGGGATCCAGGGTGAGGTATCTAAATGGATACAAAATTGGCTTCTTGACAGAATGTGGAGATGCTGGCATAGGGCTGGGGTAAACACAGATAGTGGGTACACTACATACTCTTACAACTTGGCCAACATTGTCTCCCTGATACGCTGCAGGAAAGGGTGTCCTGAGGCATTGGTACATTGGGGAGACCAAGCAGATGCTACGACAACGGATAAATGAAAATCACTCAACAATCACCAGGCAAAACTGTTCTCTCCCTGTTGGGGAACACTTCAGCAGTGATCTTTGGGTAAGCATTCTCCAAGGTGGCCTTCACAACACACAACAGCGCAGAGTCGTTGAGCAGAGACTGATAGCCAAGTTCCGCACACATGAGGACGGCCTCAACTGGGATCTTGGGTTCATGTCGCACTTATTGTATCCCCATAACTTGTCTGGACTTGCAACATCACCACTAACTGTCCTGTCTGGAGACAATACACATCTCTTTAACCTGTGCTTAGCGCTCTCTCCACCCACACTGTCTGTACCTTTAAGACTTGATTAGCTGTAAAGACTCACATTCCAATCATTATTTTGGAAATTGAGTTTGTGTCTTTATATGCCCTGTTTGTGATCAGAACTCCCACCCACCTGATGAACATAGAACATTACAGCACAAACAGGCCCTTCGGCCCTCGAGTTGCGCCGATCACATCAACCCCACCAGTCGAGAGACCTATCTATAACCCCCAATCCCATTAAACCCCATATACTCATCCAGAAGTCTTTTAAAAGACCCCAGCGAGTTCGCCTCCACCACCGACGACGGCAGCCGATTCCATTCACTCACCACCCTCTGAGTGAAAAACTTACCCCTAACATCACCTCTGTACTTCCCTCCCCGCACCTTAAATCTGTGTCCTCTCGTAGCGACCATTTCAACCTGGGGAAATAGCCTCTGAGAGTCCACCCTATCTATTTCCTCTCAACATTTTATAAACTTCTATCAGGTCGCCTCTCAACCTTCGCCTCTCCAGGGAAAAGAGTCCCAGCTCCCTCAACCTATCTTCATAAGGCATGCCTCCCAGTCCAGGCAACATCCTTGTAAATCTCCTCTGCACCCTTTCAATAGCTTCTACGTCTTTCCTATAGTGAGGCGACCAGAACTGCGCACAGTACTCCAAATGAGGCCTGACGAGGGTCCTGTAAAGTTGCAGCATTACCTCCCGACTCCTAAACTCAATCCCTCGATTAATGAAGGCCAGTACACCATACGCCTTCTTGACCACCTCCTCCACCTGCGAGGCCGATTTAAGAGTCCTGTGAACCCGGACCCCGAGATCCTTCTGCTCTTCAACGCTACTAAGACCCCTGCCCTTAATAGTGTACTCGTTCATCCCGTTGGTTCTGCCGAAATGGACGACTACACATTTATCCGCGTTGAAGTCCATCTGCCACTTCTCCGCCCATTCCTGCATCCTATCTATGTCCTGCTGCAACTTTTGACATCCTTCCAGACCATCCACAACACCGCCGACCTTCGTGTCATCAGCGAACTTGCTAACCCATCCCTCCACTTCCTCATCCAGGTCATTTATGAAAATGACAAACAGCAAGGGTCCCAGAACAGATCCCTGGGGCACCCCACTGGTGACTGACCTCCATTCCGAAAAAGACCCATCCACAACCACTCTCTGCCTTCTGCAGGCAAGCCAGTTCTGGATCCACAAGGCCAAAGGCCCTTGGATCCCATGCCCTCTCACCTTCTCAAGAAGTCTTGCATGGGGGACCTTATCAAAAGCCTTGCTGAAGTCCATGTACACTACGTCCACGGCACTTCCTTCGTCAATGTGTTCAGTCACATTATCGAAGAACTCAACTAGGCTCGTAAGGCACGACCTGCCCTTGACAAATCCATGCTGACTATTCCTGATCATGTCAAACCTCTCCAAATGCTCGTAAATCTTGTCCCTCAGAAGCCTCTCCATCAGCTTACCAACCACTGAGGTCAGACTCACCGGGCGGTAATTTCCCGGGCTATCTCTGTTCCCTTTCTTGAAAATAGGGACTACATCCGCAATCCTCCAATCTTCCGGAACCTCTCCCGTCTCCATTGACGACGCAAAGATCATCGCCAAGGGCTCTGCAATCACTTCCCTGGCCTCCCACAGTATCCTGGGGTACATCCCATCTGGTCCCGGCGACTTATCTACCTTGATAGAATTCAAAAGTTCTAACACATCCTCCTCCTTAATGTCCACGTACTCAATCTTTTCCACCTGCTGCAAGTCCATAGCAAGATCTCCCAAATCAGCTTCCACTGTGAATACTGAGGCAAAGTACTCATTAAGCACCTCCGCCATTTCTTCTGGTTCTACACAGACCTTTCCCCCTTCACCTTTTATAGGTCCTATCCTTTCCCTTCTCACCCTTTTACCTTTCACATACTTATAGAAGGCCTTGGGATTTTCCTTAATCTTACCCGCCAAGGTCTTCTCATGACCCCTTCTGGCTCTCCTAATTTCCCTTTTAACCTCCTTTCTACAGTCCTTATATTCTTCAAGATCCTTAACCTCTCCTAGTTCCCTGAACCTTTTGTACACCTTCCTTTTCCTCCTGACTAGGTTCAACACAGATGAAGGAGCAGCACTCTGAAAGCTAGTGGCGTTTACTACCAAATAAACCTGTTGGACTTTAACTTAGTGTTGTGAGACTTCTTACTGTTTTTGACAGAAGTCAGAGGGTGGTTGTAGGGGGTTGGTTTTCAAACTGGAGGCCTGTGACCAACAGTGTATCTCAGGGATCAGTGCTGGGCCCACTGTTATTTGTCATTTATATTAATGATTTGGATGAGAATATAAGGGGCATGGTTAGTAAGTTTACAGATGACACTGAGATTGGTGGCTTAGTGGACAGCGAAGAAAGTTATCTCCAACTGCAACAGGATCTTGATCAATTGGGCCAGTGGGCTGACGAATGGCAGATGGAGTTTAATTTAGATAAATGCGAGGTGATGCATTTTGGTCGATTGAACCAGGGCAGGACTTACTCAGTTAATGGTAGGGCATTGGGGGGAGTTACATAACAAAGAGATCTAGGGGTACATGTTCGTAGCTCCTTGAAAGTGGAGTCCCAGGTGGACAGAGTGGTGAAGAAGGCATTCGGCATGCTTGGTTTCATCGGTCAGAACATTGAATACAGGAGTTGGGACGTCTTGTTGAAGTTGTACAAGACATTGGTAAGGCCACACTTGGAATACTTTGTGCAATTCTGGTCACCCTATTATAGAAAGGATATTATTAAACTAGAAAGAGTGCAGAAAAGATTTACTAGGATGCTACTGAGACTTGATGGATTGAGTCATGAGGACAGGCTGGGATAGACTGGGACTTTTTGCTCTGGAGCGTAGGAGGCTGAGGGGTGATCTTATAGAGGTCTATAAAATAACGAGGGGCACAGATCAGCTACATAATCAATATCTTTTCCCAAAGATAGAGTCGTCTAAAACTAGAGGGCAGAGGTTTAACGTGAGAAGGGAGAGATACAAAAGTGTCCAGAGGAGCAATTTTTTTTCAGAGTATCAAGAACGAGCTGCCAGAGGCAGTAGTAGAGGCGGGTACAATTTTGTCTTTTAAAAAGCATTTAGACAGTTACATGGGTACGATGGGTATAGAGGGATATGGGCCAAATGCAGGCAATTGGGATTAGCTTAGGGATTTAAAAAAAAGGGCTGCAGGGACAAGACGGGCCGAAGGGCCTGTTTCCATGCTGTAAACCTCTCTGACCTGCTCTTGGAATCTGAGTTTATATCGAGTCAGAGGTGGGAATCCTGCGGAGAGTAATTCACCTCCTGACTCCTCAAAGCCTGTCCACTAGGATTGTGATGGAATATTCCCCACTCGCCTGGATGGGAGCAGCTCCAAGAACACTCAAGAAGCTCGACACCATCCAGGACAAAGCAGCCTATTTGACCAGCACCACATTCACCACTCAAACATCCACTCCCCCCGAGCACAAATTCACAGTGGCAGCTGTATGTACCATCGACACCATTCACCGCAGCAAATCACCAAGGATCCTTTTAAAGCCCATGACTGCTACCATCAAGAAGGACAAACATAAATATAGAAAATAGAAACAAGAGTAGGCCATTTGGCCCTTCAAGCATGCTCTCCCATTCATTATGATCATGGCAGATCATCCAATTTAATAGCCTGATCCCACCTCTTCCCATATCCTTTGATCCCTTTCATCGGAAGAACTTTATCCAACTTCTCCTTGAAAACATTTGATGGATTGGCCTGAACTGCTTTCTCTGGTAGCGAATTTTCAAGGGCAATTGGGGGGGGGGGGGCAATAAATGCTGGCCTAGCCCGCGGCACCCCCATCCCCCACGTCCCCCAAATGGATAAAAAAATTGTTAAACCAAATCTCACTCAAGTTCCGTGGCACTAAGCGGAACTGAGAGTGCAACAAGCTCTCTTCCCTGAACACACCAGTGCTAACCTTCACAGGTCAGATGCTGCCCTCCTCACTGCACATTAACTCCCAGAAGCTACAGCATTACCACAGCTTTGTGTAAACACTGAATCGACACATCTCATGGCCTCTCAGTCAAATGCTAAAGCTCCGATTGCCAGGATCAAGCACTGTGCCACGGGAAAACCACAGGCAGAAATAGTGACAAACTAACTAAACAGGAAACCTCTGCATGGATTCAAGCTGTAATTAGATTAGCATCTGATGGAAGGATTATTTCTGTATTCCCTGGCTGCACGAGTTGAAATAATCACCTCGCACTGCAGCCTGAGCCTCTCTCAATAATGAGACAGAGGGGAAAATAGAAATTAAAAGCATTCATCCAGTCAAGCTCACGCCAGGATTTCCTTCGCATCATCTGACTCTCACCAAAAGCAAATCAAATCAGTGGGAAAAACAGTGTTTCACATCGTCACGTTGTAATAATAAAATATTTCAGCTTATTGCACAAAGGATTGGGGAAACATATTGTAGGTTCATTTATTCAGAACAGGCATGAGAACAGTTATAATCATCCTGAAGGCATCAGGACATATGTGCACGTGTGTGTGTGTGTGCTCAAACCAAAAGTAAAACTAAGACTGGGTCACATGATAACTTCCTTTCTCATAACTGTAATGTGACTGTCTGACTTATAAGTGTAACAAACATTAACTCCCAGAAGCTACAGCATCACCACAGCTGTACTCTCTCTTTTCCTTCTCTATAAATGGTATGCTTTGTCTGTACAGCACACAAGGAACCATACATTGCCCTTCAATCCATTGTGTCTGTGCCAGCCATCAAACACCTATCTATTCTAATCTCATTTTCTAGCACTTGATTCATAGCCTTGTTCTGCCATGGTGTTCCATAGGCTCATCTAAATGTTTCTTAAATAAAAGACAGCAGCGATTAAATAACAAAAGGTTTCATGATGCAATAGGCAAAGGGAATGCTAACAGCTATCAAGGATCAGATGCTTAACCTGCTGGCTGACACCCAGTTTGGGTTTTGCCGGGGCACTCAGCTACTGACCTCATTCCAGCCTTGGTGAGCTGAGCTCCAGAGGTGAGGTGAGACTTACTGCCCTTAATATCATTTGACCAAAGACAGCATCAAGAAGCCCTGGAATAGCTGCAGACAGTGGAAATTAGGGGAAAATAAATCCAGGATAAATAACATGATCGATATTCAACTTCTCTCAAATATCCTGAAGTGGATTATCAATAACTTGCAGACTCTTATCTGTAATTACCTCTCTAGAAACAGCAGATACACCGAAAATAATAATGAGCGTATGAGAGAGAGTTTTGCTTGACGCATTGTGCCGTTGTCGGATGGGGTGCTAGTGGGTCAATGATGGCGGTTCGGTAAACACCATAAACATGATTGTGTTACACATTTCATAACTTTCTAATGCAGCTGTGAATGTGGTTCCTGGAACACTTACACATTACAATCAATTTATAGCTAATAAAGCCCTAGCTCATTAAAGGGACTGCAAAACAGTTAAATAATTATTTCTTTAAAATGTAATGCCCCTATTAATGTAGCTGCCACAGTTATTAACTTTTACAAAGTAAAGAAAATTGTGGCCTTTGGAAATAAATTGAGCCTTCTTTGAATCTTTAATAGCCTGCACTCTTTTCTAAGATTTTATTATTCAGGGTATTGCTCGGGTAGTAAGCGATGCAGGTTACGTGGATTGGCCATGTGAAATTGTCCTTAGTGACAGGGGATTAGCAGGGTAAATACATGGGGTTAAGGGGATAAGGCCTGGGTAGGATTGTTGTCAGTGCAGACTCAATGGGCTGAATGGCCTCTTCCTGCACTGTGAGGGATCTATGATTCTATTCTATGTTGTGCCTCCATTTTGTAGATTTCTATTAGTTGTTCTTAGTGGAAAGTTGACACACGACACAGACAATGTTGTACATTGTGGTTCCTGATGGAGTTATGCGGCTGTTAAGATTATCCTGTTGTTAATGTTGTCTTTGTGGGTGCTGATCATTGCGATGTTGCTGATGCTCTTTTCTGGCTCTGACACGGGTTGAAAATGAACTCTTGGGTCTTCTTTTAGGTTTACCACTTTCTCAATTGCTTCAGCAACAACTTTTGCTGGGGTCCAGGTTTTGTGATTGGACCCTGTACGTTGTTGTTACTACTGGGTATCATTGTCAGATGTAACAGTGGAACTTGGCTTCATAGATGCTAACATTAGTTTTTGTTTTGAAACAGAGAGCAGATAGTAATCAGAGTCACAGGAGTCTGCTGTGGTTATTATTAGATTAAGAATAAAACATTTATGAAGCAAGAAACCATTAACTAAACCTCCATCCGCAATTATACCTTTACAGATATATACACCTTCATAAGGATAACGTAAGTTACAAAACCAAACATTTTCTAATGTTGACAGTAAGTATAGAGTCAGAGGTTTACAGCATGGAAACTTGTCCATGCTGCCTTTTTTTTTAAACCCCTAAACTAACCCCAATTGCTCGCATTTGGCCTATATTAAGACTCCTCAACCTTTGAACAAAAGAACATAAGAAATAGGAGCAGGAGTAGGCCATCTAGCCCTTCGAACCTGCCCCGCCATTCAATAAGATCATGGCTGATCTGAAGTGGCTCAGTTCCACTTTCCCGCCCTCTCCCCATAACCCTTAATCCCCTCTCTTATCAAAAACCCATCAACCCACGTCTTAAAAATATTTAGCGAGGCAGCCTCCACCACTTCAACGGGCAGAGAATTCCAGAGATTCACCACCCTTTGAGTGAAGAAGTTCCTCCTCAACTCCGTTCTAGACTGCCCCCCCCCCCCCTTATCTTGAGGCTGTGCCCCCTAGTCCTGCTGTCCTTTCTGAGCGGGAAGAATCTCTCTACCTCTCCCCCATCCATCCCTTTTGTTATCTTATACGTCTCTATAAGATCCCCCCTCAGCCTTCTAAACTCTAACGAGTACGAACCCAGTCTATTTAGTCTCTCTTCATAGTCCAACCCCCTCATCTCCGGTATCAGCCTAGTGAACGTCCTCTGCACTCCCTCTGAGGCCAAAATATCCTTGCGCATGTGCGGCGACCAAAACTGCACACAGTACTCCAGCTGCAGCCTCACCAGTGCCCTGTACAGTTGCAGCAAGACCTTCCTACTTTTATATTCAATCCCCCTCACTATAAAGGCCAGCATCCCATTCGCCTTCTTGATCACCTGCTGCACCTGCAGACTGGGTTTTTGCGACTCATGCACAAGGACCCCCAGGTCCCTCTGCACCGTAGCATGCTGCAGCTTTTCGTCTTTTAAATAGTAATCCCTCCTACTATTATTCCTGCCAAAGTGGATAACCTCACACTTGCTAACATTATACTCCATCTGCCAGGTCCTCGCCCACTCGCTCAGCCTATCCAGATCCCTCTGCAGACTTTCCACACCCTCTGCACAATTTGCTTTTCCACTCATCTTCGTGTCACCAGCAAATTTCATCCCCCTACACTCAGCCCCCTCCTCCAGATCATCTATATAAATGGTAAATAGCTGAGGCCCCAGCACCGATCCCTGCGGCACTCCACTATTCACCAACCGCCAATCAGAATAGCACCCATTGATACCAACTCTCTGCCTCCTATTAGACAACCAATCTTCTATCCACACTAACACCCTACCCCCAACTCCATGCCCCCTAACCTTCTGAAGCAACCTTTTGTGAGGCACCTTATCAAATACTTTTTGAAAATCGAGAATCACCACATCCACCGGTTCCCCTCTGTCTACCGCACTAGTCACATCCTCATAGAAATCCAATAAATTCGTCAAACACAACTTCCCCTTAACGAATCAGTACTGCGTCTGCTCGATCAAACCATTCCTTTCCAGGTGCCTCGCTATTTCTTCTTTGATGAAGGTTTCTGGCATTTTTCCAACTATAGACATTAAACTAACCAGCCTATAATTCCCTGCCTTTGGATGGTGGATGGGGGTAAGGCAGTGGACGTGGTGTATATGGATTTTAGTAAGGCGTTTGATAAGGTTCACCATGGTAGGCTTCTGCAGAAAATGCAGATATATGGGATTGGGGGTGATCTAGGGAATTGGATCAGGAATTGGCTAGCGGATAGGAGGCAGAGGGTGGTGGTTGATGGTAAATATTCATCATGGAGTTCGGTTACGAGTGGTGTGCCTCAGGGATCTGTTTTGGGGCTACTGCTGTTTGTAATTTTTATTAATGGATGAGGGTATAGTTGGGTGGATTAGTAAGTTTGCTGATGACACCAAAGTCGGAGGTGTGGTAGATTGTGAGGAAGGGTGTCATAGTTTGCAGGAAGACATAGACAGGTTGCAGAGCTGGGCCGAGAGGTGGCGGATGGAGTTTAATGCGGAGAAGTGAGAGGTAATTCACTTTGGTAGGAATAACAGATGTGTCGAGTATAGGGCTAACGGGAAGACTTTGAATAGTGTGAATGAGCAGAGGGATCTAGGTGTATGTGTACATAGATCCCTGAAAGTTGGGAGTCAAGTAGATAAGGTTGTTAAGAAGGCATACGGTGTCTTGGCGTTTATTGGTAGGGGGATTGAATTTAGGAGTCGCAGCGTCATGTTGCAACTGTACACAACTCTGGTGCGGCCGCACTTGGAGTACTGTGTGCAGTTCTGGTCCCCACATTACAGGAAGGATGTGGAGGCTTTGGAGAAGGTGCAGAGGAGGTTTACCAGGATGTTGCCTGGTATGGAGGGGAGGTCCTATGAGGAGAGGCTGAGGGATTTGGGGTTGTTTTCGCTGGAAAGGAGGCGGCTAAGAGGGGATCTTATTGAAACATATAAGATGATGAGAGGTTTAGATAGGGTGGATAGTGATAGCCTTTTTCCTCGGATGGAGAAAGCTAGCACGAGGGGGCATGGCTTTAAATTAAGGGGGGGTAGTTATAGGACGGATGCCAGGGGTAGGTTCTTTACCCAGAGGGTGGTGAGGGATTAGAATGCTCTGCCTGCTGCAGTTGTAAATGCGCCTAGTTTGGGGGCGTTTAAGAGATCCGTGGATAGGTTTATGGACGAAAAGGGATTGGTTTAGGTTAGTGGGTCATTGTTTTTGTAACTGGTCGGCGCAACATCGTGGGCCGAAGGGCCTGTTCTGCGCTGTAATGTTCTGTGTTCTATGTTTTGTTTGCTACCTTTTTTAAACAATGGCATAACATTAGCCGTTTTCCAATCTTCCGGCACTTCCCCGGAATCCAGCGAATTTTGGTAAATAATCACTAAGGCATCCAGTATCACCTCTGCCATTTCCTTCAGAATCCTGGGATGCAATCCATCCGGTCCTGGGGACTTGTCCACCATCAGTCCCCAGAAAGAAATTTGGCAGAAAGAAATTTGGCATGTCAGCTACAACTCTCACCAACTTTTACAGATGCACCATAGAAAGCATTCTTTCTGGTTGTATCACAGTTTGGTCTGGGCTCCTGCTCTGCCCAAGACCGCAAGGAACTACAAAAGGTCATGAATGTAGCCCAATCCATCACACAAACCAGTCTCCCATCCACTGACTCTGTCTACACTTCCCACTGCCTTAGAAAAGCAGCCGGCATAATTAAGGACCCCCACGCACCCCGGACATTCTCTCTTCCCACCTTCTTCCGTCGGGGGAAAAAGAAATAAAGGTCTGAAGTCACGTACCGACCAACAGCTGCTGCTGTCAGTCTTTCGAATGGACTACCTCGCATTAAATTGATCTTTCTCTACACCCTCACTGTGACTATAACACTACATTCTGTACTCTCTCTCCTTTCCTTCTCTATGAACAGTATGCTTTGTCTGTATAGCACGCAAGAAAGAATACTTTTCACTGTATGTTAATACATGTGACAATAATAAATCAAATCAGAGTGAGTGAAGGAAGATACATTTTAAAGTTAGTTGTCAATCAGATATACATGGTTTCCACAGTAACCAGCAGTAAAGGGCTGACTGACGGCATCTTTCTACTAACAACAAATATCCTTCTGTATTAAAGTTGCAAAAGCTGTGTGAAAGTTATTTATATCAGGTACAGTAACTAACATCAATCCATCAGCAAAGGTGAAAGGCAGCCAGGGTATTAACACAGCTTCATTACATCATGGGCGGCACGGTAGCACAGTGGTTAGCACTGTTGCTTCACAGCTCCAGGGTCCTGGGTTCGATTCCCGGCTCGGGTCACTGCCTGTGTGGAGTTTGCACATTCTCCTTGTGTCTGCGTGGGTTTTCTCCGGGTGCTCCGGTTTCCTCCCACAGTCCAAAGATGTGCGGGTTAGGTTCATTGGCTATGCTAAAATTGCCCCTTAGTGTCCTGGGATGTGTAGGTTAGAGGGATTAGCAGGTAAATGTGTAGAGATATGGGGATAGGGTCTGGGTGGGATTGTGTTCGGTGCAGACTCGATGGGCCGAAGGGCCTGTTTCTGCACTGTAGGGTTCTATGAGGAGATTCTGGGAAAAAAAACTTGTAGCTGATGAGGTTGAATTCAGAGTTTGATGAAAATTAGATTGGTGGAGGGGGGAGCAGGGAGGCAGAGGCAGAGTGGAATCCTCAGCAGCAGGGAGACCTGAAAGGAGGCGCAGTACCCACCAACAACAAGCTGACAAGACACAGCAGGCAGGAGCACAGCAGGGAATGGGGAACATCTATTGGATTAAATTGCATCTATTTCAATGCAAGAGAGCTGATGGTAAGGCTGGTGAATTCAGGGCATGGATAGAGGAAAAACAGAATTCTTTTAATCACTTTCAAAGTACAACCAGGTTTTATCTTCCAGAATCCCTGTCTCCTTTCTTCTTTGCTATTTTCATTACTGAGATAAGGCTCTCTTTTAAGACAATACTGAGCTGACAGAGGCAGTACTGTTTCAGAGAGCAGTGCTGGCTCTTATACCCCTGATGACATGCCAACATCCCACAATCAGATTGGTTCTCAGGTTACCAAAACATCAAATTTAAATCGAATAGTCTGCCATTAGCTAAGTGCCTAGTATAAACTGATTGGCAAAATTCAAAAACAGCTTGTTGTCTTGGTAACACTACTGCCTGGCCACTCGACACAATGTGCATGCACCAATATGTGTTTGTAATTGCGAGGTGATTCATTTTGGTACGACAAACTTGAATGCAGATTACAGGGTTCTGAGGAATGTGGAGGAACAGAGAGATCTTGAGGTTCATATCCACAGATCTCTGAAGGTTGCCACTCATGTGGATAGAGCTGTGAAGAAGGCTTATAGTGTGTTAGCGTTTATTAACAGGGGGTTTGAGTTTGAGCCGTGGGGTTATGCTGCAATTATACCTAATGTTGGTGAGACTACATTTGGAATATTGTGTTCAGTTCTGGTCACCTCACTATAAGGAGGATGTGGAAGCATTGGAGAGAGTGCAGAGGAGATTTACCAGGATGCTGCCTGGTTTGGAGGGTAGGTCTTATGCGGAAAGGTTGAGGGAGCTGGGTCTTTTCTCTTTAGAGAGGAGGAGGATGAGAGGCAACTTAATAGAAGTTTATAGAACATAGAAAATAGAAAAACTACAGCACAAACAGGCCCTTCGGCCCACAAGTTGCGCTGATCATATCCCAACCTACCAGGCCTACCTATAACCCTCAATCCTATTAAATCCCATGTACTCATCTAGAAGTTTCTTAAAAGACCCCAACGAATTCACCTCCAGCACCACCAATGGCAGCCGATTCCACTCACCCACCACCCTCTGAGTGAAAAACTTACCCCTGACATCTTCTCTGTACCTACTCCTCAACACCTTAAACCTGTGCCCTCTCATAGTGACCATTTCAGCCCTGGGAAATAACCTCTGAGAATCCACCCTATCTATACCTCTCAACATCTTATAAACCTCTATCAGGTCGCCTCTCAACCTTCGTCTCTCCAGGGAGAAGAGTCCCAGCTCCCTCAACCTATCTTCATAAGGCATGCCTCCCAATCCAGGCAACATCCTTGTAAATCTCCTCTGCACCCTTTCAATAGCTTCTACGTCTTTCCTATAGTGAGGCGACCAGAACTGCGCACAGTACTCCAAGTGGGGTCTGACAAGGGTCTTATAAAGTTGCAGCATTACCTCCCGACTCCTAAACTCATTCCCTCGATTAATGAAGGCCAGTACACCATACGCTTTCTTAACCACATCCTCCACCTGTGAGGCCGATTTTAGAGTCCTGTGGACCCAGACCCCAAGATCCTTCTGATCTTCCACACTGCTAAGACTGCTACCCTTGATATTGTACTCCTTCATCCCATTGGTCCTGCCAAAATGGACCACTACACATTTATCTGGGTTGAAGTCCATCTGCCACTTCTCCGCCCAGTCTTGCATCCTATTTATGTCCCGCTGAAACTTCTGACATCCCTCCAGGCTATCCACAACAACACCAACCTTCGTATTGTCAGCGAACTTACTAACCCATCCCTCCACTTCCTCATCCAGGTCATTTATGAAAATAACAAACAGCAAGGGTCCCAGAACAGATCCCTGGGGCACCCCACTGGTGACCGACCTCCATGCAGAAAAAGACCCATCCACAACCACTCTCTGCCTTCTGCAGGCAAGCCAGTTCTGGATCCACAAGGCAACAGCCCCTTGGATCCCATGCCCTCTCACCTTCTCAAGAAGTCTTGCATGGGGGACCTTATCGAACGCCTTGCTGAAGTCCAAGTGAACCACATCCTTCCTTCGTCAATGTGCTTAGTCACATTTTCAAAGAACTCAACCAGGCTCGTAAGGCATAACCTGCCCTTGACAAAGCCGTGCTGACTACTTTTGATCATACTAAACTTCTCTAAATGTTCATAAATCCTGTCCCTCAGAATCCTCTCCATCAACTTACCAACCACTGAGGTTAGACTCACTGGTCGGTAATTTCCTGGACTCTATTTCCTTTTTTTGAATATAGGAACCACATCTGCAATCCTCCAATCCTCCAGAACCTCTCCTGTCTCCATCGACAATGCAAAGATCATCACTCTGAAATTTCTTCCCTTGCCTCCCACAGTAACCTGGGGTACATCCCATCCAGTCCTGGTGACTTATCTATCTTGACGCTATTCAAAATTTCCAACACATCCTCTTTCTTAACGTCCACATACTCAATCTTTTCAGTCTGCCGCAAACCTGCACTACAACCACCCAGAACACTTTCCACTGTGAATACCGAGGTAAAGTATTCATTAAGCACCTCTGCTATTTCTACCGGTTCTATACAAAATTTCCCACCTTCACATTTTATAGATCCTATTCCTTCGCATCTCATCCTTTTACTCTTCACATATTTGTAGAACACCTCAGGGCTCTCCTTAATCTTACCTGCCAAGGCCTTCTCAAGACCCCTTCTGGCTTTCCTAATTTCTTTTTTAAGTTCCTTCCTACAACCCGTATACTCCTCTAGATCCCTAACATCGCCTAGCTCTCTGAACCTTCTGTATGCCTTCCTTTTCTTTTTGACTAAGTTCATCACAACTTTCGTGCACCACGGTTCCCGTAACCTACCAAAACCTCCCTGACTCATCGGAACGTTGTTGTGCAGAGCTTCAGACAAACATTCCTTGAAAATCTACCACCTTACTTCAGTACATTTCCCCGAGGATACCACCTTCCAATTTATGTCTCTAATTTCCTGCCTGATGGCTTCATATTTCCCCTTACTCCAGATAAACACTTCCCCAGCTTGCCTGATCCTATCCCTCTCCCAATGCTAGTGTAAAGGAGATAGAGTTATGATCACTATCTCCGAGCTGCTCTACCACTGAGAGATCTGACACCTGTCCAGGTTCATTACCCAATAGCAGATCGAGTACAGCCTCTCCTCTCGTAGGCTTATCCACATACTGTGTCAGGAAACCCTCCTGAACATAACTAACAAACTCCTCCCCATCCAAACCCCTTACCCTAGGGATATTCCAGTTGATGTTTGGGAAATTAAAGTCTCCCACCACGATAACTCTGTTATTATTACATCTCTCTAGGATCTGTTTCCCTATCTGCTCCTCAACTTCCCTGTTACATAGAACGTAGAACATAGAACACTACAGCACAAACAGGCCCTTCGGCCCACGAGTTGCGCCGATCACATCAACACCTACCAATCTACAGACCTATCTATAACCCTCAATCTCATTAAACCCCATATACTCATCCAGAAGTCTTTTAAAAGACCCCAGCGAGTTCGCCTCCACCACCACTGACAGCAGCCGATTCCATTCACTCACCACCCTCTGAGTGAAAAACTTACCCCTAACATCACTTCTGAACTTCCCTCCCTGTACCTTAAATCTGTGTCCTCTCATAGCAACCATTTGAACCCTGGGAAATAGCCTCTGAGAGTCCACCCTATCTATTCCTCTCAACATTTTATAAACTTCTATCAGGTCGCCTCTCAACCTTCGTCTCTCCAGGGAAAAGAGTCCCAGCTCCCTCAACCTAACTTCATAAGGCATGCCTCCCAGTCCAGGCAACATCCTTGTAAATCTCCTCCGTACCCTCTCAATAGCTTGTACGTCTTTCCTATAGTGAGGCGACCAGAACTGCGCACAGTACTCCAAATGAGGCCTGACAAGGGTCTTACAAAGTTGCAGCATTACCTCCCGACTCCTAAACTCAATCCCTCAATTAATGAAGGCCAGTACACCATACGCCTCCTTGACCACCTCCTCCACCTGCGAGGCTGATTTAAGAGTCCTGTGGACCCGGACCCCTAGATCCTTACTATTGGGCGGCCTATAGAAAACACCCAGCAAAGTTATTGACCCCTTCCTGTTCCGAACCTCCACCCACAGAGACTCCGTAGTCCCTCCACGCCATCTACCTTCTCTACAGCCGTGACACTGTCCCTGATCACCAGTGCCACTCTGCCCCCTCTTTTGCCCCCCTCCCTGTCCTTCCTGAAATATCTGAATCCTGGCACCTGAAGTACCCAGTCCTGTCCCTGAGACATCCAAGTCTCTGTAATGGCCACCACATCACATTCCCAAGCAGCAATCCATACTCTAACCTCATCCACTTTATTCACTACATTCCTGGCATTAAAACAGACACACCTCAGATCTTCAGTCTGACTGCTCCCCTTCTCCATCACCTGTCTATCCTCCCTCTCATATTGTCTATAATCCTTCTCTATTTGTGAGTTAACCTCCTTGCTCTCAGTCACCTCATCTCGATTCCCTCCCCCCAACCTTTCTAGTTTAAAGCCTCCCCAGTAGCCCTAGCCAACCTTATATGAAGATGAGGGGGATTGATAAGAACGGACGTGCAGAGACTATCTCCTCGGGTGGATGTAGCTCTGTTACTAGGGGGCATAACGATAAGGTTGATGGTGGGAGATATAGGAGGGATGTCCGAGGTAGATTCTTCACTCAGAGAGTGGTTGGGGTGTGGAATACACTGCCTGCTGTGATAGTGGAGTCGGACACTTTAGGAACTTTCAAGCAGTTATTGGATAGGCACAGGGGACACACCAACCTCTCCTCATAGCTAATGCCCTCCATACCAGGCAACATCCTGGTAAATCTTTTCTGTATCCTCTCCAAAGCCTCCACATCCTTCTGCCGTCCAGAATTGAACACAATGTTCCAACTGCGGCCTCAAGTCCTACAAAGGTGCAACATGACTTGCCAATTTTTAATACCCAGGCTACTGAAGGTAAGCATGCCGTATGCCTTCTTGATGACCTTCTCCACCTGCATTGCCACTTCCAGTGGCCTGTGTATCTGTACACCCAGATCCTTTTGCATCAATGCTCCTAAGGGTTCTGCCATTTACTGTATATTTCCTACCTGTATTAGACCTCACATTTGTCCAGATTAAACTACATCTGCCATCTCTCCACCCAAGTCTCCAACTGATCTATATCCTGCTGTATCCTCTGATGGTCCTCATCGCTATCCACAAATTCACCAACCTTTGTGTCATCCGCAAATTTACTAATCAATCCAGTTATATTTTCCTCCAAATCATTTATATATATTTATATATATAGAGAAGAAATTGCAGGAGCCCTGGCTGAGATATTTGCACCTTCGTTAGCCACAGGTGAGGTACCAGAAGACTAGAGAATAGCAAACGTTGTACCCGCGTTTAAGAAGAGCTGCAAAGAAAAATCTTGGAATCATAGACCGATAAGCCTAACATGTGTGGTGGGTAAGTTGCCAGAAAGGATTCTGAGGGATAACATATTCAAGCATTTGGAAAAACAGGTTTGGTTAGGAGTAGTCCACATGGCTTTGTGCATGGGAGAACAAACCGTACAAATTTGTTAGAGTTTCTTGATGAAGTGACCAGGAAGGTTAATGAGGGCAGGATGGTAGACATGGTCTACATGGACTTCAGTAAGGCCTTTGATAAAGTTCCACATGGGAGGCTGCTCTGGAAGGTTAGATCACATGGAATCCAGGGAGAGCTGGCAAATTGGATGTACAATTGACTTGATGGTAGGAAGCAGAGGTGGAAGAATTCTTATTGGACTGGAGGCCCGTGACTGTTCTGCCTCAGGGGTCAGTGCTGCGCCCATTGCTAGGTAGATAGGGCAGTGAAGGTGGCTTTTGGCATGTTGGCCTTCATCAGTCAGGCATTGAGTATCGAAGCTGGAAAGTTATGTTGCAGCTGTACGGGACGTTGGTGAGGCTACACCTGGAGTATTGTGTTCAGTTTTGGTTGCCTTCCAAAGGAAGGATGTTATTAAACTGGAGAGAGTGCAGAAGAGATTTACAAGGGTGTCACCAGGATTCAAGGGACTGAGTTATAGGGAGTGATTGGACAGGCTATGACTTTTTTCATTGGAGCGAAGGAAACTGAGGGGTGATTCCAATTTAAATCCTGCTAATTACATGCACTGGAACGTGTTTTGGTTAAACCTTTGCAACTTTATAACACACAGTGTATACTTGCATAACAAAATGAAAAGCTATGCAATAAAATGCATGACACTGAGTACTTTGTCTAAAGGAATTCCAAAGTCATTGTAAAGAAAACATCACTGTAGTGAAACTTTCTTTTATCCAAAGGATGAGTTTTATAAAATTAATTTATTTATGTTGCCATGTGCTGAGCTAGCAGTCTATGAAGTTTGTAACATTTAAGAGGCAGGATTTTCCACTGCATGTTACATTTGGTCCCAGCTAGGTCCACAAGGATAGATCTCTCTTGGGATTTTTTGATAGGTCAACAGATCAGTTCAAGGACCAGTGAGCGGCAGTTTGCGTCAGTTAGTTTGAGGGTGTCAATTTTAATTATAAGAGATAGCATCAAATGGTCTGCAATTGCTTGATTTTAAGAGGAGTGGGCTCAGGTTAAGCAACTCAACTGAGTTCTGGAGAAGCCCTGGACAAAGAACAGTACAGCACAGAAAACAGACCCTTCGGCCCTCCTGAGTATCCAAGGACGTGGAAGGTTGGTGACTCCGTGCTGTGGGCCTTTGGAACAGTGTTGATCTGCTTGACATGGCCAAGGAGTTGGAATTGTGCTTGTATATTGATGTTTGAGTGTTCTCAAGAACCCAGAGAATCTCAGGAGACAAAAATCCTTGGGCTGTTGTTGAAACTACCCAAGTTGGAGCAAGTTTTAAATAGAATTGCAAAGCAAAGTTTGGAAACCCTTGTGAGAAAGATGAAGTTTCAGTGAAATTAGTTGATTTTTACGCCTGAACTCCACCACCTCACCAGCCACAGAATCTGGACGGCCTTGTCTGAGCTAGGTTGTAAAGTTCCGCCCAGTGTTACAGATGTCTGGCTGGGTTATTGCGAAACCCATGTAATCTGCTTTGATCCCATTTGATAATTATTGTGTAGTATGGTGTGTTTGACCACAACTGGTGGGTTAATTCACATGTACTTCATATTCTACTTCAAGATAATTACCAGATCAATTTGTAAATTGTATTATCGTTCTAACCTTGTACATTAAGTTTACTTTTTCTGATCAAAATCCATGGAGTTTTGTGGCTTTCTTCACTAAGAAAGTGTCTGGAATCTCAAACTGTGTCTACTTTAAACAAGATGTTACTGGTCCTTAACTGGATCTCTCCAACAACTTGAGGGTTTAGCCAAGTGCCTGAGGGTTCAGTATTGTGACCTCAACCCTTTAACATTTATATCAATAACTTGGATAAAAAGACCAAAAGCAAACTCCAAACACGTGCAGGTTAGATGGTTTGGCCAGGTTAAATTGCCCCTTTTGTAAGTGGGACCAACTGGGGCAAATGGGGATAGGCCCGGGTGGGAGTGTGGTCGGTGCAGAGTTGATGGGCCAAATGGCCCCTTTCTACAGTGTAGGATTCTAGATCCTATGTATGGTTGCTAAATTTGCTGGTGACATAAAAATGGATAGGAAGTCTTGTACCCTAGTGAGAGTCAGTATGTGTGTGGGACCCGTATCCCAGTAAGGGTCAGTGTGTGTGGGACCCGTACCCCAGTGAGAGTCAGTGTGTGTGGGACCCGTACCCCAGTGAGAGTCAGTGTGTGTGGGACCCGTACCCCAGTGAGAGTCAGTGTGTGTGGGACCCGTACCCCAGTGAGAGTCAGTGTGTGTGGGACCCGTACCCCAGTGAGAGTCAGTGTGTGTGGGACCCCAGTGAGAGTCAGTATGTGTGGGACCCGTACCCCAGTGAGAGTCAGTGTGTGTGGGACCCCAGTGAGAGTCAGTGTGTGTGGGACCCGTACCCCAGTCAGAGTCAGTGTGTGTGGGACCCGTACCCCAGTGACGGTCAGTGTGTGTGGGAGCCGTACCCCAGTGAGAGTCAGTGTGTGTGGGACCCGTACCCCAGTGAGAGTCAGTGTGTGTGGGACCCGTACCCCAGTGAGAGTCAGTGTGTGTGGGACCCGTACCCCAGTGAGAGTCAGTGTGTGTGTGTGGGATCTGTACCCCAGTGAGAGTCAGTGTGTGTGGGACCCGTCCCCCAGTGAGAGTCGGTGTGCGTGGGACCCATACCCCAGTGAAAGTCAGTGTGTGTGGGAGCCGTACCCCAGTGAGAGTCAGTGTGTGTGGGACCCGTACCCCAGTGAGAGTCAGTGTGTGTGGGACCCGTACCCCAGTGAGAGTCAGTGTGTGTGGGACCCGTACCCCAGTGAGAGTCAGTGTGTGTGGGACCCGTACCCCAGTGAGACTCATTATTTGCTCATTAGCACACGGCTATTTAGGGAGCTCCCTCCCTCCCTGTGTCTCGTTTCCAGATGCCCGTCGAGAACAAGATTTAAAAACGGGGTCAACTGTTCAAGTTAAAGGGCAGGCATTACCATGGAGATGGCCTGTCAACTTCTCGGAACACTACGAGTTCTGTATTTATTAAAAATGATGCAATTTCAAGGGAACAGGAAAGATTCTATTGGAGTCAAATTGCTGTGTGCAGGATATAAATCACTGAGATTTATGCAAGGGATAAATATTCTCCCAGAACTTAACATTCCCCAGCTCTCAGTCCAATCCTGGCAGTGAGATATTTGAGGGAGCAGACTGGGCTCTCTGTCCCTCAGCACTGACCCTCTGACAGTGCGGCACTCCCTCAGCACTGACCCTCTGACAGTGCGGTACGCCCTCAGCACTGACCCTCTGACAGTGCGGCACTCCCTCAGCACTGACCCTCTGACAGTGCGGCACTCCCTCAGCACTGACCCTCTGACAGTGCGGCACTCCCTCAGCACTGACCCTCGACAGTGCGGCACTCCCTCAGCACTGACCCTCGACAGTGCGGCACTCCCTCAGCACTGACCCTCTGACAGTGCGGCACTCCCTCAGCACTGACCCTCTGACAGTGCGGCACTCCCTCAGCACTGACCCTCTGACAGTGCGGCACTCCCTCAGCACTGACCCTCTGACAGTGCGGCACTCCCTCAGCACTGACCCTCTGACAGTGCAGCACTCCCTCAGTACTGACCCTCTGACAGTGCGGCGCTCCCTCAGCACTGACCCTCTGACAGTGCGGCACTCCCTCAGCACTGACCCTCTGACAGTGCAGCACTTTGTCAGCAATACTACAATCACACCACACCCCCTCTGTGGCACCAAAACACCTAAAACTGCACATGACACACCCAACATCAATCAACATTGCCCAAAAATCAAACGGACTCTCATCCACTCAACCTCTTTACAACATCTCATGAGGTTAGAGCCTGAACACTGAAAGTTGTTTAAACAACAACCTTAGCATCGGAACATGTTGCTGTCCTTGTATTAAAACCATTTACAGTTCAAACTTAGAACATTCATGAACCCCCGAAACCTTCAGTTCCAGTTACAGAGTCGCAGGAGTATACTATACAGGGAAAGGCCATTCTCCCCTTCAGTCTGTGCTAGCTCTTTCAAAACGCAATCCAGATATTCCCCATCCCTGCTGATATCGGACTGGTTTTTCACACTTTCCACTTCCCTCCTTAATAACATTGCTGAATCTGTTGCCACCACACTGCCTGCAAAAGCTTTTCCTGAGAACAGCTACAGCACAAAAGGTGGCCATTCAGCCATTCATATCTGTTCTGACCCAGTGCCTCTCCCCTGCCTTTTACCCTGTAATTCTACTCATTTTCTTTTTCAGGTAATGATCCAATTCCATTTTGAAATCTCCAATTAATCCTGGCACAGCTCACTCTGACAGGATATTCCACTCTCTCCACAGCCTCTAACATCAATCACCTGTTATCAGTAACCTTCAGTTTTTAAACTCAGCCTCCATTGGGAACAGTTTCTCTGTAAATGGCCATGATTTTAAACACTCTCAGCTCGTAGGACATAGTCCCAACTTTCCCGTCTCTATACATTCACCAAGTCTCTCATCACTGGAACAATTCCTGTAAATTTCCTCTGCATCCTCTCTAGTTCCTTCCTATCCTTACTGAAGTAGGATTCCAAACACCAGCAGGATTTAAATCAGTGTTTAATACTCGGTGTTTATAACCTTCTGGCTTTTGGAATCAATGCCTCTTTCTATAAACCCAGGATCTGAAATAATTTTTTTTAAGCAGTTTTATTCACCAGGCTGCCGCCTTGACAGATTGCAATGCCCTGTAATCACAGAATAAAGAAATTACAGCACAGAAACAGGCCCTTTTGGCCCTCAAAGCCTGCATCGACCATGTTGCCCATAAACCTCCTCTATCTCAGTAAAACATCAGTAAGAGTCAGTGTGTATGGGACCCGTACCCCAGTGAGAGTCAGTGTGTGTGGGACCCGTACCCCAGTGAGAGTCAGTGTGTGTGGGACCCGTACCCCAGTGAGAGTCAGTGTGTGTGGGACCCGTAGGAGGCCAGGGAAGTGATTGCAGAGCCCTTGACGATGATCTTTGAGTCGTCAATGGAGACGGGAGAGGTTCCGGAAGATTGGAGGATTGCGGATGTAGTCCCTATTTTCAAGAAAGGGAACAGAGATAGCCCGGGAAATTACCGCCCGGTGAGTCTGACCTCAGTGGTTGGTAAGCTGATGGAGAGGCTTCTGAGGGACAAGATTTACGACCATTTGGAGAGGTTTGACATGATCAAGAATAGTCAGCATGGATTTGTCAAGGGCAGGTCGTGCCTTACGAGTCTAGTTGAGTTCTTCGATAATGTGACTGAACACATTGACGAAGGAAGTGCCGTGGACGTAGTGTACATGGACTTCAGCAAGGCTTTTGATAAGGTCCCCCATGCAAGACTTCTTGAGAAGGTGAGAGGGCATGGGATCCAAGGGCCTTTGGCCTTGTGGATCCAGAACTGGCTTGCCTGCAGAAGCAGAGAGTGGTTGTGGATGGGTCTTTTTCGGAATGGAGGTCAGTCACCAGTGGGGTGCCCCAGGGATCTGTTCTGGGACCTTGTTGTTTGTCATTTTCATAAATGACCTGGATGAGGAAGTGGAGGGATGGGTTTAGCAAGTTCGCTGATGACACGAAGGTCGGCGGTGTTGTGGATGGTCTGGAAGGATGTCAAAAGTTGCAGCAGGACATAGATAGGATGCAGGAATGGGCGGAGAAGTGGCAGATGGACTTCAACGCGGATAAATGTGTAGTAGTCCATTTCGGCAGAACCAATGGGATGAACGAGTACACTATTAAGGGCAGGGGTCTTAGTAGCGTTGAAGACCAGAAGGATCTCGGGGTCCGGGTTCACAGGACTCTTAAATCGGCCTCGCAGGTGGAGGAGGTGGTCAAGAAGGCGTATGGTGTACTGGCCTTCATTAATCGAGGGATTGAGTTTAGGAGTCGGGAGGTGATGCTGCAGCTTTACGGGACCCTTGTCAGGCCTCATTTGGAGTACTGTGCGCAGTTCTGGTCGCCTCACTATAGGAAAGATGTAGAAGCTATTGAAAGGGTGCAGAGGAGATTTACAAGGATGTTGCCTGGACTGGGAGGCATGCCTTATGAAGATAGGTTGAGGGAGCTGGGACTCTTTTCCCTGGAGAGGCGAAGGTTGAGAGGCGACCTGATAGAAGTTTATAAAATGTTGAGAGGAATAGATAGGGTGGACTCTCAGAGGCTATTTCCCCGGGTTGAAATGGTCGCTACGAGGGGACACAGATTTAAGGTGCGGGGAGGGAGGTACAGAGGTGATGTTAGGGGTAAGTTTTTCACTCAGAGGGTGGTGAGTGATTGGAATCGGCTGCGTCGTCGGTGGTGGAGGCGAACTCGCTGGGGTCTTTTAAAAGACTTCTGGATGAGTATATGGGGTTTAATGGACTGGGGGTTATAGATAGGTCTATAGATTGGTGGGTTGATGCGATCGGCGCAACTCGAGGCCGAAGGGCCTGTTTGTGCTGTAATGTTCTATGTTCTATGTTCTATGTACCCCAGTGAGAGTCAGTGTGTGTGGGACCCGTACCCAGTGAGAGTCAGTGTGTGTGGGACCCGTACCCCAGTGAGAGTCAGTGTGTGTGGGACCCGTACCCCAGTGAGAGTCAGTGTGTGTGGGACCCGTACCCCAGTGAGAGTCAGTGTGTGTGGGACCCGTACCCCAGTGAGAGTCAGTGTGTGTGGGACCCGTACCCCAGTGAGAGTCAGTGTGTGTGGGACCGTACCCCAGTGAGAGTCAGTGTGTGTGGGACCCGTACCCAGTGAGAGTCAGTGTGTCTGGGACCCGTACCCCAGTGAGAGTCAGTGTGTCTGTGGGACCCGTACCCAGTGAGAGTCAGTGTGTCTGTGGGACCCGTACCCCAGTGAGAGTCAGTGTGTCTGTGGGACCCGTACCCCAGTGAGAGTCAGTGTCTGTGGGACCCGTACCCCAGTGAGAGTCAGTGTGTCTGTGGGACCCGTACCCCAGTGAGGGTCAGTGTGTTAAGGGGGATGGAAAGCAATAATTAAAAGGAAATAACCTCTGGTCTGCCCCAGGGTGAAAATTGTTTTGACCATGATAGCTATGTCTGATCAATGTGTTTCTGACCTGGATTCACTACAAAGCTGAGTAATCCTGATAAAAAAATGATTTTGTTTCTGTGAAGTGCAGGAAGTCCCTGTGTAGCAATTATATTCTGGATACATCAGCTATAAGCTGTTGACAGTCTGTGACCATATTAAACTGGCTTCAGGTGTGAATTAGATTCTCTTTTTGAAGGATGCTGATCACATTAGACAGGATGTGGGAATGCCGGCATTGGACTGGGGTAAACACAGTAAAAAGTCTGACAACACCAGGTTTCAGTCCAACCGATTTATTTGATAATATTCTCACAAGCTTTCGAGGGACTGCCTCTTCGTCAGGTGAATGGAGAGTTCTGGCCTCAGACAGAGCATAGTAATCTCTAAACTGTCTGTGCTTTATATGCTCTGTCTGAGGCCAGAACTCTCCATTCACCTGACGAAGAGGGTAACCTCGAAAGCTTGTGAGAATATTATCAAATAAATCGGTTGGACTAAAACCTGGTGTTACCACATTAGACAGAGCATTATAATGATCCAGTCCTCTGGCACCCACTGGCCCTGTAGCTGTTTAATGGCTGTTAGGGGAGCTGAGGTCCTGAGGAAAGATACCTGGTGACAATCTCATTGCTCACTCAATAGGTTAATGGACTGGAACATGTACTGAAAGTGAATTGTCACTTTAACAATAATTAGGGGCAGAGATTTAGCTTCAGAGGGAATTTTTTTTTAATGTTCTCCCAGAGAGTGGTGGAAATCTGGAACTCACTGCCTGAAAAGTGGGAGAGGCAGGAAACCCTCACAACATTTAACAAGTATTTAGATAAGTACTTGAAACATTGTAATATACAAGTCTAGGGAGCAAGTGCTGGAAAATGGATTAGCATAGATAGATGCTTGATGGTCAATACAAACACAATGGGCCAAAGACCTCTTTCTGTGCTGTAAAACTCTATGACAATCCTGGAGTGATCTGAACCGTCAGATAGAGAGACAGAGATACGGATAGAGAGACATACAGACAGACAAGGGTAGAGAGAGGAGAGACCCACACACAGGTAGAGACAGACACATGGATAGAGACAAAGAGAAAGGTAGAGAGAGAGAAAGAAAGAAAAGAAAGAAAGAGAGAGAGAGAGACACACACACAGAGAAGTGCAGAAAGAAAGACAGCGAGAGACAGACAGTTAAATAGCAAGACAGAAAGAGGCACGGATTGAGATGGGCACCCGAGGTGGGTGGGGGGGGGGACTGCGGTGGTGGTGAACACAGAGAGAGAGAGAGAGAGAAGGGACACACAGAGGGAGAGAGAGAGAAGAAGGGGGCACAGAGAGAGAGAGAAAAAAAGAGGGGGGCGGTGGTGGGGGGAGAAAGGTGCACAGAGGCAGCAAAATAATGGCAGAAATTGCCACACTGATTTTTCCAGCACTCCTTGTGGGCCAGGAACAGAAGCAAAGAACTCTCCCCAGATTCCTGGGCAAATCTGAAACCTTCCTCTGCTGCTCATAGCTAACTGTCACAGCCTGTATTATTGAACACTTTCCCATCAGCAGTTCACACAAGCACCCCGCCTGTAACCAACTGCTGATATCACCCACCGGTCAGCCTGTCTATCTCTCCAGCCACTGTGCAGTAAACAGTGCTCTGAAACTGAGGTCCTGCCATTAAACCCGAGCCTTGATGGGTTCAGCAGTTCTCCTGTGAATATCGGGGTCAGTGTCATTGCGAACAGATTGCATTCACTCCCACCAACGGGAGACTTCACACAGAGAGAGTTTTAAAGATAATTCACTGCACCCAACACTGATTGAATTATTCACAGATTTCTGACTTTGACACACAACTTACCGGTTCTCTGGTGCTTGTTATGTTTTATTTATATGGATAATTAAACCACTCAGATCCATATTAATGCTGCATTAATGTCCCCTTGGGAGTATCACACGTGGAACTTTATTTCCATTTTGTTGGAAGTGGGAGGAGTTTACAGCATGAATACAAATCATCGAAATTTCGAATCTGTTGACCTGGTGCTGGGATAACACGAGGGCTGAGAGTGGATAGTGCAGATGTTTACCTCGCAGTGTTGGCAGACACACAGCATGCAAGAGCTATTCAGAAGCGTACAGTAAACCGTTATTGGACCAAGTCCTTGATCGCCTGTCACTGGAAACATACATTTCTACATTGCAGCAGGAGTTGGTAGAATGGCAGGGACAGAGAGACAGAGAGAGAGAGAGACAGAGAGAGAGAGAGAGACAGAGAGAGAGAGAGACAGAGAGAGAGAGAGACAGAGAGAGAGAGAGACAGAGACAGAGAGAGACAGAGAGAGAGAGAGAGAGAGACAGAGAGAGAGAGAGACAGAGAGAAGAGAGACAGACAGAGAGACAGACAGAGAGAGAGAGACAGAGAGAGAGACAGAGAGAGAGACAGAGAGAGAGACAGAGAGAGAGACAGAGAGAGAGACAGAGGAGAGAGAGAGAGACAGAGAGAGAGAGACAGACAGAGAGAGAGACAGACAGAGAGAGAGACAGACAGACAGAGAGAGAGACAGACAGAGAGAGAGACAGACAGAGAGAGAGACAGACAGAGAGAGACAGAGAGAGAGACAGAGAGAGAGAGACAGAGAAAGAGAGACACACAGTGAGCACGTGA
>CM075745.1:988301-1290801 GCA_037974335.1 Prionace glauca
CTCGTGCTCACTGTGTAGAGACAGAGAGAGAGACAGAGAGAGAGACAGAGAGAGAGAGAGGCTGAGAGAAATACATCACTGAATGGGAGTGTGAAGAACCTACGGGAAGCTGGATCTCTGGGATGAACACACATCTCTGCTCAGTAAAGCAGATGGAAATCACAGTCTCTCAGCTCCAATCGCTCACAACTGCTCCCACAGAAGCAGCAGCAGACGGCTGCCAATTCTAATTTAGTCAAACCTACACCCTGCTCCCAATTTACTGTCACACATTAAAAAAACTCAACCATGTCACATCACTGATTTCTCAGGGTCCTCTTCTTTGATTTGATTTATTGTCACATGTATTAACATATGGTGAAAAGTATTGTTTCTTGCGCACTATACAAAGCATACTGTTCATAGAGAAGGAAAGAGTGCAGAATGTAGTATTACAGTGATAGCTCGGGGTGTAGGGAAAGATTAACTTCATGCGAGGCAGGTCCATTCAGAAGTCTGATGACTGCAGAGAAGAAGCTGGTCTTGAAATCCCAAAGCCATGAGGTGAGCTCACTCCTCCTCTGTACCCCCCACCCTTCCCTCCGTATCACGTGCTCACTGTGTACCCCTCTAACCCTCTCTCCATGCCCCCCAACCCCGCCACCTCTCCCTTTGCTCCAAGGCTCAGGGATCTCTAGGCGCTGGGGGGACTGGCTGGGTTGTACGACATTCTCTGTCAGTTGTTTAGTAAGCGTTACCAACAATCATTCAGAGACTGAAGCTGCAAAAAGGACAGATCATGTTTCCTGGCCTTTGACTGGTTTATTCTCTCTCTCTCTCTCTCCACCACCAACAGGGAAGTGTATCGCGACAATTCCTCCTTCCAACAGCTGCAAGTCTGTTTATACTAACCCGCTTCAGCTGATTTAAGGACAGTTTAGGTAATGAGGATTGAGAGACTGGGGTGTTTGGGCCCCATTTTCAAACACTTTTAAACAGACAGCTCAAAGCATCGACACGAGTGTCCCAGCATTGCTGCAGTGAGTATTGCAGTGAAGTACAGAGGAGGAGGCTGAGACTGGGCTCAGCAATCTCAGAGTGACAAGGGTAACAGACAGGTCCTGGGATATGAGTGAGGACAGACTCTCTGGCAATCACTAGGAAAACTCAAATGGCATCATAATGTGTGCCAGGAGCAGAGCCAGAAACCACAGGCCAACATAGCTGGCAGCACGGAGCTGATGGTCCCCCAATTGAGGGGGGTAGAAGGGAAAATCCTGGGCTGCCAGCTCTCCATGGGAGATGGATAGAGAACCTCTCTCAGTCTTGACCCAGTCACGTGGACTCAACCCATTGCTGTCTGGGTGTCTCACGTTAACTCCTGCCTGACACCACCTTTCCTGTAGTCTGTGAGAACATCACTATTGTACATTGCACAGCACACACCTCCAACCAGCAAGGCTGTGCTTTACACTCACTCATTCCTCAGGAATACTGTTCACTTCTCCTCCTGCCTCCATTTGCTGAAACTTCTTCAGAGGATTAGCTGTTCCTGAAATTTGAGGAATTTATTAACTGGCCAAAAATTTGACTTCTGGAGGGAAATGTGCAGAGTTTCTTGACACACCCTTTATTAAAATTAATAAACTGACCAAAACATCTCCAACTGAACATCTCCGCTGAGCAAAGGTCAGAGAATGGGAGGGATCGGGAAGAGGGGGTTAAAATGGGATACTTTGCAGGGGTGGATGGAGGATAGCAGGGATTGAGCCGGGTACTTTCCTGCTCTGGATGGCAGTCACACAGGAAAAGGTAATTTCAGCTGAGAATTTCTGAATGAATCCAGTTTGCACTTTGTGAGGAGATGCTGCAGCAGCAATTCCAGCAGGGTCCAGCAGACGGGGCTGTTGTGCACCAATGACCCATCCCTGCCTTTCCCCCAAGGTAAAAAGTCTGACAACACCAGGTTTTAGTCCAACCTATTTATTTGATAATATTCTCACAAGCTTTCGAGGGGACTGCCTCTTCGTCAGGTGAATGGAGAGTTCTGGCCTCAGACAGAGCATATAAAGCACAGACAGTTTAGAGATTGCTGATTAGAATGCGAATCCTTACACCTAACCTGCTGTTCAAGTCTTAAAGTGGCTGATAATGTGAGTGGAAGGAGCACTGATCACAGTTTAAAGAGATGTGTATTGTCTCCAGACAGTACAGTAAGTGAGGTTTTGCAAACCCAGGCAAGTCACGGGGGTTACAGATAGTGCGACATGAACCCAAGATCCCTGTTGAGACCGTCCTCATGTGTGCGGAACTTGGCTATCAGTCTCTGTTCAGCGACTCTGCGCTGTCGTGTGTCGTGAAGGCCGCCTTGGAGAATGCTTACCCGAAGGTCAGAGGCTGAATGCCCGTGACCGCTGAAGTGTTCGCCAACAGGAAGGGAACAGTCTTGCCTGGTGACTGTCGAGCGATGTTCATTCATCCGTTGTCGTAGCGTCTGCATGGTCTCCCCAATGTACCATGCTTCGGGACATCCTTTCTTGCAGTGTCTACCTGATAATGGTAGACAATGTGCCCACGGTACAGGGCAGTCACTGAGCTGGTCAGGTGATTTTGCAGCCAGTTTAAAACACTGACTGCACTTCTGACCATTTCTTTGTTACCACAACGATTAATATTCCACATTTGTGACTTTGTGTTTTATCAGTTTTTTGCGTGTGACTGGTTTAGGCATCATTATATAGTAGATGTTTTGACCAGTCATATTAATAAGGCAAAAGGTGATAACATGCCACCCTCTGGCTTTTGAACTCAAGATGTGGGTATGCCGGCGTTGGACTGGCGTAAACACAGTAAAAAGTCTGACAACACCAGGTTTTAGTCCAACCGATTTATTTGATAATATTCTCACAAGCTTTCGAGGGTGCTGCCTCTTTGTCAAGTGAATGGAGAGTTCTGCCAGAACTCTCCATTCACTTGACAAAGAGGCAGCACCCTCGAAAGCTTGTGAGAATATTATCAAATAAATCGGTTGGACTAAAACCTGGTGTTTTGAACTCAACACAGATTTAATTATAAAGTGTTGCCAGTCCAACATGAAACAGAGGAAAACATGCAAAAGTGTCTGGTTAAATCACAGCAACTCATGTGACTAATCACAAAGTGATGCATTGCTTTACAACATCCCTCCCTCTTCAATCATACTTTAAACATTAATGATCACCCACTATGAACATCAGTTACATTACCAGGTATTAATGTGAGTGTCTGTTTGGCGGACACAATTTCATTTTGGTAAGATAGAATGTTCTGGAGTCTGATTTTCACATCTTTGAGCCTGTTCTTCATGAAGCTGCTTTGTTGTTAACTTCAGAGATTTTGGTTGTTTTTCTGGAGCAGAATTGGAACATGGTTCTGTCGTAATCTTCAGAAACATTGAAAAACTACAGCACAAAACAGGCCCTTCGGCCCACAAAATTGTGCCGAACATGTCCCTACCTTAGAGATTACTAGGCTTACCTATAACCCTCTATCTTACTAAGTTCCATGTACTTATCTAAACATCACTTAAAAGATTCTATCAAATCTGCCTCCATCACCATTGCCAGTAGCCCATTCCACACACCCCACCACCCTCTGAGTGAAAAACTTACCCCTGACATCTCCTCTCCTCCCCAGCACCCTAAACCTGTGTCCTTTCATAGTGACCATTTCAGCCCTGGGAAAAAGCCTCTATCTATCCACTCGATCAATACCTCTCAACGTCTTATACACCTCTATCAGGTCACCTCTCAACCTTCGTCTCTCCAGGGAGAAAAGGCCGAGTTCCCTCTACCTATCCTCATAAGGCATGCTCCCCAATTCCAGGCAACATCCTTGTAAATCTCCTCTGCACCCTTTCAATAGCTTCCACATCCTTCCTGTAGTGAGGCAAACAGAACTGAGCACAGTACTCCAAGTGGGGTCTGACAAGGGTTTTATATAGTTGCAGCATTATCTCTCGACTCCTAAACTCAATCCCTCGATTGATGAAGGCCAGTACACCATATGCTTAACCACAGCTTCAACCTGCGCAGCTGCTTTGAGCGTCCTATGAACACGGAGCCCAAGATCCTTCTGATCTTCCACACTGCCAAGAGTCCTACCATTAATATTATATTCTGCCATCTTATTTGACCTGCCAAAATGAATCACTTCACATTTATCTGCGTTGAAGTCCATCTGCCACTTCTCCGCCCAGTCTTGTATCCTATCTATGTCGCGTTGCAACTTCTGACATCCCTCCAAACTATCCACAACACCTCCAACCTTTGTGTCATTGACAAACTTACCAACCCATCCCTCCACTTCCTCATCCAGGTCATTTATAAAAATCACAGAGTAAGGATTCCATATAGTTCAGGAATTCACAATTGGGTGTGTGACATAAGCCTTTCGGATATGTCTAATTCACTCCTTGAACTGAGGGTTGGGTTAGTCTGCCTCCACCATATTCTCTTATCAAGTTGCACTGTGTAAGGAATCGGGCCAATCCTCAGTCGAATGATTCCGGGAATCCACTACTCACATATAGTTTCTCACTAAAACTCTTCCTCCTTGTTTAAGACTCAGTTTCGATGTTCATTCACAGTGAGTAATTTGTTGTCACTCTGTTGTAGTGTCAGGTGTGTGAGTAGAGCAAATTTAGTTCTCAGTTTCCTTCTTACGAACACTGGCGTGAGTTACGTCCCAATAGGACATGAGAAAGTTGTTTATTCTCAGGATACCTTTGTCTTTTGACACTTTGATGGTATGTTTCAGTGAGCGTATGAGCTTCTCTGCCAACATGTTAGGTGAGCAGATGACATGGGATCGTCCGTATGTTTTGCATTTCATTGTTCTTAAGGAAAACCACAAATTTCTGGGATGTGAATGATGTTCCATTATCACTGACCAGTTGTTCAGACTCGTCCAACTGCCCCATAGTTTATAATGCCTGTGATGGATTTCACCATTCTGACGTTGGGGTGCTTTGAATGTGTGTCCACTCGGACAAGAAGCATGTCGTCTTCAATGGGCCCCACAAAACCGATACATATCCTCTGCTGAGGTAGTGACCAATCCCACAGGTAAAGAATTGTAGAGGGTGGAGTACTGCATATTCTAGTGGAGGTCTGACATTGCCTCAAATCTAAGTCCAGTCTCAGCCACCAAAAGCAGATTAATGCAAGTGCTTTCATCCACAACAACCCTGCAAGGCCTTCATGCAGTTGATGCAGGATTTGGCTTTGGTTTCAGCTTCAAAAACATGGCGAAATGATCACTCTGATCCCCCCACATAACAAGACTCCATTTTGGAGAGTTAAGAGAATTCCTCTCACTATATTTGTTTTGTTTGTGCAATGACGTTCCTCTTAAAACTATGTCCATCACCCCATTGGGTAACTCCTCATTTCCGTGTGAGACAATGTTATTGGGACATTCTTTACCTTGGGAGAAATGCAATATGTTGATGTAACTGTCTTGTGACTGGGATTTGTCCTGTAGTAGAAATCTCGAAGTGTTGGTATGCTGCTCTGATCTCTGATTTCACAATTATGCACTGACAATATCAATACCCATCTTTGTCGATGATTAACAGCTAACGATAGAATTCCCTGGACAAAAATAATTGCAAACGGCCTGCGGTCAATCAACAAAGCAAATCGTCTGCCATACACCAGTACTGCTGAAACTGTTTAAGGCCAAAAATAATCCTGAGTATTTCTTTCTCAAATTATACGTAATTGTGTTCTGTGCGTGATAACATTCACGACGCAAATGCTATTGGCCGCTCCGATTCCCATAATGGGAGATGTGCCAGCTGCCGCCCCACCAGGCGAAGCATCACGTGAGTTATTTTTAACTGTGGGTTAAAGTTGACCAATACCTCAGGTTGCTGGGCACATCCTGAACTCTTTTACACACACTTCCACACTCCTTTGTCCAATTCTATTCTTGGTTAGCACACAATAAGTATAAAGTGGCTTCAGTAATGCTGCAACGTTTGGGATGAACTTCCCTTAATAAATAATTAGTCATAAAACGATTGGAACTGTGATGCGTTCTCTGATCCCCTGCATCTTGGATCACTGTCACTGTCTTAGGTTCTTTGAGGAGGACATCCTTGTTATTCAACGACCAAGGTTGTACTTCTCTGGAAGGACTAGTCTTTCCTCTACACTTTGTTCAGTTCTACCTGTGATTAGAATGTCATCCAATAACACTGGAGACCAAGGCTGCTTAAGCTTTGGTCCATTGCTTTCTGAAATATGGACAGTGCCGATGTTATTCTGAACAATTATCACATATCAGAATAATTCCTTGTGGGTAACAATTGGTAGCAGTGGTTGAGACTCAGTTGCCATCTTCATTTAGACGTATGTTTGGGACAAGTTCTTGCTGAACTGCTGACAACCAGTCAATCCAGCAAATTATAGTGCTCCCTCGGCACTGACCCTCTGACAGTGCGGCATTCCCTCGGCACTGACCCTCTGACAGTGCGGCACTCCCTCGGCACTGACCCTCTGACAGTGCGGCACTCCCTCGGCACTGACCCTCTGACAGTGCGGCACTCCCTCGGCACTGACCCTCTGACAGTGCGGCACTCCCTCGGCACTGACCCTCTGACAGTGCGGCACTCCCTCGGCACTGACCCTCTGACAGTGCGGCACTCCCTCGGCACTGACCCTCTGACAGTGCGGCACTCCCTCGGCACTGACCCTCTGACAGTGCGGCACTCCCTCGGCACTGACCCTCTGACAGTGCGGCACTCCCTCGGCACTGACCCTCTGACAGTGCGGCACTCCCTCGGCACTGACCCTCTGACAGTGCGGCACTCCCTCGGCACTGACCCTCTGACAGTGCGGCACTCCCTCGGCACTGACCCTCTGACAGTGCGGCACTGACCCTCTGACAGTGCGGCACTGACCCTTGGCACTGACCCTCTGACAGTGCGGCACTCCCTCGGCACTGACCCTCTGACAGCGCGGCTCTCCCTCAGCACTGACCCTCTGACAGCGCGGCACTCACTCGGCACTGACCCTCTGACAGCGCGGCACTCCCTCAGCACTGACCCTCTGACAGCGCGGCACTCCCTCAGCACTGACCCTCTGACAGTGCGGCACTCCCTCAGCACTGACCCTCTGACAGTGCGGCACTCCCTCAGCACTGACCCTCTGACAGTGCGGCACTCCCTCAGCACTGACCCTCTGACAGTGCGGCGCTCCCTCAGCACTGACCCTCTGACAGTGCGGCACTCCCTCAGCACTGACCCTCTGACAGTGCGGCACTCCCTCAGCACTGACCCTCTGACAGTGCGGCACTCCCTCAGCACTGACCCTCTGACAGTGCGGCACTCCCTCGGCACTGACCCCTCTGACAGTGCGGCACTCCCTCAGCACTGACCCTCTGACAGTGCGGCGCTCCCTCGGCACTGACCCTCTGACAGTGCGGCACTCCCTCAGCACTGACCCTCTGACAGTGCGGCACTCCCTCGGCACTGACCCTCTGACAGTGCGGCACTCCCTCGGCACTGACCCTCTGACAGTGCGGCACTCCCTCGGCACTGTAGAGAGACCACGAGACCTGAGTTGATGTTTAATTCTCTGGCATGTGGTTTGATTCCATGACCTTCTGATACATAAGAACACAAGAAGATTAGAGATTGGAACAGGAGTATAACATATGGCTCCTTAAGCCTGCTCAGTCATTTTACGAGATCATGGCTAATCCTTCAGCTTCTTTCTGCACTAAACCCCATTTCTTTCTTTGTTACCCAATCCTGAGCCAAGTGTTCTGCCCACTGAGCCACAAATGAAACCTAATAACAGGGTCACAGGAAGAGGAGGGGTAGTTTCAGCATCACCCCCACCCCCCACCTCCGGCCTATTCTGAAACAGATCAAGGTTCAGCTAAATTTTAACTCTGTTTACTCACCCTGGCTTTGGAACACTTAATCCCAATTCCTGACTAAAATCCATCAATCTCAACATTCATTTCTATAACTGACCCCAGCCTCAATAATATTTGGGTCAGATTTCCATTTCCCGGTGTGGGAAATACTTCATGATATCTCTCCTGAAAGGCCGAGCTCAAATTTTAAGGTTCATCCACCCCCCCCCCCCCCCCCAGTTCTTGATTTCCCCTCACTAGTAAAAATAGTTTCAAATCACCCAAACAAATCTTCTTAAATACTCAATTAGATCATCCACTATCCTTCGAAACTCAAGGGAATACAAGTCGAGTCTGTACATTCAGGAATTTGTAATTCAATTCAGATCATTGCCTCATTCAGACAATCACTGAATACAAGTAGCAGCTTATTTAATATTTTGCAGCAGGGATGTAGCCCCTCCCTGTTCTGATCCCATTCCCTTTCTGTCTCTGCTGTGAACACAATGCCATCAGATGTGGGGTGGATAGTGATTCTCAAACACAGAAATCAGCACCGCCAGAATCCCAGCTTCATCGTCTCTGTGTAATGAGCAGTCAAGTCCAGAAAGGTAAAATGTGAGAAACCAAATCAGGGAACAAAGCAACAATGTCAAACTAACTTGTAGGAATGTACATCCCAAAACACTCCAGGATATCTTCACACTTCATTTTTCCTGACTGGGGAATAGTGGGCAAGTGTTTGAATGGTTCCCAAGCTGGTAATAAACATCTTCAAAAGTGTCCTGAATGCTTCATGGAAACTCCATGGAGTTGGGGGTAGGGTGTTGGCGTGGATAGAGGATTGGTTGTCAAATAGGAGGCAGAGAGTGGGGGTCAATGGATGCTATTCGGATTGGCGGATGGTGAGTAGTGGAGTGCCCCAGGGGTCGGTGCTGGGGCCTCAGCTATTTACCATTTATATAGATGATCGGGAGGAGGGAACCGAGTGCAGGGTGTCGAAATTTGCTAATGACACCAAGATTGGGGGAAAGGCAAATTGTGCGGCGGGTGTGGAGAGTCTGCAGAAGGATCTAGATAGACTGGGCGAATGGGCCAGGAAATGGCAAATGGAATTTAATGTTGGCAAGTGTGAGGTGGTCCACTTTGGTAGGAGGAATGGTAGGAAGGACTATTACTTACGGGGCGAAAAACTGCAGCAGGCGACGGTGCAGAGGGACCTCGGGGTCCTTGTGCATGAGTCGCAAAAACCCAGCTTGCAGGTGCAGCAGGTGGTCAGGAAGGCGAATGGGATGCTGGCCTTCATAGCGAGGGGGATTGAATATAAAAGTAGGGATGTCTTCCTGCAGCTGTATAGGGCATTGGTGAGGCCGCAGCTGGAGTACTGTGTGCAGTTTTGGGTGCCGCACCTGCTCAAGGATATTTTGGCCCTGGAGGGAGTGCAGAGGAGGTTTACTAGGCTGATACCAGAGTTGAGGGGATTGAGCTATGAGGAGAGGCTGAATAAACTAGGTTTGTACTCGTTAGAGTTTAGAAGAATGAGGGGAGATCTCATTGAGACGTATAAGATGATGAATGGGATGGATAGGATAGAGGTGGAGAGACTCTTCCCGCTCAGAAAGGACAGTAGGACTAGGGGGCACAGCCTCAAGATAAAGGGGGGGCGTTTTAGAACGGAGTTGAGGAAGAACTTCTTCACTCAAAGGGTGGTGAATCTCTGGAATTCTCTGCCCGTTGAAGTGGTGGAGGCTGCCTCGCTAAATATTTTTAAGACGCGGGTTGATGGGTTTTTGATAAGAGAGGGGATTAAGGGTTATGGGGAGAGGGCGGGAATGTGGAACTGAGCAGCGACAGATCAGCCATGATCTTATTGAATGGCAGGGCAGGCTCGAAGGGCTAGATGGCCTACTCCTGATCCTATTTCTTATGTTCTTATTATGGGGAACCTCATCAAACGCCTTAATAAAATCCATGTATACAACATCAACTGCTCTACCTTTGTCCACACATTTAGTTACCTCCTCAAAGAATTCAATCAAATTTGTGAGGCGAGACTTGCCCTTACAAATCCATGCTGACTATCCCTGAATAAGCTGCATCTTTCCAAATGGTCATAAATCTTATCCCTCAGGACCCTTTCCATTAACTTACCGACCACCGAAGTAAGATTAACTGGTCTATAATTACCAGGGTTATTCTTATTTCCTTTCTTGAAGAGAGGAACAACATTTGCCATTCTCTAGTCCTCTGGCACAATCCACTTGTCAGCATCCCATTCGCCTTCCTGATCACCTGCTGCACCTGCAAGCTGGGTTTTTGCGACTCATGCACAAGGACCCCGAGGTCCCTCTGCACCGTCGCCTGCTGCAGTTTTTCGCCATGTAAGTAATAGTCCTTCCTACCATTCCTCCTACCAAAGTGGACCACCTCACACTTGCCAACATTAAATTCCATTTGCCATTTCCTGGCCCATTCACCATGATAGGCCCTTGAAGAAAGTATGGAGGTGTGGGATAGAAGGAAATTTGGCCAATTGGATAAGTAACTGGTTGTCTCATAGAAGAAGTCTCACAACATCAGGTTAAAGTCCAACAGATTTATTTGATAGTAAATGCCACAAACTTTCAGAACGCTGTTTCTTCGCCACTCACCTGACAAAGGGACAGCGCTCCGAAAGCTTGTGGCATTTATTATCAAATAAACCTGTTGGACTTTAACCTGGTGTTGTGAGACTTCTCACTGTGTTTACCCCAGTCCAACGCCGGCATCTCCACATCATGTCTCATAGAAGACAGAGGATGGTGGTGGAGGGAAAATTTTCAGACTGGAGGCCAGTTACCAGCGGTGTACCACAGGGATCAGTGCTGGGTCCTCTGCTATTTGTGATTTTTATCAACGACTTGGAAGAGGGGGCTGAAGGGTGGGTTAGTAAATTTGCTGATGACACCAAGATTGGTGGGGTAGTGGATGAGGTGGAGGGCTGTTGTAGGCTGCAAAGAGACATTGATGGGATGCAGAGCTGGGCCGAGAAGTGGCAGATGGAGTTTAACCCTGATAAGTGCGAGGTGATTCATTTTGGTAGGACAAACTTGAATGCGGATTATAGGGTCAATGGCAGGGTTCTGAGGAATGTGGAGGAACAGAGAGATCTTGGGATTCATATCCACAGATCTCTGAAGGTTGCCACTCATGTGGATAGAGCCGTGAAGAAGGCTTATAGTGTGTTAGTGTTTATTAACAGGGGGGTTTGAGTTTAAGAGCCATGGGGTTATGCTGCAACTATACCGGACATTAGTGAGACACATTTGGAATACTGTGGTCAGTTCTGGTCACCTCACTATAAGAAGGATATGGAAGCATTGGAGAGCGTGTAGAGGAGATTTACCAGGATGCTGCCTGGTTTGGAGGGTAGATCTTATGAGGAAAGGTTAAGGGAGCTGGAGCTTTTCGCTTTAGAGTGGGAGGAGGATGAGAGGCGACTTAATAGAGGTTTATAAGATGATGAGGGGGATTGATAGAGTGGACATTCAGAGACTATTTCCTCGGGTGGATGTAACTGTTATTAAGGGTATAACTATAAGGTTCATGATGGGAGATATAGGAGGGATGTCTGAGGTAGATTCTTTACTCAGAGAGTGGTTGGGGTGTGGAATGCACTGCCTGCTGTGATAGTGGAGTCGGACACTTTAGGAACTTTCAAGCAGTTATTGGATAGGCATATGGAGCACTCCAGAATGATAGGGAGTGGAATAGACTGATCTTGGGTTTAGACATAGCTCGGCACAACAGCGAGGGCTGAAGGGCCTGTACTGTGCTGTACTGTTCTAGATAATCTAAGTGAATGGGTGAAGGTCTGGCAGATGGAGTACAATGTTGGTAAATGTAAGGTCATCCATTTGGTTAGGAATAACAGTAAAATGGACTATTATTTAAATGGTAAAAAATTGCAGCATGCTGCTGTGCAGAGAACATAGAACATTCCAGCGCAGTACAGGCCCTTTGGCCCTCAATGTTGCGCTGACCAGCAGAACCAATCTAATGACCCTCTAACCTAAACTAATCCAATGTTATCCATATGCCTATCCACTGACCATTTGAACGCCCTTAAAGTTGGCGAGTCCACAACTGCTGCGGGCAGGGCATCCCACACCCTTACTACCCTCTGAGTAAAGAACCTACCTCTGACATCCGTCCTATAATTACCACCCCTTAATTTAAAGCTATGTCCCCTCGTGTTAGCCATCACCATCCGAGGTAAAAGGTTCTCACTGTCCACCCTATTCAATCCTTTGATCATCTTGTATGCCTCAATCAGGTCACCTCATAACCTTCTTCTCTCCAATGAAAATAACCTCAAGTCCCTCAGCCTTTCCTCATAAGACCTTCCCACCATACCAGGCAACATCCCGGTAAACCTCCTCTGCACCCTTTCCAATGTCTCCACATCTTTCTTATAATGCGGCAACCAGAACAGTACGCAATACTCCAAGTGCGGCCGCACCAGAGTTTTGTACAGTTGTAACATGACCTCACAGCTCCAAAATTCAATCCCTCCACCAATAAAAGCTAACACACCGTACGCCTTCTTAACAACCTTATCAACCTGGGTGCCAACTTTCAGGGATCTATGCACATGTACCCCGAGATCTCTCTGCTCATCAACACTACTAAGAGTCCTTCCATTAGCCCTATATTCTGTACTCCTGTTATTCTTACCAAAGTGAATCACCTCACACTTTTCTGTATTAAACTCCATCTGCCAACTCTCGGCCCAGCTCTGCAGCTTATCTATGTCCCTCTGCAAACTGTAACATCCATCCTCACTGTCTACAACTCCTCCGACTTTGGTGTCATCAGCAAATTTACTAACCCATCCTTCTACACCCTCATCTCGGTCATTTATAAAAATGACAAACAGCAGTGGCCCCAAAACAGATCCTGGAGGTACATCACTTGTAACTGAACTCCAGGTTGAATATTTCCCATCAACTACCACCCTCTGTCTTCTATCAGCTAGCCAATTCCTGATCCAAACTGCTAAATCACCCTCAATCCCATGCATCTGCATTTTCTGCAGTAGCCTACCATGGGGAACCTTATCAAACGCTTTGCTAAAATCCATATACACCACGTCAACTGCCTTACCGTCATCCATCTCTTTGGTCACCTTTTCAAAAAACTCGATAAGGTTTGTGAGGCACGACCTACCCTTCACAAAACCGTGTTGACTATCCCTAATCAATTTATTTCCCTCTAGATGATTATAAATCCTATCCCTTAATTCTTTCCAAAACTTTGCCCACAACAGAAGTAAGGCTCACTGGTCTATAATTCCCAGGATGGTCTCTACTCCCTTTCTTAAACAAGGGGATAACATTTGCCATCCTCCAGTCTTCCGGCACCATACCTGAAGCCAATGACAACATGAAGATCAAAGCCAAAGGCTCTGCAATCTCCTCCCTAGCCTCCCAGAGAATCCTAGGGTAAATCCCATCCGGCCCAGGGGACTTATCTATTTTCAAACTCTCAAGGATTGCCAACACTTCCTCCTTATGTACCTCAATCCCGTCTAGTCTATTACCTGGTATCGCAGTATTCTCCTCGACTACACTGATTTTTTCCTGCACAAGGACACCCAGAGGGACCTGGGTGTCCTTGTGCAGGAATCTCAGGGAGTTGGTTTCCAGGTGCAGCAGGTAATTAAGACAAATAGAATTTCGTCCTTCATTGCTAGAGGGATGGGGTTTAAAAACAGCAAGGTTATGTTACAGCTGTATAAGGTGCTGGTGAGGCCACACCTGGAGTTACTGTGTACAGTTTTGGTCTCCTTACTTGAGAAAGGATATACTGGCACTGGAGGGGGTGCAGAGGAGATTCACTAGGTTGATTCTGGAGTTGAGAGGGTTGGCTTATGAGGAGAGACTGAGTCAACTGGGGCTATACTCATTGGAATTTGGAAGAATTAAGGGAGATCTTATAGAAGCATATAAGATTATGAAGGGAATAGATAAGATAGAAGCAGGGAAGTTGTTTCCACTGGCGGGTGAAACTAGAACTAGGGGGAATGGCCTCAAAATAAGGGGAAGCAGATTTAGGACTGAGTTGAAGAGGAACTTCTTCACACAAAGGATTGTGAATCTGTGGAATTCCCTGCCCAGTGAAGCAGTTGAGGCTCTCTCAGTGAATGTTTTTAAGGCAAGGAGAGACAGATTTTTGAACAGTAAAGGAATTGAGGGTTATGGTGAGCGGCGGGTAAGTGGAGCTGAGTCCATGAAAAGATCAGCCATGATCTTATTGAATGGCGGAGCAGGCTCGAGGGGCTGAATGGCCTTCTCCTGCTCTTAGTTCTTACGTTCTTACATTCTTATGTTCTAACCCGTACCCCAGTGAGAGTCAGTGTCTGTGGGACTCATGTCCCAGTGAGGGTCAGTGTGCATCACGTTAAGGATTTCATAACTCAGCATTTGGAAGGCAGTGGTATAATCAAAGTCAGCATGGATTTACAAAAGGGAAATCATGCTTGACAAATCTATTGGAATTTTTTGAGAATGTAACTAGTAGAGTTGACTGAGGAGAACCAGTGGAAGTGGTTTATTTAGACTTTTAGAAGGCTTTTGACAAGATCTCACATAACAGACGACTGTGTAAAGTCAAAGCATATGGGATTGCAGGTAATGTCTTGAGACGGATAGAAAGCTGGTTAGCAGATAGGAAGCAAAGAGTTGGCATAAATGGGTATTTTTCTGATTGGCAGTTGGTGACTCGCGGGGTTCCGCAGGGATCTGTGATAGGCCCCCAACTGTTCATATTATATATTAATGATTTGGAAGAGGGAACTGAATGTATTATTTCCAAATTTGCACCTGATACAAAGTTGGGTGAGAGGGTGAGCTGTGAGGAGGATACAGAGATGCTTCAGTGTGATTTGGACAGACTGAGTGTGTGGCAGATGCAGGATAGTGTGGATAAATGTGAGGTTACCCATTTTAAGTTTTAAAGTTTAAAGTTGATTTATTAGTGTCACAAGTAGGGTTACATTAACACCGAAATGAAGTTACTGTGAAAATCCCCCAAGTAGCAATAATAGGAAGACAGGTTATTATTTGAATGGGTGTAAATTGAGAGAGGTGGATACTCAGTGAGACCTTGGAGTCCTCGTGCATCAGTCACTGAGAGTAAGCGTGCAGGTACAGCAGGCAGTAAAGAAGGAAAATGGTATGTTGGCCTTCATTGCGAGAGGATTTGAGTACATGGATAGGGATGTTTTACTGCAATTGTACGGTGTGTTGGTGAGGCCACACCTGGAGTATTGTGTACAGTTTTGGTCTCCTTATCTGAGGAAGGATGTTCCTTGCTATAGAGGGAGCACAGTGAAGGTTTCCCAGGCTGATTCCTGGGATGGCAGGTCTGTCATATGAGGAGAGACTGAGTTGGTTAGGATTATATTCAGAGCAAAGAAAAAAGAAAATTACAGGAAGGAACAGGCCCTTCGGCCCCTCCAAGCCTGCACCGACCATGCTGCCCGACTTAACTAAAACCCCCGACCCTTCCGGGGACCATATCCCTCTATTCTCATCCTATTCATGGACTTGACAAGACGCCCTTTAAAAGTCACTACCGTATCTGCTTCCACTACCTCTCCCGGCAACGAGTTCCAGGCTCCACTACTCTGTAAAAAAATCTGCCTCATCTCTCCTTTAAACCTTGTCCCTCACACCTTAATCCTGTGCCCCCCCAGTAACTGACTCTTCCACCCTGGGGAAAAGCTTCTGACTATCCACTCTGTCCGTGTTTCTCATAATCTTGTAGACTTCTATCAGGTCTCCCCTCAACCTCTGTTGTTCCAGTGAGAACAAACCAAGTTTCTCCAACATCTCCTCATAGCTAATACCCTCCATACCAGGGCAACATCCTGTTAAGTCTTTTCTGTACCCTCTCCAAAGCCTCCACATCCTTCTGGTTGTGTGGCGACCAGATACTTGGATACTATATTCCACTTGGAACACTATATTCCAAGTGCGGCCTAACTAAGATTCTATAAAGCTGCAACATGACTTGCCAATTTTTAAACTCAGTGCCCCGGCTGGTGAAGGCAAGCATGCCGTATGCCTTCTTGACTACCTTCTCCACCTGCATTGCCACTTTGTGACCTGTGTACCTGTACACCCAGATCCCTCTGCCTATCAATACTCTTAAGGGTTCTGCCATTTACTGTATATTTCCTATCTGTAATAGACCTTCCAAAATGGATTACCTCACATTTGTCCGGATTAAACTCTATCTGCCATCTCTCTGCCCAAGTCTCCAACTGACTTATATCCTGCTGTACCCTCTGATGGTCCTCATCGCTATCCACAAATCCACCAACCTTTGTGTCATCTGCAAACTTAGTAATCAATCCAGTTACATTTTGCTCCAAATCATTTATATATATTATAAACAGCAAAGGTCCCAGCACTGATCCCTGAGGAATGCCACTTGTCACAGCCCTCCATTCAGAAACACATCCTTCCACTCCTACCCTCTGTCTCTGTGACCGAGCCAGTTTTGTATCCATCCTGCCAGCTCACCTCTGATCCCATAAGACTTCACCTTCTGTACCAGTCTGCCATGAGGGACCTCATCAAAGGCCTTACTGAAGTCCATGTAGACAACATCCACTGCCCTACCCTCAATCATCTTTGTCACTTCCTTGAAAAACGTGATCAAGTTCGTGAGACACGACCTCCCCTTCACAAAACCATGTTGCCTCTCACTAATACATCCACTTATTTCCAAATGGGAATAAATCCTGTCTCGAAGAATCCTTTCCAATAATTTCCCTACCACTGATGTAAGGTTTACCGGCCTGTAATTACCTGGATTACTCTTGCTGCCGTTCTTAAACAAAGGAACAATATTGGCTATTCTCCAGTCCTCTGGGACCTCCCCTGTAGCCAGTGAGTAAACAAAGATTTCTCTCAAAGCCGCAGCAATTTAAGAACATAAGAAATAGGAGCAGGAGTAGCCATCTAACCCTTCGAGCCTGCCCCGCCATTCAATAAGATCATGGCTGATCTGTCATGGCTCAGTTCCACTTTCCCGCCCTCTCCCCACAACCCTTAATCCCCTCTCTTATCAAAAACCCATCAACCCGCTTCTTAAAAATATTTAGCGAGGCAGCCTCCACCACTTCAACGGGCAGAGAATTCCAGAGATTCACCACTCTTTGAGTGAAGAAGTTCCTCCTCAACTCTGTTCTAAATCGCCTCCCCTTTATCTTGAGGCTGTGCCCCCTAGTCCTACTGTCTTTTTTGAGCGGGAAGAGTCTCTCCACTTCTATCCTATCCATCCCATTCATAGAACATAGAACATAGAACATAGAACATTACAGCGCAGAACAGGCCCTTCGGCCCACGATGTTGCGCCGACCAATTACAAAACAATGACCCACTAGCCTAAACCAATCCCTTTTCATCCATAAACCTATCCACAGATCTTTTAAACGCCCCCAAACTAGGTGCATTTACAACTGCAGCTGGCAGGGCATTCCAGTCCCTCACTACCCTCTGGGTAAAGAACCTACCCCTGACATCTGTCCTATAACTACCCCCCCTTAATTTAAAATCGTGCCCCCTCGTGTTAGCTTTCTCCATCCTAGGAAAAAGGCTATCACTATCTACCCTGTCTAAACCTCTAATCATCTTATATGTTTCAATGAGATCCCCTCTTAGCCGCCTTCTTTCCAGCGAAAACAACCCCAAATCTCTCAATCTCTCCTCATAGGATCTCCCCTCCATACCAGGCAACATCCTGGTAAACCTCCTCTGCACCCTCTCCAAAGCCTCTACATCCTTCTTGTAATGTGGGGACCAGAACTGCACACAAAACTCCAAGTGCGGCCGCACCAGAGATGTGTACAGTTGCATCATGACGCTACGACTCCTAAATTCAATCCCCCTACCAATAAACGCCAAAACTCCGTATGCCTTCTTAACAACTTTATCTACTTGATTCCCAACTTTCAGGGATCTATGTACACATACACCTAGATCCCTCTGCTCCTCCACACTATTCAAAGTCCTCCCGTTAGCCCTATACTCAACACATCTGTTATTCCTACCGAAATGAATTACCTCACACTTCTCCACATTAAACTCCATTCGCCACCTCTCAGCCCAGCTCTGCAATCTTTCCAAGTCATCCTGCAAACTATGACACCCTTCCTCACAATCTACCACACCTCCGACTTTGGTGTCATCAGCAAACTTACTAATCCACCCAACTATACCCTCATCCAGATCATTAATAAAAATTACAAACAGCAGTGGCCCCAAAACAGATCCCTGAGGCACACCACTTGTAACCGAACTCCATGACGAATATTTCCCATCAACCACCACTCTCTGACTCCTATCTGCTAGCCAATTCCTGATCCAATTACCTAGATCACCCCCAATCCCATACATCTGCATTTTCTGCAGAAGCCTACCATGGTGAACCTTATCAAACGCCTTGCTAAAATCCATATACACCACATCAACTGCCTTACCCCTATCCACCTCTTTGGTCACTTTCTCAAAGAACTCGATAAGGTTAGTAAGGCATGACCTACCCGCTACAAAACCATGCTGACTATCTCTTATCAACTCATTACTTTCCAAATAACTATAAATCCTGTCTCTAATAATCCTTTCCAAAACCTTACCCACAACAGAAGTAAGACTCACCGGTCTATAATTCCCAGGGAAGTCCCTTCTCCCCTTCTTAAACAATGGGACAACATTTGCTGTCCTCCAATCTTCTGGTACTATACCAGAGACTAACGACGACCTGAAGATCAGAGCCAGAGGCTCCGCAATCACCCCTCTTGCCTCCCAAAGAATCCTCGGGTAAATCCCATCTGGGCCAGGGGACTTATCTATTTTCAAACCCTCTAAAATATCCAGCACATCCCCCGTATCAACTGCAATACTATCTATTTCACACCCCTGCACCCCAGTGTCCTCCTCAGCTACATTCCTGTCCCCTTGCGTGAACACCGAAGAGAAATATTGGTTCAACGCCTCTCCAATCTCTTCCGGTTCCACACACAACTTCCCTCTACTGTCTGTAACTGGCCCTAATCTTGTCCTAACCAACCAATTCATCATCTTATACGTCTCAATGAGATCTCCCCTCATTCTTCTAAACTCTAACGAGTACAAGCCTAGTTTATTCAGCCTCTCCTCATAGCTCAATCCCCTCAACTCTGGTATCAGCCTAGTAAACCTCCTCTGCACTTCCCTCCAGGGCCAAAACATCCTTGCGCAGGTGCGGCGCCCAAAACTGCACACAGTACTCCAGCTGCGGCCTCACCAATGCCCTATACAGCTGCAGCAAGACCTCCCTACTTTTATATTCAATCCCCCTCGCTATGAAGGCCAGCATCCCATTCGCCTTCCTGACCACCTGCATTTCCTCCCTTGCCTCTCTCAGTATTCTGGGGCATATCCCATCAGGCCCTGGGTATTCGTCTACTGGAGTCTAGAAGAGTGAGAGGGGACCTCAGAGACTTACAAAATTCCAAACACGGTTAGACAGGGTATATTCAGAAAGAATGTTCCTGGTTGGGGGGGCGGCGGGGAGTCCAGAACGAGGGGTCATAGTTTGGGGATAAAGGGTAAATCTTTTAGAAGTGAGGTTAGGAGAAATTTCATCACCCAGAGGGTGGGAAATGTGTGGAACTCACTCCCACAGGAAGTAGTCAAGGCCAAAAACGGTGCCTGACTTCAAAAAGAAATTAGATATCGCTCTCGAGGCAAAAGGGATCAAGGGGTGGAGGGAAGGGGTAAATCAGGATATTGAATGGCATAGCAGGTTTAAAGGGTCAAATAGCCACTTCCTGTTTCTAATTTCTGTGTGTGTTTGAGTATGTGGGTGCATGGTGCCTATGTGTTGGTGTATGGCAGCAAGAGTGCCCAAGAAAACTGAAACTGGGTATGAGGCAGACTCACACTCACCCCCACCCACTCATCCCGTCAGTCACACCCCCACACCTACAGTCTCCTCCCTGGTGAATGTTAAGCCTCCCAGGCTTCCCCAGGCCTACATATCTGTGCATCTCCAACACACCAACTTTCAGCATATTGTTCACTACTCCAACAATCAGAAACTGTTTCAGTTCCTCAATTGCTACTGATCAGCCTATCAGCAGCAAACACAGGTGAGAACTGGAGGAGTTGCTCTAAGCAGGATCTTACATTGAAATTCAGCTGATTGGCAGGAATTTTGGTAACGGCTTCACAGGCCTCATCCCCCAGATCTCAGGCCGTACTCTGGACCCCGCCTGCTTTCGCCGTTGGGTCACTAGGAGCTGACAAAATGGAGGGAGGACCCATGGCCTTCACATTGGAAACAGTCAGCAATAATTAAGTTTCAGTTTATTTAATAGTGTCGTAGGTAGTCTTACGTTAACACTGCAATGCAGTTACTGTGAAAATCCCCTCGTCGCCACTCTAGCGCCTGTTCAGGTACAGTGAATGAGAATTTATCATGGCCAATACACCCTAACCAGCACATCTTTTGGAGTGTGGGAGGAAACCGGAGCACCCAGAGGAAACCCACGCAGACATGGAGAGAATGAGCAGATTCTGCACAGACTGGGACCCAAGCCGGGAACTGAACCCAGATCCCTGGTGCTGTGAGGCAGCAGTGCTAACCATTGTTGCATTATGCCACTCCTAAGTAAAACATGTCACAGAGTGTTTCACAATTCGGGCCCCATTATATCTGTCCCTTCCCCCACTACAGCATTCTACTAACCCCTCCCCGCACTCCCAACCTCTCAGCCATAGTTTACTCTTACACTTCCCAATCAGTGTACACTCCCCCAACATAATCCTCGACCATCTCTCTCCCTTCCCAGATTTTCTGCCCCCCCCAGTATATTTTGCCCCAATCTTCTGCTTTGCTGGCCCAGTCCCTCCGCTAGTCAGTGTTTGCCAACACATCCCACCCCACCCCACCCCTCGACACTCACCCCATATCTGCTCCCCCTCCCTTAGCCCCAACAGGAAACTTTCCTTCCTCCCCCTCAGGCTGTGCTATCACTCACAATCGTAACGGGTTCAGATAGCAACTGGAAATTCCTCCTTCAGGTATGAGGAAGAAACTTGCTTTCATTCACATGACAATTATCTGGAAAGTTTTGCAAGCTGGATATTTTGACCCTGGAGGGAGTGCAGAGGAGGTTTACTAGGCTGATACCGGAGTTGAGGGGATTGAGCTATGAGGAGAGGCTGAATAAACTAGGCTTGTACTCGTTAGAGTTTAGAAGAATGAGGGGAGATCTCATTGAGACGTATAAGATGATGAATGGGATGGATAGGATAGAGGTGGAGAGACTCTTCCCGCTCAGAAAAGACAGTAGGACTAGGGGGCACAGCCTCAAGATAAAGGGGAGGCGGTTTAGAACGGAGTTGAGGAGGAACTTCTTCACTCAAAGGGTGGTGAATCTCTGGAATTCTCTGCCCGTTGAAGTGGTGGAGGCTGCCTCGCTAAATATTTTTAAGAAGCGGGTTGATGGGTTTTTGATAAGCGAAGGGATTAAGGGTTATGGGGAGAGGGCGGGAAGGTGGAGCTGAGTCACGACAGATCAGCCATGATCTTATTGAATGGCGGGGCAGGCTCGAAGGGCCAGATGGCCTACTCCTGCTCCTATTTCCTATGTTCTTATGTTCTTATGAACTGATGCAAGTTCCAAATATCAGTTTTATCAAAGAACTGCAAGTCAGGTATTGTGTGCTGTTACTCAGCACTTGGTACTGCTTCAAATAGCGACCGTAACAGGAAGTTACTGCACAATGGATTCACGGAATAGGATTCCGGTGTTCCCAGGTGCCTGTCCAGTTTACTCCCCAGGAGTGAAGTCAGCCATCATTTACCATCTCCTCCAGAACCCTTCGCTCTCCCGTCATTGCAAACTGCCATCCACACAGCCCCCACTGCCCTTTTCGTTCTAAAAGCCTGGAACATCTTATCTCCTGTTCAATCCATGTTTGAAATCCACCAATTTCTGTCTCAGCCCTGAATCGTCTCAGCTGGGATCCAAATCCCAAACTAGCTCTGACACAACTCTGCGACTCCGCTCTCACTAAATTATTAGACCACTCAACCTGGATAAGCAGGAATTTCATCCAATTAGCCATTGAGAATACTGAAATCATTATCATCAGGCCTACTCCAAACTCAGTTCCCTAGCAACCAACTCCACCCCTCTCCCTCTGAGACTAAACTAAACCCACTGTTATAATTTTGGTGTCATATTTGATGCAGAGATGAGCTTCTGACCTCATATCCACACCATCAGTAAGAATGCCTATTTCCACTTCAGTCAATATGGCCAAAGAGTAGGTGGTGTCCCCTTCACTTCCAGGCTAGCTCTTTGTAGAGTAATCCAATCTGTCCCATTCCCCAGCTCTATCCCGGTAACTCTGCCAGTTCATTTCTCTCAAACACCCATCCAATTTCCTGGTGAATCATTGGCCATTTTTGCTCCACTACCTTCACAGGCAGCAAGTTCCAATCACTCCAACTCTGTAAAAAATATCCTTCCTCACATCCTCCTGTACCTCTTTCCCAAGACCTCGTATGTTTGTCTCCGAGTTCTTCACCGAATCATAGAGTACAGAAGAGGCCCTTCGGCCCATCAAGTCCACACCGACACACGTAGAAACAACTGACCTCTCACCCAATCCCATTTGCCAGCACTTGGTCTAAAGCCCTGAATGTTAATGATGTGCCAAGTACTCATCCTACTTTTTAAAGGATGTGAGGAATCCCGCCTCCACCAACCTCCCAGGCAGTGCATTCCAGACCCTCACCACCCTCTGGGTAAAAACGTTTTTTCCTCACACCCACCTTAAACCTCACCTTGAACCTATGTCCCCTTGTGATTGACCCTTCAACTAAGGAGAACAGCTGCTTCCTATCCACTCTATCCATATCCCTCACAATCCTGTACACCTCGATCAGGTCACCCCTCAGTCTTCTCTGCTCCAGAGAAAACAACCCAAGCCTATCCAACCCATCTTCATAACTTAAATGTTCCATCCCAGGCAGCATCCTAGTGAATCTCCTCTGCATCACCTCCAACACAATCACATCCTTCCAATAACGTGGCAACCACAACTGCACACAATACTCCAGCTGTGGCCTCACCAAAGTTCTGTACAACTCCATCATGACTTTCCTGCTTTTGTAATCCATGTCATGATGTGGGTATGCCGGCGTTGGACTGGCGTAAACACAGTAAAAAGTCTGACAACACCAGGTTTTAGTCCAACCGATTTATTTGATAATATTCTCACAAGCAAGCAAGCTTTCGGGGTTAGCCCCTTCGTCAGGTGAATGGAGAGTTCTGGCCTCAGACAGAGCATATAAAGCACAGACAGTTTAGAGATTGCTGATTAGAATGCGAATCCTTACACCTAACCTGCTGTTCAAGTCTTAAAGTGGCTGATAATGTGAGTGAAAGGAGCACTGATCACAGTTTAAAGAGATGTGTATTGTCTCCAGACAGTACAGTAAGTGAGGTTTTGTAAACCCAGGCAAGTCACGGGGGTTACAGATAGTGCGACATGAACCCAAGATCCCTGTTGAGACCATCCTCATGTGTGCGGAACTTGGCTATCAGTCTCTGTTCAGCGACTCTGCGCTGTCGTGTGTCATGAAGGCCGCCTTGGAGAATGCTTACCCGAAGGTCAGAGGCTGAATGTCTCAACAGGGATCTTGGGTTCATGTCGCACTATCTGTAACCCCCGTGACTTGCCTGGGTTTACAAAACCTCACTTACTGTACTGTCTGGAGACAATACACGTCTCTTTAAACTGTGATCAGTGCTCCTTCCACTCACATTATCAGCCACTTTAAGACTTGAACAGCAGGTTAGGTGTAAGGATTCGCATTCTAATCAGCAACTGTCTGTGCTTTATATGCTCTATCTGTCTGAGGCCAGAACTCTCCATTCACCTGACGAAGAGGCAGTCCCCTCGAAAGCTTGTGAGAATATTATCAAATAAATCGGTTGGACTAAAACCTGGTGTTGTCAGATTTTTTACTTTGTAATCTATGTGCCAGCAGTTAATGGGAAGAGCCTTTCTTTGCCTGTCCCAACTAAACCTGTCATAATCTTGTACTCCTCGATCAAATCTTCTCCCTCACCTCCTCTGGTCCAAGGAGCACAACCCCATCTTCTCCAACCTAACCTTACTGCTAAAACACTCATCCCTAGAACCAGTCAGGGAAATTCCCCTCCGCACCCTCTCAATGCCTCACACATCCTTCCTAAAGCAGAACTGGATGCAATATTCTGCTTGTGGTCTAACCAAAGCTTTATAAAGATTCAGTATAACTTCCCTGATTTGTGTTCAATACTTCAATTTAGGAAACACAAGATCCTTATGCTCTCAATATGTCCTCTCATCTTTAACGATCAGTACACACGGACCCTCAGCTCCCTCTGCCCACAGTTCTTCAGAACTGTGCCATTAAATCCATATTGTCTCTTCCTATCCCTGCTGACAAAATGCAACATTGATCATTTCTGTGTAAAATTCTATCCACCATTTCCTGCCAGTTCTGCTGCCCTAACTCTGCCCTCTTACCATTTTTGGTTTCATCTTATCTGCAACGCCTCCAATTCCAACATCAGTTTGACAAACTTTGAAATAATACTCTATATTCCAATATCCAAACCATTTATATATAATATACAGGGCAAAATTAGTAGTTCATGGTAACATCACTGGTCCAGCAATCCAGAGGGCCAGATTAATGCCTTCAGTCCATGGGTTCAAATCCCAGCTGGTAGGAATTAAATCTGATGATTAAATCTGGAATATAAAGCTAATCTCAGTAATGGTGAGCATGACAACTATCATCAATTGTTGCAAATCCTACCTGGTTCACAAACATCCTTTAGGGAAGGAAATCTGCCATGCTTACCTGGTCTGGCCTACGTGACCCCAGAACCAGCAAAATGTGGCTAATTCTCAACTGCCCTCTGAAATGACCGTGCAATACACAAGGGCAATTAGGGATGGGCAACAAATGCTGGCCTTGCCAGTGACGCTCACATTCTACAAAATAATAATAAAACTATTATTAAAACTATTATAGTGGCCTAGTACTTTGTGTGTGGACTGGTACTTCATGTCGGTGTGTGTGCTTGATCCTGGACCGGTAGATGGGCGCCGCAACAGCTCAGTGACTAGCACTGCCGGCTGTGCAGGCACATGGATTTGGGCCTGTGTCTGTGGGAGTTTGTGCATTCTCCCTGTGGTTGCGTGGGTTTCCTCCGGGCGCTCCGGTTTCCTCCCACACCCCAAAGATGTGCTCTTAGGCTGATTGGTTTTACCAAATTGACACTATTCTCCCCTGAATCTGGCTAAGTCAGGGGTTCCACTCGCAGACACGCAGGGCAGGGCAGGGTAGGTGTAGGAGGATGCGGCGGCGCGGGCTCGTTGGACCGAAGGGCCTGTTTGAGTTTAGGAGTCGGGAGGTAATGCTGCAACTTTACAGGACCCTCGTCAGGCCTCATTTGGAGTACTGTGCGCAGTTCTGGTCGCCTCACTATAGGAAGGACTTAGAAGCTATTGAAAGGGTGCAGAGGAGATTTACAAGAATGTTGCCTGGACTGGGAGGCATGCCTTATGAAGATAGGTTGAGGGAGCTGGGACTCTTTTCCCTGGAGAGGCGAAGGTTGAGAGGCGACCTGATAGAAGTTTATAAAATGTTGAGAGGAATAGATAGGGTGGACTCTCAGAGGCTATTTCCCCGGGTTGAAATGGTCGCTACGAGAGGACACAGATTTAAGGTGCGGGGAGGGAAGTACAGAGGTGATGTTAGGGGTAAGTTTTTCACTCAGAGGGTGGTGAGTGAATGGAATCGGCTGCCGTTGTCGGTGGTGGAGGCGAACTCGCTGGGGTCTTTTAAAAGACTTCTGGATGAGTATATGGGGTTTAATGGGATTGGGGGTTATAGATAGGTCTATAGATTGGTGGGGTTGATGTGATCGGCGCAACTCGAGGGCCGAAGGGCCTGTTTGTGCTGTAATGTTCTATGTTCTATGTTTCCCGTGCTAGGTTGTTCTTTGTTAGCGACATAAAAGCAATGATCCAGGCACATCATCTAACTTTGCATCACTTGAACTTATTTTGCACTGAAATTGCGTTTGATCACCTCGAGACATGATTTTTCCAATACATTCCTGGCTGGTCTCCTATATTCTGCTTTGAGATCATCCGAACTTCTGCTGCCCATATCCACCAGGTTCTATTCATCAACTAAGGATTATGATGGTGTGGGAGTGTGGTGATGTTTTGCGAGCTGTGCCCAGCATACTCACAAATTCTACCTTTTGTTCTATGATTTTAAACTCTTGTGACTGTAGCACTATATTCTGCACCCTCTCCTTTCCTTCTCTATGAACAGTATGCTTTGTCTGTATAAGCACACAAGAAACAATACTTTTCACTGTATGTTAATACATGTGACAATAATAAATCAAATCCAGTTACTGATCTTCACTGGATCCCACAAGTTATAACTTGACTTTGAAAACAAGAATGAGAATTTTAAATTCTTCCATGGCTTCACACCTCTCTGGCTCTGTCACCTGCTCCAGCCCTACAATTCTCTGAGATCTCATCCAAATCTGGCCTCTTGAGCATCCCCAATTTTAATCTCTCCACCATTTATTCCTTTGCCTCAAGTTGCCTGGATCCCAAGCTCTGGAAATCACTCCCTAACTCCTTTAAATCTGCATCTTTGACCAAACCCATGATCATTGGACCTAATGTAGGTCCAGTTCAGTTTCTGGTAACCACCAGGATGTTGATAATGGGGGTTTCAGTGATGGTGATGCTGCTGAATGTTAAGAGTGATGGGGAAGTGCTGGCATTGGACTGGTGTAAGTTTAGTAAGAAGTCTCACAACCAAGATTATAATTGAGAGATCAGAATGTGCCACGAGAGTTGGGAGTCCTTGTCATAAAGGTTTACAGCATGGAAACAGGCCCTTCAGCCCAACTTGTCCATGTTGCCTTTTATTTTTAAACGCTAAAGCTAGTGCCAATTGCCCACATGTGGCCCATATCCCTTTGCACCCATCTTACCCATGTAACTATCTAAATGCTTTTTAAAAGACAAAATTGTACCTGCCTCCACTACCACCTCAGGCAGCTTGTTCCAGACACACTACTGTGCGTTTGAAAAAATTGCCCCACTGGACACTTTTGTATCCCCCCCCCCCTCACCTTAAACCTATGCTCTCTAGTTTTAGACTCCCCTGCCTTCAGGAAAAGATATTGACTATCGAACTGATCTGTGCCCCTCATTATTTTATAGACCTCTATAAGATTTCCCCTCAGCCTTCTACGCACCAAAGAAAAAAGTCCCAGTCTATCCAGCCTCTCCTTTTAACTCAAACCATCAAGTTCCAGTAACATCCTAGTAAATCTTTTCTGCACTCTTTCTAGTTTAATAATATCCTTTCTATTATAGGGTGACCAGAATTGCACACAGCATTCCAAGTGTGGCCTTACCAATGTCTTGTACAACTTCAACAAGACGTCCCAACTCCTGTATTCAATGTTCTGACCAATGAAACCAAGCATAAGTACATAAGAAATAGGAGCAGGAGTAGGCCATCTAGCCCTTTGAGCCTGCCCCGTCATTCAATAAGATCATGGCTGATCTGTCGCTGCTCAGTTCCACTTTCCCGCCCTCTCCCCATAACCCTTAATCCCCTCTCTTATCAAAAACCCATCAACCCGCGTCTTAAAAATATTTAGCGAGGCAGCCTCCACCACTTCAACGGGCAGAGAATTCCAGAGATTCACCACCCTTTGAGTGAAGAAGTTCCTCCTCAACTCCGTTCTAAACTGCACCCCCCCCCTCCTTATCTTGAGGCTGTGCCCTCCAGTTCCGCCGCCCTCCCTGAGCAGGAAGAATCCCACCACCTCCACCCCATCCATCTTATACGTCTCAATGAGATCTCCCCTCATTCTTCTAAACTCTAACGAGTACAAGCCTAGTTTATTCAGCCTCTCCTCATAGCTCAAACCCCTCAACTCCGGTATCAGCCGAGTAAACCTCCTCTGCACTCCCTCCAAGGCCAAAATATCTTTGCGCAGGTGCGGCGCCCAAAACTGCACACAGTACTCCAGCTGCGGCCTCACCAATGCCCTATACAGCTGCAGCAAGACCTCCCTACTTTTATATTCAATCCCCCTCGCTATGAAGGCCAGCATCCCATTTGCCTTCCTGACCACCTGCTGCACCTGCAAGCTGGGTTTTTGCGACTCATGCACAAGGACCCCGAGGTCCCTCTGTACCGTCGTCTGCTGCAGTTTTTCACCCTGTAAGTAATAGTCCTTCCTACCATTATTCCTACCAAAGTGGACCGCCTCACACTTGCCAACATTAAATTCCATTTGCCAATTCCTGGCCCATTCGCCCAGCCTATCTAGATCCTTCTGCAGACTCTCCACACCCTCCGCACAATTTGCCTTTCCCCCAATCTTGGTGTCATCCGCAAATTTCGACACCCTGCACTCGGTTCCCTCTTCTTCACCACTCTGTCCACCTGTGACTCCACCTTCAAGGAACTATGAACATGTACCCCTAGATCTCTTTGTTCTGCCGTACCATTAACTGAGTAAGTCCTGCTCTGATTCAATCTACCAAAATACATTTATTTAAATTAAACTCCATCTGTCATTTGTCAGACCACTAGCTGATCAAGATCCTGTTGCAATCCAAATTAACTGTCCATTATGCCACTTGGTGTCATCTGCAAATTTACTAACCATGCCTCCTATATTCTCATCCAAATCATTAATATAAATGACAAATAACAGTGGGCCCAGCACTGATCCCTGAGACACACCGCTCATCACAGGCTTCCAGTTTGAAAAACAACCCTCTACAACCACCTTTGTGCACCAGACCCTAAAGGTATGCATGCAGGTACAGCAGACAGTAAAGAAGGCAAATGGTGTGTTGGCCTTCATAGCAAGAGAATTCGAGTACAGGAGCAGGGATGTAGATTCAAAAGTTGTCATTATCTCAAAGGACACTTTCCAGTCTAGAAGTGGCACTGCCTATCTCCAGAAAACATCCAAAAAGGTATTTTTTGGACATGAATGAATCATTCTGAAAGCAAGACTGTGGTGATCTCAAACCCCCAGGGTGAATGTCTATCTGAAAACAAGTCAGGTTACAGCTCAGCAATCTACCCCAGCTCCGTATTTGGAAAGGGGCACTGAGGTTGACCATGTTGGTCTTCCTATTTAAATGCTATCTGCAAAAGACAAAACTCAGCACCGGAAAGCACAATAACATCTATGCCTTAAGAGCTGGAGACAATAATTGTAATGCCTCCAACCAGTGCAGAGGTACATTCAAGAGGAAACGATTGTTATCTGAATGGAAAGAATGTAAAAGGCAGTATTTAATTTACTGGTTAAATTACAGTAACCCAATAAATTACCAATTTCCTGGTAAATTGCTTCCACAGAACAGACGGGCCAAGTGGCTTTTTTGTGTTCTGTAACATTTCTGTCATAGGCTGTGATCATGAAAAGAGCATCCCATGTTTCCCAGGGCACGCACATCCTGAGACATTGCCAGCTCGCTTTCAAGGATTGATTCTTGGTGTAAAGGGCTACCTGCTGAAGACATGGCTGCTCATACCTGAGAAACCCTTGCTCTGCAGCAAATGAAAGATGTAATGCTAATGATGGGTCCATCTGAGTGACCATCAAACAATAAAAGTCTGAAGTCATGTACCAACTGCCTCCGGAACAGAAGAGCTTCATCCTTGCTGCCATCAGACTTTTGAATGGACCTAACTTGGATTAAGTTGACCCTTCTCTATGCCCTAGCTATGACTTTAACACTACATTCTGCACTCAGAAAGAACAAAGAAAATTACAGCACAGGAGCAGGCCCTTCGGCCCTCCAAGCCTGCCCGACTGAACTAATACCCGCTATGGTCCCAGGGACCATATCCCTCTACTCCCATCCTATTCATGTATTTTCCTTTTCTAGCAACATAATGCTTTGTCTGTATAATGTGTAAGAAACAATACTTTTCACTCTATACTAATACATGTGACAAATCAAATCATTCTACTATCAAGTCTGCACTGACCTCAATCCCACCCCGGACCTATTCCCATTACCCCACATATTTACCCTACTCATCCTACCCTAAATTGCCCCTACCCTACGTTAGGGGCAATTTAACATGGCCAATCCACTTAACCTGCTCATCTTTGGACTATAGGAGGAAACCAGAGCACCCAGTGGAAACCCACACAGTAACTGGGAGAACATACAAACTCCATCCAGATAGTGACCCGAGATAGAGGTTGAGCCTGGGTCCCTGGCGCTGAGGCAGCGGTGCTAACCACTGCCACCCTTCTGACAAGGAGAATGTGATTCAGGGTGCTAGGCTGGTAATGGACGAGGAACGGTCTTTACACTAGATGCAAGGGGCGTGGAAATAATTGCCAGAGGCGCACAGGACAATCTAATGCAGTCTGAACTCAGTTATACTGCTTGTCGCCTCCATGCTGCTATTCAGCACACTTCAAGAACTGAGGGTAGGTAAATATGACCAGACACTACATGGCAGACAATTGACATAGCAAAGGTGAGGGTTGCTTCTGCAAAGGCTTGAAGATTGTCCACAATAAGTGATCATTCAATAAAGTGCAAACACAAGGCTAATAGACAAGATAAGGGATTCTGCATATGAGGGTGGGCATAAATGGTATATTTTTTATTTGACTGGCAAAGAATAGTGGAGTCTTGATTAGATGGAAAGAGTATTGTACCCAAGTTTAAAGGTGGGGGGATGCATATAGAGACTGCAAAGAGATATAGACATAGTAAATGAATGGGCAGAAAGGAAGTGTGAAATTAATCACCTTTGGTCATTTGAACAGAGAAGCTGAATGTTTTTTTAAAAGGTGAGAAACTTTAGTATTTGAAACCACAGCTGTCAATCAGTCTTGGTCTATGCAAACATTGTGTTTAGGAACAAAAGAAATACTTGGGCAGTATGGTGGCACAGTGATCGGCGTCACTGCCTCAGTGCCAGGGACCTAGGTTCGATTCCTGGTTGGGAAACTTATGCGGAGTTTGCACATTCTCCTTGTGTCTGAATGGATTTCCTCCCGACTGCTCCAGTTTCCTCCCACAGTCCAAAAGAAATGCTGATTAAGGTACAGGCATCGGAGTGTGTTGATTAGGGAATTTTTTCAGTAACTTCATTGCAGTGTTAATGTAAGCCTAATTGTGATATTAATAAATAAACTTAACTTGAGATGGATTTAAGCATGAAGGGAAAGATGAACGAAGAACTGCTGAGGAGAAATGCATTAAGCTGTTGATTCAAAACACTGTTCTTAAATTGACATCTTGCTGTCCAGGGACTTCAAAGGAGTCCTGCAACTTCTGGGAAGGAGAAAGGGAAATCCCTGCTGCAGAGCCTGGAGCCCTGAATGTTATGACGTGCCAAGTGCTCATCCAGGTACTTTTTAAAGGTTGTGAGGCTATTCGGATTGGCAGTTGGTGACTAGTGGAGTGCCCCAGGGATCGGTGCTGGGGCCTCGGCTGTTTACCATTTGTGTGGATGATTTGGAGGAGGGGGCTGAGTGTGGGGTGTCGAAGTTTGCTGGTGACGCGAGGATGGGCGAGTTGTGCAGGGGGTGTGGAGGGTCTGCAGGGGGATCTGGGCGGGTGGGCGGGGACCTGGCAGATGGAGCGCAGTGTTGGTGGGTGTGAGGTTGTCCACTTTGGTGGGAATGATAGTGGGAGGGATTGCTGTTTAGGGGGTGGGGGGCTGCGGCATGCTGCGGTGCGGAGGGACCTGGGGGTCCTTGTGCATGAGTCGCGGGGACCCGGCCTGCAGGTGCGGCGGGAGGGCGGGTGGGATGCTGACCTTTACAGCGAGGGGGATTGAGTGTGGAAGTGGGGGGGCGTCTTGCTGCAGCTGTGCGGGGCACTGGTGGGGCTGCGGCTGGAGTGCTGTGTGCAGTTTTGGTCGCCGCACTTGCGCAGGGATGTTTTGGCCGTGGAGGGAGTGCCGGGGAGGTTCACTGGGCTGGTGCCGGAGATGGGGGGGTTGAACTGTGGGGGGAGGCTGGGTGGGCTGGGTTTGTGCTCGTTGGGGTTTGGAGGGATGAGGGGGGATCTTGTAGAGACGTATAGGATGGTGGGGGGGGATGGATGGGGTGGAGGTAGAGGGATTCTTCCCACTCAGGGAGGGCAGTGGGACTGGAGGGCACAGCCTCAAGATAAAGGGGGGGTGGTTTAGAACGGAGTTGAGGAGGAACTTCTTCACTCAAAGGGTGGTGAATCTCTGGAATTCTCTGCCCGTTGAAGTGGTAGAGGCTGCCTCGCTAAATATACTTAAGTCACGGGTAGATAGGTTTTTGGTAGGCAAGGGAATTAAGGGTTATGGGGAGAAAGCGGGAAAGTGGAACTGAGCCACTTCAGATCAGCCATGATCTTATTGAATGGCGGGGCAGGCTCGAGGGGCTAGATGGCCTACTCCTGCTCCTATTTCTTATGTTCTTATGTTTTGCTGCAATTATACAGGGCTTTGGTGAGGCCACACCTGGAATACTGTGTACAATTTGATCTCTTTTTCTGAGGAAGGACATTCTTGTTCTCCAGGGACTGCAGAGAAGATTTCCCAGACTGATTCCTGGAATGGAGGGACTGACATATGAGAGATTGAGTCGGTAAGAATTATATGGAGTTCGGAATGAGGAGCGATTCATAGAAACCTATTGAATTCTAAAAGGGTAGATGAAGGAAGAGAAATAGAAAATGCTGGAAAATCTCAGCAGGTCTGACAGCATTTGTGGAGAGAGAATAGAAGCAACGTTGAGTCTGGATGACCCTTTGTCAGAGCTAAGAGCAAAGAAAATCAAGAGAGATTTACATTGTGAGGGTGGGGGGGCTGTAATAAGACAAAGGGAATGTAAATGAGGATGAAGAAGGCTGAGAAAGGTGCGAAAAGTATAGATGCAAGAAGGATGTACCTGATGGCCGGGGTCTCCAGAACCAGAGCTAATAGTCTAAGAGTAGAGAGCAACCCTTTTAGGCCTGAGGTGAGGAGAATTATTTTCACTGAGTGTGATGAGCCTGTGGAATTCGCTTCCACAAAGTGGTTAAGGCCAAAACTATAGGTTTTCAAGGAGTTAGGTAAAGCTCTTCGGGTGAAAGGGATCAAAGGATATGGGAAGAAGGCAGGATCAGCTACTGAGTTGGATGATCAGCCATTATCACAATAATGGGAATGGTGACCATAATTCTATCTCCTTCACAATTGCATTGGAACGAGATAGGATCAGACAGGCTAGGAAGGTGTTTGTCTGGAGTAAGGGGAGATACGAAGAAGTCAGGAAATTACTTGGACAAATAAACTGGACGGAGGTGTTCTTAGGAAAAAGTACTGAAGGAAGGTGGCGGATATTCAAGGAATTTTTGTCTGGCGCTCTGCATGACAATGTTCTGATGAGACAAGGGGGTTTTGGTAGGTCGCGGGAACCGTGGTGCACGAAGGCTGTGTTGAACCTAGTCAGGAGGAAAAGGAAGGTGTACAAAAGGTTCAGGGAACTAGGAGAGGTTAAGGATCTTGAAGAGTATAAGGACTGTAGAAAGGAGGTTAAAAGGGAAATTAGGAGAGCCAGAAGGGGTCAAAGGGGTCATGAGAAGACCTTGGCGGGTAAGATTAAGGAAAATCCCAAGGCCTTCTATAAATATGTGAAAGGTAAAAGGATGAGAAGGGAAAGGATAGGACCTATAAAAGGTGAAGGGGGAAAGGTCTGTGAGGAACCAGAAGAAATGGCGGAGGTGCTTAATGAGTACTTTGCCTCAGTATTCACAGTGGAAGCTGATCTGGGAGATCTTGCTATGGACTTGCAGCAGATGGAAAAGATTGAGTACGTGGACATTAAGGAGGAGGATGTGTTAGAACTTTTGAATTCTATCAAAATAGATAAGTCGCCGGGACCAGATGGGATGTACCCCAGGATACTGTGGGAGGCAAGGGAAGTGATTGCAGAGCCCTTGGCGATGATCTTTGCGTCGTCAATGGAGACGGGAGAGGTTCCGGAAGATTGGAGGATTGCGGATGTAGTCCCTATTTTCAAGAAAGGGAACAGAGATAGCCCGGGAAATTACCGCCCGGTGAGTCTGACCTCAGTGGTTGGTAAGCTGATGGAGAGGCTTCTGAGGGACAAGATTTACGAGCATTTGGAGAGGTTTGACATGATCAGGAATAGTCAGCATGGATTTGTCAAGGGCAGGTCGTGCCTTACGAGCCTAGTTGAGTTCTTCGATAATGTGACTCAACACATTGACGAAGGAAGTGCCGTGGACGTAGTGTACATGGACTTCAGCAAGGCGTTTGATAAGGTCCCCCATGCAAGACTTCTTGAGAAGGGCATGGGATCCAAGGGCCTTTGGCCTTGTGGATCCAGAACTAGCTTGCCTGCAGAAGGCAGAGAGTGGTTGTGGATGGGTCTTTTTCGGAATGGAGGTCAGTCACCAGTGGGGTGCCCCAGGGATCTGTTCTGGGACCCTTGCTGTTTGCCATTTTCATAAATGACCTGGATGAGGAAGTGGAGGGATGGGTTAGCAAGTTCGCTGATGACACGAAGGTCGGTGGTGTTGTGGATGGTCTGGAAGGATGTCAAAAGTTGCAGCAGGACATAGATAGGATGCAGGAATGGGCGGAGAAGTGGCAGATGGACTTCAACGCGGATAAATGTGTAGTCGTCCATTTCGGCAGAACCAACGGGATGAACGAGTACACTATCAAGGGCAGGAGTCTTAGTAGCGTTGAAGAGCAGAAGGATCTCGGGGTCCGGGTCCACAGGACTCTTAAATCGGCCTCGCAGGTGGAGGAGGTGGTCAAGAAGGCGTATGGTGTACTGGCCTTCATTAATCGAGGGATTGAGTTTAGGAGTCGGGAGGTAATGCTGCAACTTTACAGGACCCTTGTCAGGCCTCATTTGGAGTACTGTGCGCAGTTCTGTTCGTCTCACTATAGGAAAGATGTAGAAGCTATTGAAAGGGTGCAGAGGAGATTTACAAGGATGTTGCCTGGACTGGGAGGCATGCCTTATGAAGATAGGTTGAGGGAGCTGGGACTCTTTTCCCTGGAGAGGCGAAGGTTGAGAGGCGACCTGATAGAAGTTTATAAAATGTTGAGAGGAATAGATAGGGTGGACTCTCAGAGGCTATTTCCCCGGGTTGAAATGGTCGCTACGAGAGGACACAGATTTAAGGTGCGGGGAGGGAAGTACAGAGGTGATGTTAGGGGTAAGTTTTTCACTCAGAGGGTGGTGAGTGAATGGAATCGGCTGCCGTCATCGGTGGTGGAGGCGAACTCGCTGGGGTCTTTTAAAAGACTTCTGGATGAGTATATGGGGTTTAATGGGATTGGGGGTTATAGATAGGTCTATAGATTGGTGGGGTTGATGTGATCGGCGCAACTCGAGGGCCGAAGGGCCTGTTTGTGCTGTAATGTTCTATGTTCTATGTTGAATGGCAGAGCATGTTCAAAGAGCCGAATGGCCCACTCCTGCTTCTGGTTTCAGTCTCCAGAATACTGATTTGTGCAAGAGAACCATTCCTGGTTACTTTGTACAACCCAGAGAGAGTGATCGAGGGCAACAGGAACTGAACTGTCGGTTTAATCCAGCTAGTTACAATCTGTTTTCTCGTTTCCATCTGAAGGATATAAAATGGTGAGTGATTCTGAAACACTGCCTCCTCTTCTCTACTCCAATGTGTGAGCAGACCTCAGACTCTCCCCAGGGACACCAAGACCACAAAGACTTATTACAGTAAATCACTTACACAATTTCAGTATCAGTCTGGCTATGAATAGTTCTGGGGAGGCAGAGCTCCACTCCTTGGGGAATAGTTAAACTCCCTGAGAGACTACATCTGGAGCTGGTTTCACACGTTACAGAACAAACGGAACTGAGAGAGACTGGGAGGCTGTTTCCTGAATTCAGAGCAACAATCACAAACATCAATGTGGTACTTTTAGCAAAGCAAACTAGCCCAAGGAGCTTCACAGTAGCATCAGGAACTAGGATTAGACCATTCGGCCCCTTGAGTCTGTCATTAGGGAATCAAATGCAGCATTGAGCTTCATAAGGGGAGGTACACAGTGAAAGCTTGGTCAGGTTTTCACGAGCATCAAGAAGGAGATGAGACGTAGAAAGGTTGAGGGAGGGAATTCCAGAGCTTGGGACACAGACAGCTGAAGGCACAGCTGTCAATAGTGGAGGTATTAAAATTGGGATGTTCAAGAGGCCGGAATTGGAGGAACACTGAGGGTGGAGCTACTGGAGCAGATTCCAGAGATAGAGAAGGGACAATTGCCAGGAAGAGATTTGAGAAACAAGGGACATCAATTTTAAAATTGAGACGTTATTTACCGAGAAGCCAATACAAGTCAGTGAGAAGAGGGATAATGTGTGAATGGGAAGTTGGGAAGGTTTACAAAGGTTAAGCTTACAAAGGGTTGAATGGGGGGGAAGGTCAGTCTGAAGAGCACTGGAATCGGTATGTCTGGAGGTAACAAAGGCATGAATGAGGGTTTCAGTAGCAGTTCAGCAGAGGCAGGGTGGAGTTATGCAGAGGAAATAGTCCTAGTGATTCCATGGAACATTTGGAAATTCATCTCAGGATCAAATACGATATCAAGAACACAAACAGACTGGATAACCACTGTACCACCCGTGTCACTGGCTCGTAGATGAAAACATTGCAAATGCACTAAATAGTCCAAATCCTCTCAATTAGGAAAACTCTTCCTTTAGATTGGCAAATTGCACACGTCATTCTGTTCTTTAAGAAAATTTAGAGGCAGAAACTGGGGAATTAAAGACCAGGCAACATCCTGGTGAACCCCCTCTGCACCCCCTCCAGTGCAATCACACCCTTAACAACAATATACCATAAAATGGCCTAAAACTAATCGTTAAGGGTTGATGATCAGTCAATAATTTGAAATGACAACCATATAAATAGCGATGATAATTCCATATGCCAATTATTATACTCAATGTCACTTTCTCTAGCTGAGCGTAGTTAGATTCAGAGTATATGAAACAAAAGTTATTGATCATTCTTCTCCCAAAGGCAAAATATGTGAAACTACTGCCCCAACTCCATCAGGCAAAGCTTCGTAAGCAGCAATGGTAGCCTCAGATCAAAATAAACCAATACCTCAGATTTCTGCAAAGTATCTTTAACATTCTTATATGTTTTCTCAATTCTGTTGTCCAGTCCCATGACAATTTCACAAATAGTAAATTATGCAATAGCGTAAATAATGTAGCTAAATTAGGAACAAAATTTGCCAAAATACCTCACCAACCCTCGAAAAGGCCTCAATCGTGTCACACTTGTCAGACATACTGCTCCTAAAATAGCATCCATCTTTTCATAGAACATAGAACGTTACAGCACAGAACAGGCCCTTTGGCCCTCGATGTTGCGCCGACCAATTAAGAAAAAAGCAATGACCCTCAAACCTAAACCATTCCCTTTTCGTCCATAAACCTATCCACGGATCTCTTAAATGCCCCCAAACTATGCGCATTTACAACTGCAGCAGGCAGGGCATTCCATTCCCCCACCACCCTCTGGGTAAAGAACCTACCTCTGACATCCGTCCTATAACTACCCCCCCTTAATTTAAAGCTATGTCCCCTCGTGCTAGCTTTCTCCATCCGAGGAAAAAGGCTATCACTGTCCACCCTATCTAAACCTCGAATCATCTTGTACGTTTCAATAAGGTCTCCTCTTAGCCGCCTTCTTTCTAGCGAAAACAACCTCAAATCCCTAAGCCTCTCCCTCATAGGACCTTCCCTCCTTACCAGGCAACATCCTGGTAAACCTCCTCTGCACCCTCTCCAATGCCTCCACATCTTTCTTATAATGTGGAGACCAGAACTGTACACAATACTCCAAGTGCGGCCGCACCAGAGTTTTGTACAGTTGCAACATGACATTGCGGCTCCTAAATTCAATCCCCCTACCAATAAACGCCAAGACACCGTATGCCTTCCTAACAACCTTATCGACTTGATTTCCAACTTTCAGGGATCTATGCACATATACACCTAGATCCCTCTGTTCGTCAACACTATTCAGAGTCCTACCATTAGCCCTATACTCTACACGTTTGTTATTCCTGCCAAAGTGAATTACCTGACACTTCTCCGCATTAAACTCCATTTGCCACCTCTCGGCCCAGGTCTGCAACTTCTCTAAGTCTCTCTGTAAACTATGACACCCCTCTTCACTATCTACCACTCCTCCGACTTTGGTGTCATCGGCAAATTTACTAATGATGTGGGTATGCTGGCGTTGGACGGGCATAAACACAGTAAAAAGTCTGACAACACCAGGTTTTAGTCCAACCGATTTATTAATCCATCCTTCTATACCCTCATCCAGATCATTAATAAAAATTACAAACAGCAGTGGCCCCAAAACAGATCCCTGAGGCACACCACTCGTAACCGAACTCCATGACGAATACTTTCCATCAACCACCACCCTCTGTCTCCTATCTGTTAGCCAATTCCTGATCCAATTAACTAAATCATCCTCAATCCCATACATCTGCATTTCCTGCAGAAGCCTTCCATGGGGAACCTTATCAAATGCCTTACTAAAGTCCATATATATCACGTCAACTGCCTTACCCCCATCCACCTCTTTGGTCACTTTTTCAAAAAACTCAATACGGTTAGTAACGCATGACCTACCCTCCACAAAACCATGCTGACTATCTCCAATCAATTCATTACTCTCCAAATAACTATAAATCCTATCCCTAATAATTTTTTCTAAAACCTTGCCCACAACAGAAGTGAGACTCACCGGTCTATAATTCCCGGGGAAGTCTCTGTTCCCCTTCTTAAACAATGGGACAACATTCGCTATCCTCCAATCTTCCGGTACTATACCAGAGGCCAACGACGACCTGAAGATCAGAGCCAGAGGCTCCGCAATCGCCTCTCTTGCCTCCCAGAGAATCCTAGGGTAAATCCTGTCCGGCTCAGGGGACTTATCTATTTTCAAACCCTCTAGAATATCTAGCACATCCTCCTTATCTACTGCAATACTGTCCAGTTTACAACCCTGTAACCCAGTGTTCTCCACAACTACATTTACGTCTCCCTGCGTGAATACCAAAGAGAAATATTGGTTCAGTGCCTCTCCAATTTCTTCTGGCTCCACACATAACTTCCCACTGCTGTCTCTGACTGGCCCTAATCTTGCCCTAACCAATCTTCTATTCTTAACATATCTAAAGAAAGCTTTAGGATTCTCCTTAATCCTATCAGCCAAAGTCTTCTCGTGTCCTCTTTTAGCTCTTCTTAACTCACTCTTTAACTCCCTCCTAGCCAATCTATAGCTTTCCAGTGCACTACCTGAGCCCTCAAGCCTCATCCTGACATAAGCCTCCTTTTTCCTTTTAACCAGCGAATCAACTTTTTTAGTGCACCACGGTTCCCTTACTCGACCATTTCCTCCTTGCCTGACAGGGACATACTTATCAAGGACTTGCAGTAGCTGCTCCTTGAATAAACTCCACATTTCGGATGTTCCCAGCCCCTGTAGTTACCTAGTCCAACCTATGCTCCCTAATTCTCTCCTAATAGCCTCATAATTACCCTTCCCCCAGCTATAACTACTGCCCGTAGATTCATGCCTATCCCTTTCCATCACTAAGGTGAACGTAACCAAATTGTGATCACTATCACCAAAATGCACACCAACTTCCAAGTCTAGCACCTGGTCTGGCTCATTTCCCAGCACCAAATCCAATATAGCCTCACCTTTAGTTGGCCTATCTACATACTGAGTCAAAAAACCTTCCTGCACACTTTGTGTAAAAACTGACCCCTCCAACGAGCTAGAGCTATAACAATTCCAATCAATATTAGTAAAGTTAAAGTCTCCCATAACAATTACCCTATTACTTTCACTCCTGTCCAGGATCGTCTCTGCAATCCTTTCCTCTATCTCTCTAGAACTTTGAGGTCTATAAAAGACTCCCAACAGGGTGACCTCTCCCCTCCTATTTCTAATCTCAGCCCATACTACCTCAACAGACCAGTCCTCATCAAACTTCTTTTCTGTCAGTGATACAGTCTTTGACTAATAATGCCACTCCTCCCCCCCCTTCTACCTCCTTCTCTACTCCAACTGAAGCATTTGAACCCCGGAACCTGCCACAACCATTCCTGACCCTGCTCTATCCATGTCTCTGAAATGGCCACAACATCAAAGTTCCAGGTACTGATCCACGCTACAAGTTCATCCACCTCATTGCGAATACTCCTCGCATTAAAGTATACGCATTTCAAACCATGCTCTACTCCACCCCCACGATGCTGTGCTTTACAGTCCTCATCTGTGACCCCCTTAATCTCATCCCTGCTACTCAGGATCCCACCCCCCCCCCCCCCGAATCAGTTTAAACCCCCCTGCATAGCCTTTGCAAATTTCCCCCCAAGATATTGGTTCCCCTCTGATTCAGGTGTAAACCATCACTCCTGTAGAGGTCCCACCTTCCCCAGAACGAGCCCCAATTGCTCAAGTACTTGAACCCCTCCCTCCTGCACCATCCCCTCAGCCACGAGTTCAAACTTTCCCTCTCTCTGTTCTTCTCTAAACTATCCCGTGGCACAGGCAAGAGTCCGGAGATAACCACTCCGTTTGATTTGGTCCTAAGTTTCCACCCCAACTCCATAAATTTCTGTTTAATATCCCCTTCCCTTATCCTCCCTATGTCATGTGTCCCCACATGAACTATGACTTGGGGCTGACTCCCCTCTCCCTTAAGAGTCTTGAACACCCGCTCTGAGACAACCCGGACCCCAGCCCCTGGGAGGCAACACACCAGCCCTGAGTCCCTTCCATTACTGTTGACTCTCCTATCTGTCCCCCTAACTATGGAGTCCCCAATCACCAGGCCCAATCTTTTACTTCCCCTACCCACCTGAGGTTTCCCAATAGGCTCACCCCCAGAGACCTGCTCCCTTTGGTCATCTCCAGTTGATTCTTCCTCAACTGTAGCCTCCAGGACAGAAAACTTATTTTGGAGAGGAACAGCCCTGGGGGATTGTCTCCCCGATTGCTTCTTATCCCTCTTCCTAGCAGTTACCCAAGAATCATTTTTAGGAGTGACTATCTCTTTGTAACTCCTGTCAATGTCCGCCTCAACCTCCCGAATTATCCGGAGTTCCTCCAATTCCAGCTACAGCTCCTTAACACGCTTCTCTAGGAGCTGCAATTGTACACACTTCCTGCAGGTATAATCAGCAGGAACACCACTGGTGTCCCTCACCTCGTACATACCGCAGGAGGTGCAGTGTACTGCCCGAACCGCCATCCCTGAAACAATTTCCAGGAGGGAAAAAAAAACTTCCCACACACTTATTATTAGGTTAGAGGAGGGGGGAGGGTGGGATACTCTACCTGTGTAGAGGATCGGGTTTCCTCTCTGTACCAATTTATAGGGTCAGAGAGACAAAAAAAACTACAACTACCGGTAAGCCTCCTTATGACGACTTCCGGTTTCTCGTTAATTTTAAAAAAAGGTAAAGAAAAACTACCACTGCTCGCTACTTTAACAAAAAGAAAAAGTTAAAAATTACCTTAAACTCGAACTCTACACTCGCCCAAATCGCTGCCTCTCCGTGCTGCTCCATAGGAACACCACGGAGGTGTTGTCAGCCTTTGCTATCAATAATGTAACTCAAATGCTGGACTGACAGCTGGAAAAATCACACTTTTCTTCCTTGATTTGCAAACCATGTACTTGACTACCTTTCAATGTTGTTTCTCAATTATTCAGGTGTCCTGCTCACTGGATCCTGTAATTAGAATATTACCCAAATAACACTGTACACCAGAGGGGCCACTTAAAATCTGCTCCATCGATCTGTGGAATAGGGCTGGTGAGGGAGTTATTCCAAAAGTCTATCTTTTATATTGAAAAAGACCTTCATAAGTAACGATGGTAAGCAATGGTAAACATTCAGTGGCTATATTCATCTGTAAACATGCTTGTGAAAAATCAATCTTGCTGAAGATCGCCCACCTGATAACCCAGCAAACAAATGTCCAATTAAAGGAAGCAGATATTGATCAGCACACAACATTGTTCTCATACTTATTTTAAAATCACCACAAATACAAACTGAATCATGTGGTTTCATGACAGGTACAATAGGGGTAGCCCATCACTTTCTTAACCGGCTCTAACACACCAGTGTTAACAAGTCACACAAATTCTTCTTCAACCTTGTGTGACGTCAGTGTACTTTTAAGAGTTTTTTAAAATTTATGCTCAGTCTTGGGTGATGTCATTGTTGGGAGGAGGAAAAACTGCAGCTCAGATAACAGAGATTTCAGTTTCAGTTTGGAGCTAAGTTTTAGCAGGGACAGCAAGCTAAAAAGAAATGATTTCCCTCTCTCCCTGCTGTTTTCCTGAAAGATGAAAATCTTTGGTCTTGGTGGCTGGACAGAAGTCTCTCGGGTGCTTTGGGAAGCTGTCTTGCCTTCAAGCTGTTTGGAGTGAATCCAGAGAACTGCAAACTTCAACCAAGAGACTCAAATTTCCATTAGTCACATGAGTATTAGTCTGTGCTGTGTTAAACCAGTGAAAAGGGTCTTTTGTCTGTGGGAGGTTTTGGTTTTGACTGGGTCAGATTATATATGTGTGAACTATATTTTTAAATAAACTTTCTTTAATAAAGGCTCCTAGTGGTCAGTTAAATCATACCTGAAGTGATGCTTATCTGAGTCAAATTCAAAATGCAACACCTATGATTCAGGCTGGCTCCATGAACACTGTAGAGTTTCTAACCTGAACCACCACACTTGGGACAAATTGCATGTGGCACCACTCACACTTTGGTTGACAATTGGGCTTTATTTGAAGTTTCACTTGAACTCCCTTCGTTGAATCAGGTGTCTCTTTGAAAACACTCTTGTACTTATCCAGAAGGTGTTATGGGTCTCTTTTGGCATCAACCAATCTGTTGACAGCATTCCAGTTAAGCTTAATGCTCTCCATCCATCATCTCCCAGAGTGGAAAATTATCACGGACCGTACAGAGAGACAACTCTACTCTGCATAGGCCATGATGTAACCTTTTAACGGCACAATCTCTTCCCTGTATGTCCTTAAAATCACATCAGCTGGTTTTAATGGAAGATGCTTCAGCTTTTGTCGGTGTGTAACCTCAGGAATTAAAGATACAGCAGCACCAGATTCAACCTCCATCCTAATCAGAATGACCCAGAATCTATGTGATTCACCCTGTTTGGATAAGATGTTCAGTTGGAACTCCATCATATCTCAGGACATTCTCTTCTTGGTCACAATTCTTCTCTTCTATGTTATGATTTTTTTGTAGAATACACCTAGTCCTTTGAAGGCACCTAGATTCTTCTGGATATTCTTCTCAGGGGAAGCTAGTCAAGCCCAGGAAGCTTGTTTGTGAAACTCAATTGTTTTCTTCTGCTTACGAACTTTTCTTTATGTTCTCAAGGAAATAAAATCCAGACTCACAATCATTTTCCTTTCTGTAATTTTCTAACTATGTTAGGGGTTGTGCATTTTAACAAAAAGACAAACAACAGGGTGTGCACACACGGATTCAAGCTAACAAAGGTTCATTCTAGGAGATGTTTTCTGCAGAGTAGAAACTGAAAGTAAAAGAGCAGCCTCTACAAACACCCTACTCACATCACCATCAAATCATGTGATTAGATCTTAAAGCAACCTGCAACCCTTTTAAATATAAAACAATTTTAATACTTTGCTGCCAGAGAAGCCACCTCCAAAACTCCACTTCTATCCTCACCTGCACCAAAATCCAGACTCCGCCTGTATCCTCACCTGCACCAAAATCCAGACTCCGCCTGTATCCTCACCTGCACCAAAATCCAGACTCTGCCTGTATCCTCACCTGCACCAAAATCCAGACTCCGCCTGTATCCTCACCTGCACCAAAATCCAGACTCTGCCTGTATCCTCACCTGCACCAAAATCCAGACTCCGCCTGTATCCTCACCTGCACCAAAATCCTGTTCCCTCGTTGTCTCCTGGGCTCAGTGATCAGCATTGGTTCCCATCTGACGGTGCTGTTAGTTGAAAATTCTCAATCTTGTTTTCCAATCCTCTCACATCCTTGCACCCCATGTCCTGTTCCCTCCTGCCTCCTGCCCCATTTGTAACCTTCTCAAAGAAAAATTAGGGATGGGCAATAAATGCTGGCCTGAGCCAGTGATGCCCACAACCCACAAAAAGAATTTTAAAATCCTCCTCTAGCCCCACAATCTTCGATCTCGGAGCTCCTCTAATTCATCCCTGATTCATAAGAACATAAGATCTAGAAGCAGCAGTGGGCGATCTGGACTCTCGAGCCTGCTCTGCCATTCAATAAGATCATGGTTGATCTTTTCATGGATTCAGCTCCACTTACCCGCCCGCTCACCATAACCTTCAAATCCTTCACTGTTCAAAAATCTATCTATCCTTGCCTTGAAAACATTCAATGAGGGAGCCTCAACTGCTTCACTGGGCAGGGAATTCCACAGATTCACAACCCTTTGTGTGAAAAAGTTCCTCCTCAACTCAGTCCTAAATCTGCTTCCCCTTATTTTGAGGCCATGCCCCCTAGTTCTAGTTTCACCCCCCAGTGGAAACAACTTCCCTGCTTCTATCTTATCAATTCCCTTCATAATCTTATATGTTTCTATAAGTTCTCCCCTCATTCTTCTGAATTCCAATGAGTATAGCCCCAGTCTACTCAGTCTCTCCTCATAAGCCAACCCTCTCAACTCCAGAATCAACCCAGTGAATCTCCTCTGCACCCCCTCCAGTGCCAGTATATCCTTTCTCAAGTAAGGAGACCAAAACTGTACACAGTAACTCCAGGTGTGGCCTCACCAGCACCTTATACAGCTGCAACATAACCTCGCTGTTTTTAAACTTCATCCCTCTGGCAATGAAGGACAAAATTCCATTTGCCTTCTTAATTACCTGCTGCACCTGGAACCCAACTCTGAGATTCCTGCACAAGGACACCCAGGTCCCTCTGCACAGCAGCATGCTGCAATTTTTACCATTTAAGTAATAGCCCATTTTGCTGTTATTCCTACCAAAATGGATGACCTTACATTTACCAACATTGTACTCCATCCGCCAGACCCTCACCCATTCACTTAGATTATCTATATCCATAGAACCGTAGAAAATTACAGCTCAGAAACAGGCCTTTTGGCCCTTCTTGTCTGTGCCGAACCATTTTTTGCCTAGTCCCACAGACCTGCACCTGGACCATATCCCTCCACACCCCTCTCATCCATAAACCTGTCCAAGCTTTTCTTAAATGTTAAAAGTGACCCCCATTTACCAATTTATTCGGCAGCTCATTCCACACTCCCCCCACTCTCTGTGTGAAGAACCCCCCCCACTAATAAAGAACAAAGAACAATCCAGCACGGGAAACAGGCCCTTCGGCCCAACGAGCCCGCGCCGCCACATCACCCTGCACCTATTCTACCCTGCATATCTATGAATGGAACCCTACTCATTCCCTTTAAACTTTTTTCCTTTCACCCTTAACCCATGCCCTCTGGTTTTTTTCTCCTCTAGCTGAGTGGAAAAAGCCTGCTTGCATTCACTCTATCGATACCCATCAAAATCTTATACACCTCTATCAAATCTCCCCTCATTCTCCAGGGAATAAAGTCCTAACCTATTCAATCTCTCTCTGTAACTCAGCTTCTCAAGTCTTGGCAACATCCTTGTAAACCTTCTCTGCACCTCTTTCAACCTTATTTACATCCTTCCTGTAATTAGGTGACCAAAACTGCACACAATACTCTAAATTCAGCCTCACCAATGCCTTATATAACCTTACCATAACACTCCAACTTTTATACTCAATACTCCAATTTATAAAGGCCAATGTACCAAAAGCACTCTTTACGACCCTATCCACCTCTGTTGCCACTTTTAAGGATCTCGGGGTCCGGGTCCACAGGACTCTTAAATCGGCCTCGCAGGTGGAGGAGGTGGTCAAGAAGGCGTATGGTGTACTGGCCTTCATTAATCGAGGGATTGAGTTTAGGAGTCGGGAGGTAATGCTGCAACTTTACAGGACCCTCGTCAGGCCTCATTTAGAGTACTGTGCGCAGTTCTGGTCGCCTCACTATAGGAAAGACGTAGAAGCTATTGAAAGGGTGCAGAGGAGATTTACAAGGATGTTGCCTGGACTGGGAGGCATGCCTTATGAAGATAGGTTGAGGGAGCTGGGATTCTTTTCCCTAGAGAGGCGAAGGTTGAGAGGCGACCTGATAGAAGTTTATAAAATGTTGAGAGGAATAGATAGGGTGGACTCTCAAAGGCTATTTCCCCGGGTTGAAATGGTCGCTACAAGAGGACACAGATTTAAGGTGCGGGGAGGGAAGTACAGAGGTGATATTAGGGGTAAGTTTTTCACTCAGAGGGTGGTGAGTGAATGCAATCGGCTGCCGTCATCGGTGGTGGAGGTGAACTCGCTGGGGTCTTTTAAAAGACTTCTGGATGAGTATGTGGGGTTTAATGGGATTGGGGGTTATAGATAGGTCTATAGATTGGTGGGGTTGATGTGATCGGCGCAACTCGAGGGCCGAAGGGCCTGTTTGTGCTGTAATGTTCTATGTTCTATGTGCCCACCCAGCATCTCCATATCTTTAAAAGCTAACATTTTGGTCATCTGTCTTATATCGTGGTGGTGGCTGAGCCAGCCAACACTCCTGTGAAGCATCCTGTCACTCTGTTAAAGGGGCTATGTAAATGCAAGTTGTTGCCTACAGGATAAACAATTCTCTGAGGAAAGGGTGACTCAAAAAACTGCACTTAATGTAAATTCACTGACACGATCACTACCAAAAAGAGTAAACACCAGGCAAAGATACACCCTCACGGGCTTTGGGCCAGGGAGGATGGGCTTGTTCTCGGAGCCATATTATTACTGCTCATGGGGGTCCAGGAGCAGGGAGGGTCTGGACTCAACCCAACAGCTGCTGCACTGTGTGTTGCAAGAGGATTTTGACACCAGCATTGAAGGAGTTATTGTTCCAAACACTGCAATTTAACTGGAAGAAATCTCATCCAAGAATCAAGTCCGGGTGACATCAATTAGAAAATAATTCAAAGGGAACAGTCACAGAAAGCACTGAACAGTAGGCATATTAAACAGCTTCCTTACAGAGCAGGTATTCCAGAAACAGTGATATAATAAGTTCAGCAAGACACTGAGACAAGTAAAGCAGCAAGATCCAAGCTTCTACTCAGGTCAGGACACAATCAGCCATTTCCACTCATGCAGCAGCTCAGCGGCTAGAGTTAGCCACAGGATCACTGGAGGGAGCCACTGGTACTCACAGCAGTAGGGTTTGATGAGTTTTGCAGGACGAGGGAGTGAGGCACGTTACAAACATAGAAACTAGCAGCAGGAAGCCATTCAGCCCCTCAAGCTTACTCTACCATTCAATAAGATCATGGCTGATCTGGCTGTGATCTCAACTCCACGTTCCTGCCAACCCCCAAGAGCCTGTCATGGTATTTGGGAGCAGTGGGAGGGGTAAATTTGGCTATTGTTTTTGCGGGGGGCTGGTGTTTTTGGGGTGAGGGATTTGGGGTTAGGGATTTGGGGTTAGGGTGTTGTTTTTGGGGTGGGGCTGAAATCGGGCAGAGTGGATTTTCAGGTTCAGGGAGGCTTTTTGGGGAAGTGGTAGGGGTTTAAATCAAGAAGTGTTTATTCTGGGGAGGGTGTTGTGTTAATTCGGGGGGGGGTTTTGTGGGAGGGGTGAGGGGTTTAACTGTGAGGCGTTTATTTGGGGGTGGGATGGTGTTTTTGGGTGTTTAGGAAGCTCCGCATGCCAGAGCAGGTTGTTATCTTTACATTATTCTGAGCCCCTCACACACATTTCCAATGGACAAAAGTTCTTGGGCAAACACCCAGTAAACCACAGCAGCCCCACACCCTGAACCAGCTTCAGATTCGATCCACATCACTGACTGCCCTCTCCATTCCCACAATAGAACATTACAGCGCAGTACAGGCCCTTCAGCCCTCGATTTTGCACTGACCAATGGAACCAATCTAATGGAGAACTTCCAGTTGGTAAAGGCTCGCTCTCACTGCTGTCCTTTGGCAGTGAATAACGAAATAACATCAGCGTACCCAAAAGCTGACTGCTAACTGCCTGTCTCTGGTATCATACAGGCCTGATGTGGAGGTACCAGCGTTGGACTGGGGTAAATCACACAGATTATACAGACTCCACATGGAGCAGCGAACCTTCACCTAGGCCACTGCCCAGTTCACTGATCTCAGTCCAAGCAGCAGCAGAGAAGTCTCAAAGCTGCAGCTATTCTTGTTGGAGCAACAGGTAATCAGCCAGACTTTTGCTCCTGATCACTGACCAGTGATCTCTTAGTTAGAGAGAGAGAGAGAGAGAGAGAGAGAGAGGGGGGGGAAAAGTAGCCAGGGTTCCTGCTCCAGATCACTGTCCAGTTCAGAAGATTAATGAATTCATTAATGGGTTCAGAAGATTAATGAATTTGACATATCCGCTACGATTCTCACCAACTTTTACAGATGCACAATAGAACACATTCTGGTTGCATCACAGCTAGGTACGGCTCCTGTGCTATCCAAGACCACAACAAACTGCAAAGGATCGTGAACCAAGTCCAGTCCATCACTTAAACCAGCCTCCTATCTACTGACTGTCTACACCTCCCGCTGCCTCAGAAAAGCAGTCAGCGTAATTAAGGACCCCACTCACCCTGTATTCACACTTCCATCTTCTTCCATTGGGAAAAAGATACAAAAGTCTGAGAACACAAATAAACCAACTCAAGAACAGCTTCTTCCCTGCTGCTGTCAGACTTTTGAATGGACCTACCTCGTATTAAGTTGATCTTCCTTCCCTATGAATAGCATACCAATGTTTGTATAGCACACAAGAAACAATACTTTTCACTATATACTGATACAATAATAAATCAAATCAAAGAGAGAGGTGGGAAATCAGCCAATGTTCCTGTTCTCAATTACTATCCAGTGATCCCAGCATAAGAAAGAGAAAAAGAGAGGAAATCAGCCAAGGCTCCTGATCACTGTCCAGTAATTTCTGGGTCCGAGACAGCGCGAGAGGAAATCAGCCAGCGTTCCTGCTCCTAATCCCTGTCCAGTGCTCCCTGGGTAAGAGAGAGATGGGAAATCAGACAGGCTTCCTGCTCCTGGTCACTCTCCAGTGATTGCTACTGGGAATGCTTGTGCATATTGAGTTGTTTAGCTGGGGAAACTGGCTGAGATAAGGTTTGGTTTACATGCTGCCCCTAGTCAGATACCTTCCTTTCTGGATTCATCACAAAGTCGAGGCATATATTTTTTATTCATTCATGGGGCATGGACATCACTGGCTGGCCAACATTTATTGCCCGTCCCTCATTGTCCTTGTTCAGAGAGCAGCTGAGAGTTAACCACATTGCTGTAAGTTTGGAGTCACAGGTAGGCCAGACCATGTAAGGACGGCAGATTTCCTTCCCTAAAAGGACATTAGTGAACCAGATGGGTTTTTCCGACAATCGATAATGGTTTCATGGTCATCAGTAGATTCTTAATTACAAATATTTTTTATTGAATTAATTCAACTTATTGAAATCCTGCCAAGGCAGGAATCAAACACAGGTCCCCGGAACATTAGCTGAGCTTCTGGATTAATAGTCTATCGATAATACACTGGGCCATCGCTTCCCCCCAAATGTTGCCAGGGCTAGAACAGTGTAGCTATGAGGAAAGATTGGGAAAGCTGAGTTTATTTTCCTTGGAACAAAGAAGGCTGAGGGATGATTTGATTGAGGTATACAAAACTGTGAAGGGAAGAGATAGTGGACAGAATAAAATAGTTTCATTTGGTGAAGAATTGCATAATTTGGCAACATAGATTCAAGATAAGTGGCAGTAAGTGTGGAGGGGATGTGAGGAAGAATATTTTTACACAGAGGGCTGTTGGTATCTGAAATTGGCTGCCTGAATTGGTGGTGGAGGCAGAGACTCTAAACTTTTTTAAAAAGTACCTGGACCTGCACTTTAAGCGGTGGAAGCTTACAGGGCTATAGTGCAGGAAGGTAGGATCAGAAAGGGCACCTGGGTGTCCTCAGGCTGACATGGACAAGATGGGCCAAATGGCCTCCCTTTGTGCTGTAACCTGTGATTCTATATTAGATAATCATCACTACCAGGAAGTGTACCTCAATATGGGGCAGTGAATGGGTGAGTCACACATGGTGCAGTTAGAAAGGATTTTGACCCAATGTCAGTGAAAGTGACACTGGTATATTTTCCAGAGGATAATGAGTGGCTTGGAGGAGAACGTTGCAGATGGACCGTTCCTGTGTGTGTGTGTGTGTGTGTGTGTGTGTGTGTGTGTGTGTGTGTGTGTGGTCAGGGATTTGAAATGAGCGGTCAAAGAACATTCAGACTTCAAAATACATCATTTCTGTCCACGATCCACACTAATACTCCCATAAATGTGCTGAGGGAGTGCCGCACTGTCAGAGGGTCAGTGCTGAGGGAGTGCCGCACTGTCAGAGGGTCAGTGCTGAGGGAGTGCCGCACTGTCAGAGGGTCAGTGCTGAGGGAGTGCCGCACTGTCAGAGGGTCAGTGCTGAGGGAGTGCCGCACTGTCAGAGGGTCAGTGCTGAGAGAGTGCCGCACTGTCAGAGGGTCAGTGCTGAGAGAGTGCCGCACTGTCAGAGGGTCAGTGCTGAGGGAGTGCCGCACTGTCAGAGGGTCAGTGCTGAGGGAGTGCCGCACTGTCAGAGGGTCAGTGCTGAGGGAGTGCCGCACTGTCAGAGGGTCAGTGCTGAGGGAGTGCCGCACTGTCAGAGGGTCAGTGCTGAGGGAGTGCCGCACTGTCAGAGGGTCAGTGCTGAGGGAGTGCCGCACTGTCAGAGGGTCAGTGCTGAGGGAGTGCCGCACTGTCAGAGGGTCAGTGCTGAGGGAGTGCCGCACTGTCAGAGGGTCAGTGCTGAGGGAGTGCCGCACTGTCAGAGGGTCAGTGCTGAGGGAGTGCCGCACTGTCAGAGGGTCAGTGCTGAGGGAGTGCCGCACTGTCAGAGGGTCAGTGCTGAGGGAGTGCCGCACTGTCAGGGGGTCAGTGCTGAGGGAGTGCCGCACTGTCAGAGGGTCAGCGCTGAGGGAGTGCCGCACTGTCAGGGGGTCAGCACTGAGGGAGTGCCGCACTGTCAGAGGGTCGGTGCTGAGGGAGTGCCGCACTGTCAGGGGGTCAGCACTGAGGGAGTGCCGCACTGTCAGGGGGTCAGCACTGAGGGAGTGCCGCACTGTCAGAGGGTCGGTGCTGAGGGAGTGCCGCACTGTCAGAGGGTCAGTGCTGAGGGAGTGCCGCACTGTCCGGGGGTCAGTGCTGAGGGAGTGCCGCACTGTCAGGGGGTCAGTGCTGAGGGAGTGCCGCACTGTCAGAGGGTCAGCGCTGAGGGAGTGCCGCACTGTCAGGGGGTCAGCACTGAGGGAGTGCCGCACTGTCAGAGGGTCAGTGCTGAGGGAGTGCCGCACAACACATTAAAAAGTCCTTCCTGCTCTCTGAGGTAAATATAAAGTTTCCGTCAACACAATAGGAAGAGCAATGGGGATTTCTTCCCCGGTGTCCTGTGGCCAATATTCATCCCTCAATCAACATCACCCAGGCAGGTTACCCCATCACTGTCACATTGATGTTTGTGGGAGCTTGCTGTGCAGAAATTGACATCTGTGTTTCTGCGTTATAACAGTTACTGCACTCAATCTGCTTATATGGATGGCTGGGAACTTTGCAAACTGACTCTTTGTTTGTCTGCTGAAATGGGGGAGGATAAAATATTGAAGATTTGAGAGAAATTCCGAAAAAAAAACCCCCACACAAAATCCTGGTCACCTGCAGTCAGCCAGACAACCGACACACAGATTCTTTCTGGGAAGTGCCTCTTGCAAACTCCCAGCTCCTTCTGACTGGATGGGAATTCGCCTTCACTGGCCTAGAAATGCAGACTTGGAGTAAAGCCCAGAGAAAGGCAGTCACCATCAGATCAGGGGCTCCAGTGCTACGTCAGTGAAAACTGATTGTTTCTCTGAGGACAGAAAATGTTTTCAATTAACCAGCATTAAGGTTATTGTATCAAGCAGAGAGAGAGAGAGAGTGAGATCTACATCCCCCCCGCCCCCAGTTACAGTCTCCTCCACACTTATACACGCCTGTGTGGTGTCTCAGCCTCTTGATAAAGGCAGCCACCCACCAGCACTGCTCCCAAGGAGCTGCCAGGAACTCTGGGATCCAGCAACTTGCCCCTCTGACTGGAACTGAGGCTGGCAGCTACGGGCTAAGAGGCCAAATGAGCCTCTGACTGTGAAGTGACCACCGTGCGGGGAGGAATGGGGGTTGGCGTTCCAGTGTTGAGAGACTTTTTAATGGGAAAACCCTACAGGCACCAACTCCCTTTGCTCAGAACCCCTCCCCCCAACACACACAGAAACAGCTGTCTGTTGCTGCAGTAATCCATTACCTCCAGCAGAGTGAAGGGTTTTCTGTTCATTCAGCTGTGTGCAGCACTGTGCAGAGTGTCGGCTCAGTAAAACTTGCTGCTATCAGTCAGAGCTCCATTATGGCCACAAAACAACATGGACAACAAAACACAACCCCACCGTCAGTTTGTAAAGTGGAAGGAATAATTAAAGAAAATTCAGCAGCATTTCTCTCTACATTAGGCAGACTTCATTATCACCGATTTACATGTCATACACACACACACACAGGCCATTCAGCCCATCATCTCTCTGCTGATGTTTATGCTTCAAATGAGCTTCCTCTCACCCTGTAAATTCCTTTCTCCTTCATGTGTTTATCCACCTTTCCCCTCAACCACTCCATGTGGGAGCGAGTTCCACATTTTCACCACTCCCTGGGTAAAGAGGTTTCTCCTGAATTACTAGCTGGATTTATTAGAGACTACATTTTACAGTCTACATTAGCCTCAGCCCCCTATTCAATGACACACACACACACACACACACACAGTTGTGGACCACTACACCTCGAAGTGACCACACTCAGTGCACATTACTTCTGGCTGGGAATCATTTGCTGGCTTTCAGCAGATTGCCACCTGCAGAGCATTGGAAATGGGTCAGTGTCTGTTCAGCCGTAAAGCAATTACCCTGACAGTGTGTCGCACCACATTTTACAGCTTCCTATATTTAGTTTCAGTCGCAGAGCTGAATAAAAGATTGCAAGGACACGTCCAGTTCCATTACAGAGAAACAGGGACATTCACATTCCATAGTCGCCTGCTCCATCTCCAGGATATACTCTTTCCTCCAAGCTGTATAGAGATCTCCTTTAAAGCTACACTCTACTGGGAGAGACTGGAGCAGTCACTTTAGCCTTGTCCAAGTACTCTCCTCCCTTGCTCACACTCAGTCTCTCTGCCCACAGCTGTATCTCAGCCAGGAAGATGGGGGAGGGATAGTCACTGAGGCAACAGCTGCCTCTCTCTCTCGCTCAGGCAGCAGTGAAGCTCACAGATCTCACAGGTGTGACATCCAGTATCCCATGCTTGTCCCGTGAGAGGGTTAGGATGGAGAACCAGTGGACAATTCAACTCTAAAAGCTATCATAGCTGGAGCCTGTTACCAGCTAAAGGGTTACTGAGTCCCAAGAGTGAAACTAATCAATAGACTTTCCAGTGCTCACACAATATGGTTATTGGGAGATGGGGGGTTTAAACCTGAGCTGTAAAGCACAGTCCCTCTTCCTCCCTCCCTTGCTGCTCCCACTGGTAGATTTCTGCTGATTCCCATGCTACCATATCTCATTCATCAACAGAATAACAAGGACCAGCAGAGAACTGAAAGGACAGTGTTAAAGAAACAGTATGGCCTGGGTAGTGAGCCTCAGCACCAGTTTGATACAGCTTCACTCTAATAAAAATAACAAAATCATTTCCAATCATTGTCAAAGGGTCAGAAGCTGTTTCCAAGAGTTGTGAAAATCCTGCAGCAACTCAGCACCACACAGTTACTGGGCTGTTTACACCTGTCACTCAACCAGAGGCTATTAATGATGTGGAGAGAGAATGCACTCCCTTACCTCCCCTCCCTGCCCCTCACCCCTCAATCCAAAATTCCTATTACAGACACACCCACCCCGAGGTTGCTCTCTGCTTCTCCCCTACCCTTCCCCCTCCACTTCACACCATTCAATTAGTAAAGGAAGCGGTTTATTTGCTGAAGGGGTCAGAGGATTAAGAGCATTCAAATCATGCAAGACGTGGACTTCCCAAAGGGGAAGACAAGATGAGATTAAATTCAAAACAGCAATTTCAAATCTCAGCAAGGAATTCAGCCAACTTCCAGCTTCACAGAACGTCAACACAATGTTGGCCTCAGTCCAGGAATCATTCCAAATTATAGCCACCCCCACGACACGGAGCGAGAGACACACACAGGTCCTCCACACAGACATTCTCCCCGGCTCCCAATGCTTGTTTACAATCAGACAGGGGAAGTCATTCTCTGAGTGAACAAACACAAATCAACTGAGGCACCCCAAATTCTATCAACTTCAGAGTCTGCACCATTGCAAATGAACATGGATATTACTGAACGTTACAGGAGAATATTAGCACTTACCTTCCCAAAGTCCCTGACATCAAACAAGTCAAATGGGTCAAAGAGCTCACTGTTCCTCATTCCAAATTTATCATGACAAACTTTCAGGAATGTTCGGATGTTCTTCAAGCACAAAAACTATAATCAAAAGGGAAAGAAACAAAAAACTGTTCAAAGATTCACTGATTAAAGCCAATAAGACTGACTGTTGCGATGGGTATGGGGACAGTATATCCCAGGCACAGGGGGACGGGGGCAATGGGTACGGGGGCAGTATATTCTAGGGTACACAGGAACAGGGATAGAACAGGAATGGGGACAGTATTGCACAGGGGTAGAACAGGAATGGGGACAGTATTGCACAGGGGTAGAACAGGAATGGGGACAGTATTGCACAGAGGTAGAACAGGAATGGGGACTGCATTGCTCAGGGGTAGAACAGGAATGGGGACTGTATTGCTCAGGGGTAGAAGCTGACGGCTGAAATTGGGAGTGGGTAGATGATGGTGCTGGCCCTGTAGGAGTGACTTAAGATGGACAGTTCTGGTCAGCCCAAAGTGATGTGAGTGAGACTGCCCCACAAATCAGTGTGCGATCATAAAACTACCTCAAGGAATAAACATTTAATCAACATAAACTGAAAAATATTGTAGGGAATACTCCCATAGATCAATAATCAATAAAAGACTCCATCACACCAGTACCGTATCCCAGTGTTATACAGTGACAGCCCCGTCCCCACCAGTACTGTACCCCAGTGTTATACAGTGACAGCCCCGTCCCCACCAGTACTGTACCCCAGTGTTATACAGCGACAGCCCCGTCCCCACCAGTACTGTACCCCAGTGTCATACAGGGACAGACCTGTCCCCACCACTACTGTACCCCAGTGTTATACAGCGACAGACCCATCCCCACCAGTACTGTACCCCAGTGTTATACAGCGACAGACCCAACCCCACCAGTACTGTACCCGTGTTATACAGCGACAGCCCCGCCCCCACCAGTACTGTACCCCAGTGTTATACAGTGACAGACTCGTCCCCACCAGTACTGTACCCCAGTGTTATACAGAGACAGACCCGTCCCCACCAGTACTGTACCCCAGTGTTATACAGAGACAGACCCGTCCCCACCAGTACTGTACCCCAGTGTTATACAGCGACAGACCCGTCCCCACCAGTACTGTACCCCAGTGTTATACAGCGACAGACCCGTCCCCACCAGTACTGTACCCCAGTGTTACACAGCGACAGACCCAACCCCACCAGTACTGTACCCCAGTGTTATACAGCGACAGACCCGTCCCCACCAGTACTGTACCCCACTGTTATACAGCGACAGACCCGTCCCCACCAGTACTGTACCCCACTGTTATACAGCGACAGACCCGTCCCCACCAGTACTGTACCCCAGTGTTATACAGTGACAGACCCGTCCCCACCAGTACTGTACCCCAGTGTTATACAGCGACAGACCCGTCCCCACCAGTACTGTACCCCAGTGTTATACAGCAACATACCTGTCCCCACCAGTACTGTACCCCAGTGTTATACAGCGACAGACCCGTCCCCACCAGTACTGTACCCCAGTGTTATACAGCGACAGACCCAACCCCACCAGTACTGTACCCCAGTGTTATACAGCGACAGACCCGTCCCCACCAGTACTGTACCCCAGTGTTATACAGCAACAAACCTGTCCCCACTAGTACTGTACCCCAGTGTTATACAGCGACAGACCCGTCCCCACCAGTACTGTACCCCAGTGTTATACAGCGACAGACCCGTCCCCACCAGTACTGTACCCCAGTGTTATACAGCGACAGACCCAACCCCACCAGTACTGTACCCCAGTGTTATACAGCGACAGACCCGTCCCCACCAGTACTGTACCCCAGTGTTATACAGTGACAGACCCGTCCCCACCAGTACTGTACCCCAGTGTTATACAGCAACAGACCTGTTTCCACCAGTACTGTACCCCAGTGTTATACAGCGACAGACCCAACCCCACCAGTACCGTACCCCAGTGTTATACAGCGACAGACCCGTCCCCATGTACCCCAGTGTTATACAGTGACAGACCCGTCCCGACCAGTACTGTACCCCAGTGTTATACAGTGACAGACCCGTCCCCCTGTATCCCAGGGTTATACAGTGACAGCCCCGTCCCCACCAGTACTGTACCCCAGTGTTATACAGTGACAGACCCGTCCCCACCAGTACTGTACCCCAGTGTTATACAGCGACAGACCCGTCCCCACCAGTACTGTACCCCAGTGTTATACAGCGACAGACCCGTCCCCACCACTACTGTACCCCAGTGTTATACAGCGACAGACCCGTCCCCACCAGTACTGTACCCCAGTGTTACACAGCGACAGACCCAACCCCACCAGTACTGTACCCCAGTGTTATACAGCGACAGACCCGTCCCCACCAGTACTGTACCCCACTGTTATACAGCGACAGACCCGTCCCCACCAGTACTGTACCCCACTGTTATACAGCGACAGACCCGTCCCCACCAGTACTGTACCCCAGTGTTATACAGTGACAGACCCGTCCCCACCAGTACTGTACCCCAGTGTTATACAGCGACAGACCCGTCCCCACCAGTACTGTACCCCAGTGTTATACAGCAACATACCTGTCCCCACCAGTACTGTACCCCAGTGTTATACAGCGACAGACCCGTCCCCACCAGTACTGTACCCCAGTGTTATACAGCGACAGACCCAACCCCACCAGTACTGTACCCCAGTGTTATACAGCGACAGACCCGTCCCCACCAGTACTGTACCCCAGTGTTATACAGCAACAAACCTGTCCCCACTAGTACTGTACCCCAGTGTTATACAGCGACAGACCCGTCCCCACCAGTACTGTACCCCAGTGTTATACAGCGACAGACCCGTCCCCACCAGTACTGTACCCCAGTGTTATACAGCGACAGACCCAACCCCACCAGTACTGTACCCCAGTGTTATACAGCGACAGACCCGTCCCCACCAGTACTGTACCCCAGTGTTATACAGTGACAGACCCGTCCCCACCAGTACTGTACCCCAGTGTTATACAGCAACAGACCTGTTTCCACCAGTACTGTACCCCAGTGTTATACAGCGACAGACCCAACCCCACCAGTACCGTACCCCAGTGTTATACAGCGACAGACCCGTCCCCATGTACCCCAGTGTTATACAGTGACAGCCCCGTCCCCACCAGTACTGTACCCCAGTGTTATACAGCGACAGACCCATCCCCCTGTACCCCAGTGTTATACAGTGATAGACCCGTCCCCACCAGTACTGTACCCCAGTGTTATACAGTGACAGACCTATCCCTGCCAGCACTGTATCCCAGTGTTATACAGCGACAGACCCGTCCCCACCAGTACTGTACCCCAGTGTTATACAGCAACAGACCCGTCCCCACCAATACTGTACCCCAGTGTTAACCAGTGACAGACCCGTCCCCACCAGTACTGTACCCCAGTGTTATACAGTGACCCATCCCCACCAGTAATTTACCCCACTGTTACACAGTGACCGATCCCCACCAGTACTGTACCCCAGTGTTACACAGTGACAGACCCATCCCTGCCAGTGCTGTACCCCAGTGTTATTGAGCGTCAGACCCATCCCCACCACTACTGTACCCTAGTGTTATACAGCGACAGACCCGTCCCCACCAGTACTGTACCCCAGTGTTATACAGTGACCCATCCCCACCAGTACTGTACCCCGGTGTTATACAGCGACAGACCCAACTTCACTAGTGAGAGTCAGTGTGTGTGGGACCCGTACTCCAGTGAGAGTCAGTGTGTGTGGGACCCGTACCCCAGTGAGAGTCAGTGTGTGTGGGACCCGTACCCCAGTGAGAGTCAGTGTGTGTGGGACCCGTACCCCAGTGAGAGTCAGTGTGTGTGGGACCTGTACCCCAGTGAGAGTCAGTGTGTGTGGGACCCGTACCCCAGTGAGAGTCAGTGTTTGTGGGACCCGTACCCCAGTGAGAGTCAGTGTGTGTGGGACCCGTACCCCAGTGAGAGTCAGTGTGTAAGGAACATACTCATCTGATGCACAGTGTAAAGTCTGAACAGTCCACTCAGGCTGTATATGCTGACTGTGCTGAACAGCTGTGTGGAAAGTGTGGGTCTGCTGCTGTGTCACAGAAAGATGTGGAGATGCCGGCGTTGGACTGGGGTAAACACATTTAGAAGTCTCACAATATCAGGTTAAAGTCCAACAAGTTTCCACTCACCTGACAAAGGAACAGCATTTCGAAAGCTTGAGGGTTTACTATCAAATAAACTTGTTGGACTTTAACCTGGTGTTGTGAGACTTCTTACCGTGTCACAGAAAGGACAGTGGTGTGTTATAGCCGGAGAGACATTTGCAGAAAATAACAGAATTTCACCCAACATATCTCATTCTCAGCAATACAACTGAGGCCAGAATGGAATTAACTCATATAGCAGGATTGTTCAAATGAGGGTTTAACTTCATTAACCCTCAGTGTGTTCCATATGGAATATTGCAGAGTATTCACATGGCTTTTTCACTGCCCAATCAACTCTGTAGCAGAGTCAACACCAAGTGTAAACATTTTCATTCCATTGTTACAGGACCAGAAATATCCAAAGTGACTCACTTGGCCAATATCCCAAAGAGATTAGATACGTATTCTAACAAGGAAGCTGGATACTCGGACTGAATCTTCACAGTTCCTTTCATGTTATTTCCCAATGCTGGCATCTTGCATGTTCTGACTGAAATTATATCCTTCCACATTTTATTCACGCGAAATTGGCTATGGGCACCATGCTCAAGTTCCATCTGCGGTACAAACATGAGCCCAGGCTCTGACCCAAGGATTCCCTATGCTTGAAACATTAGCTCTGCTCTCTCTCCATTGATGCTGTCTGACCTGCTGAGAATCCCCAGCATATTCTGCTTTTGAGGGGCTCGTTTGATATCCTGGTTCTGTGCTATTCATTCTATCTACATGAATTATATTACAGCACTGTCCACTTCTTAATTGCTGACAAAGCACTGAACCTTCAGCCATGTGAAATTGTGAAATTAGCTTCACTGTCCCCCAGAAATACACAGCTACCAGAACATGACAACATCGTTCTAATCTGATATTTGGAATCAGAAAAATTACAGGATAGGAGGAAGCCATTCAGCCCATTGTACCCATGCTAGCTCTTTAAAGAGCAGGTGGCAATTAGCCCAACTCCTGGTTCTGTTTCCCCACAGGCAGTTTCCCCAATTCCACTGGGAATATTGTCCTGCCTGAGCACATGGTGAGCTGGAGGAAACACTCAGGCACTAAGTGGCTCACACACAGCACAATCAGCGACTGAGACACCAGCAACTGATTCAAGCTTCAGGACAGTGCCGAGGGAGCAGCACACTGTCAGGGGGCCGGTGCCGAGGGAGCAGCACACTGTCAGGGGGCCGGTGCCGAGGGAGCGGCACACCGTCAGAGGCTCCCATTCCCTGATCAGTCCTGTACTCACTGACCTACACAGTCTCTTAATCATCAATAGTTGAATATTAAAATCTCATCCTTGCCCTCTGTAATCTCCTTCAACCCCAAACCTCCAGGGAACTCTGCGCCTTTCCAATTCTGGTACCTGAGTGTCTCTGATTTTAATCACTCCACCACTGGCAGCCAGTGACCAGCTCAGGACAGTGCAGACACGTGCAGCTGGACATGGTGACATACAGAAATGTCAGATGGCCTTCAGTGTGTTACTCAAATCCATGGCACTACAATCTTGAGATTCTGTTTGTGATTCTTCATTCAAAGCACATAAACAAACTGCAGGCTAGAGTGTAAATGTACACCTACAGCTGAATGAACTGGGACAATCAGCCCATTCAGAAGCTGCAAAGTGGCAGAGCCACAGGGGAATGTGTGTTCCAAGCACAGTCAGATCACCACAATGCCTGTCACCTCTCCCTCGATATCAGCCAAGGCAAGTCACACCGATGGGGGAAGGTCAGTGCAACACCCGCTTCTGTCACCAACACCCATTATTGTGAACCAAAGGAAAAGGCCACTCCAGCAGCTTATCTCTTCACCTTGGGAGCCACAACTCCAGTCTGGGTAAAGCGACAGGCTCAGAACTCTCGCTGACCACTGTCTAAAACCTGGTGTTGTCAGACTTTTTACAGGGATACTGCCAGAGGACTGGAGAGTGGCAAACGCTGTTCCTCTTTTCAAGAAAGGAAATAGGAATAACCCTGGTAATTATAGGCCAGTTAGTCTTACTTCGGTAGTCGGTAAGTTAATGGAAAGGATCCTGAGGGATAGGATTTATGACCATTTGGAAAGATTCAGTTTAATCCTGGATAGTCAGCATGGATTCGTGAGGGGTAAGTCCTGCCTCACAAATTTGATCAAATTCTTTGAGGAGATAACTAAGTGTGTGGATAAAGGTAGAGCAGTTGATGTCGTATACATGGATTTTAGTAAGGTGTTTGATAAGGTTCCCCATGGTAGGCTCATGAAGAAAGTAAGGAGGTGTGGGATAGAAGGAAATTTGGCCGATTGGATAAGTAACTGGCTGTATCATAGAAGACAGAGCGTGATGGTGGAGGGAAAATTTTCAGACTGGAGGCCAGTTACCAGCGGAGTACCACAGGGGTCAGTGCTGGGTCCTCTAATTTTTGTGATTTTTATCAATGACTTGGAATAGGGGGCTGAAGGGTGGGTCAGTAAATTTGCTGATGACACCAAGATTGGTGGAGTAGTGGATGAGGTGGAGGGCTGTTGTAGGCTGCAAAGAGACATTGATAGGATGCAGAGCTGGGCAGAAAAGTGGCAGATGGAGTTTAACCCTGATAAGTGCAAGGTGAGTCATTTTGGTAGGACAAACTTGAATGCAGATTACAGGGTCAACGGCAGGGTTCTGAGGAATGTGGAGGAGCAGAGAGATCTTGGGGTTCATATCCACAGACCTCTGAAGCTTGCCACTGAAGTGGATAGAACTGTAAAGGAGGCATATAGTGTGTTAGCGTTTATTAACAGGGGGTTTGAGTTTAAGAGCCGTGGGGTTATGCTACAACTATACTGGACATTAGTGAGACCACATTTGGAATATTGTGTTCAGTTCTGGTCACCTCACTATAAGAAGGATGTGGAAGCATTGGAGAGAGTGCAGAGGAGATTTACCAGGATGCTGCCTGGTTTAGAGGGTGGGTCTTATGAGGAAAGGTTGAGGGAGCTGGGGCTTTTCTCTTTGGAGCAGAGGAAGATAAGAGATGACTTAATAGAAGTTTATAAGATGATGAGAGGGTTTGATAGAGTGGACGTGCAGAGACTATTTCCTTGGGTGGATGTAGCTGTTACTAGGGGGCATAACTATAAGGTTCATGGTGGGAGATACAGGAGCAATGTTAGGAGTAGATTCTTTACTCAGAGAGTGGTTGGGATGTGGAATACACTGCCTGCTGTGATAGTGGAGTCGGACACTTTAGGAACTTTCAAGCGGTTATTGGATAGGCACATGGAGGGGATAGCTTGATCTTGGGATTGGACATAGCTCAGCACAACACTGCGGGCCGAAGGGCCTGTACCGTGCTGTACTGTTCTGTGTTCTATGACCTGCTCTCACTGAGTGAGCCTCCATTTACTCAATAAGGCAGCTCCACATAGCCAGCAAGGAATGGAGATGTACTGATGATCCCCTGTGGCCATTATGACATCCTCCCCACTTTGGTCTGCATCTCTCCCAGCTTCTCCATTGTGAGGAGGTCCTTACTGTCGTTTAGCGCTCGGTCAGAGGTCCACTGATGGCAGTGTTGGGTCACGTAGTGTAAAATGACTCAGGGAATGTCTCAGGGGTTACCAAAGCAGATCGCTCCAGGTTCACCATCAGCCCAGTCTCAGTCTCCACATCCGAGTCCGTACCTTCACTATCCAGAGAGGCTGATGCAGAGTCAACTTCAAGCGAAGGGCAGCACAGTGACACAGCAGTTTGCATTGCTGCCTCACACAGCACCAGGGACATGGATTAGATTCTGGCCTTGGGTGACTGTATAGATGCAATTTGCGCATTCTCCCCCATGTCTCCTCCAGGTGCGCCAGTTTCCTCCCACAGTCCAAAGATGTTCAGGTTAGGTGGATTGGCCATACTAATTTTCCCCTTAGATGAGTATGTTTTGGTGGAGAAGATGTGGAGCCTGTGCAGTGCACCTCCAACCACCTGAAGTGTGTATTAACCATGATTTAAAACATGGAATCCATAAAAGGGCCCACAAAGTCAACATGTTTACGCACCCAGGACTTGTCAGTCCATTCCCATGAGGCCCAGGGTGGGAGATTTTGATTTTTCTGTGCAGGTCACGTTGCTTTACCAATTCTGAGATGTCAGAGTCAAGACCGGACCACCAGATCTAACTCCTGGCCAGCTTCTTCATTTCTGAGACTCCCAGGTGGCCACTATGTAGTTCCATTAATATTGGAAGTCATCCTGGGGGCGGAACAATTACTTCGGACCTTCAAAGAATGATTCTATCCTTAAAACCGCGTTCAGCTTTCTTAATGAAGTCAAGTTTCATTTCTGAGCGTTGTCCCTGGAATCCACCTGTAGAATCATGTGCCTTATTTTGGATCTTTTTGGGTCTAGGCTTTAATCTGCCTTGCTGATTTCGGTAAGGCTCCAAAATTTCACAGTCATCACCACATCTTCCAATGCTGCTATAGGAGCCAGGCTTGTCGGCAACAGGAGGTCACTTAGTACATTAGCATTAGTTATCTAGGTTCTAGTGCAGTGTTTTACAGAAGATATCAGTAGGTCACCAATACCAAAGCCCAGCATTGTATCTGAGCAGAGGTGATGAGTGGGAATTGTCTTGCCCTCTTTGAAGAGGCCCAGTAAGGGTTTATGGTCGATAACCATAAAAAACTGTCGACCACAGACACACTGACGCAATTTTCTCACAACAAATACAACCAGCCACCCTTCCTTCTCAATGTGAGAATATTGTCACTCTGCATCTGAAAGGGTCCAGGAGGCAAACACAATGGGCTTTTCTATTTTGTCTTTCCAGCAATGTCACAACACCACACCAGCCCCATGCGGGGAAACGTCACAAGTTAACACAAGTTCTTTCTTAGGGTCAGAGTGGGCCAGCAAGTTAGATGAGAGTAACTGAAGTTTATTTTTAGAAAAACCCTCTGCCTGCAGAGCTCTCCAGTCCCATCTCTGATATTTCCGTAGTACAGTAAGCAAGGGGCCAGCATAGAATGCAAATTCAGAGAAATCTGCCAAAACAATTGATGAATCCCAAGAAGGATTTTAACTCCATGGTGTTCTTTGAGATCGGCACTTTCTTGATGGCCTTTACCCATCCTCTCCTGGATTGAACCCCTTGTCATCTAGTCGTTAGCCCAAATAGGTTATTTTGGCTACTTGGAAAATGCATTTATTCCTCTTTAAGTGAACTCCTGCTCTGGAAAATCCCTGCAAGACTTCTAGATCGGCTGGGTATTCCTGTTCTGAAGCCCCCATGACCATCTAAGTTTGCTGCTACCTTGGATAGTCCTTGAAGGATGCACTCAAAAACGGCACATGCTGACGAGACCCCAAAGAGCAAAACGGGTATGCTCACCTTTACTTGTGTTGATTTTCACATGTTTCCTGGAGGACTCGTCCAGTTCAAGCTGAAGGTAGGCATGGCTCACGTCCAATGTAGAGAATGTCTTGCTGCCTGTTACCATGCTTACTGTACAAATCTTATAGTCCCCAAAGACAAACTGATTTGCTGGGCTTAAGAAGGGGACTACAGACATGGCCCATTCTGCAAATTGCACAGGCCTTATTGTATCCAAGCTTTCAAAGTGATCTCGTTCATCTTCCACCTTCTCCAGTCTAAGGAACTGGTCTAGCTCTTAAGTACTGAGGTGTAATGTCAGGGTGAATGCAGATCTTGGCCTTGGCTCACCTGAAAAGTCCAGGCTATCCACTGATAACTTTGTACAGTCCCCCCAGCCTAGACTGAAGATTTCCAACCAGTTCAGCGGAATCAGCTGGAGCCACTCTCTCCCTGTATGGATTGGTCCAAGCTGATTATTGCCTATAGGTTACTGGGCCATTGTGGTGCCTTTTATTTGTAAAGGTTCCTCCATGTAGGTGGCTAGTCTGGTTTTCGAATCTTCCAACCTCAGGAGTTTGATGCCTGATTGGAGGTGTTGATACGTCCGTTCTACGATAACAGAGATTATGGCTCCCGTGTCCACCTTAATGGAAAGGTCATTCACCAATAATTCCACCACTACTGGGGCAACTTTCACTGTTACAATATGATTTAGTTGTAGTGCCCATGTCTCTGCGAGAGTGGATATCTGCATGGTATATCCAGGTCCCAGCCTCAGCAGCACGTCACCTCTTTCTGAAACTTCATTGTTGCTGTGTCCTTTGACAATGCTTTCAATAATCCATCATCTGATAACTGCACCCTTCTGAAGTATGTTTTCTAACACCCTTGGAGTTGTCACTGTCCTGTGTTGACCATCTGGTGGTAACATTCAGGTTCCAATATTGAAAGGGGCTCTTTAACACCTGATTTACACAAGCACTCTCCATTGAGACTTGATTACACTAATTGGAAGGACATTGCTACCTGATGCTTCCTGTAGTTCCGAAACCCCTTTTTCTGCCGTCTCAAATGACAAGGCAATTTCAACAGCTCTTTTAAACTGTGTTCTACCAATAGCTTCCTTTGGATGGTTAGGTCAATTCTGCTATATACCAAACTGTCTTGCAACATTTCATTAAGGAATGATCCAAATATGCCATATTCAGCTAATTCCTGCAACTTAGCCAAAAACTCAGTGACAGATTCCTTTTTCCTTTGACTGAATTTATTGTTGTCACATACTGTACTGGTATACAGTGAAAAGTATTGCTTTTTGTGCACTATACAGACAAAGCATGCGATTCATAGAGAAGGAAAGAGTGCAGAATGTAGTCTTAGTCATAACTGGGGTGCAGAGAAAGATCAACATAATGCAAGATAATTCAAAAATCTGACAGCAGCAGGGAAGAAACTGTCCTTGAGTCAGTTGGTACGTGACCTCAGACTTTTGTATCTTTTTTCCAAAGGGAGAAGGTAGAAGAGAGAATGTCCGGGGTGCATGGGGGCCTTGGCTTTTCTGGCTGCCTTTCTGAGGCAGTGTCATCAAATGGGAGGCTGGTTTGTGTGATGGACTGGACTTCATTCAAAACCCTTTTTAGTTTCTTGCGGTCTTGGGCAGACCAAGCTGTGATACAACCAGAAAGAATGCTTTCTATGGTGTACCTGGATATGTTGGTGAGAATTGCAGCTGACATGCCAAATTTCCTTACCCTCCTGAGAAGATAGAGGCAATGGTGGGCTTTCTTAACCATAGCATCAGTGTGGAAGAACTAGGACAGGTTGTTGGTGATCTGAACACCTAAAAACTTGAAGCTCTCGACCATTTCCACTTTATTCCCATTGATGTAGACAGGAGCTTGTTCTTCTCTATGTTTCCTGAAGTCGATGACTCTCAAGATTCCACAGGAATTCTCCTGGTCAGGTTGAAGTGGTATCTGTTGAAAATTACAGGGGGCTTCAGAGTGCAGTGGGGCAGCGCCACACGCACCCAGCACACTGGGTCCTGTCTTCCCCAGTGGTGTCATCAGGCTTGAGTTTCCCAAAAGATGCATTGTGACTTTTTCCTCACTGGAGAAGATTCTTGAATTTGAGTTCATCCAGAAGGAAGGATAGAGGATAAATAACGTGTTTTGCCCCATCGGCAATGTAGTAATTCAGCCAAACGCCAGTTTCCCATCACCAGCACCCTTTACTGTGCACCAAAGGAAAGCCTGCCACTTACAGTCAGGGAATTCACCTCAGCAGATACAACACCAGTCTGGGTCGAGTAACAGGCTTAAAAACCACTGCTGATGGCTTCCCATTGAGCGAGTCTACACTCACACCCCACAAAGTCCATGGGAGGATTTACTGATGATCCTCTGTGGCCATTGTAACAGTCACGTATATGGTCTTACTGAATGTTGGAAGAGGCTCAAATAACTAAAATCACAGAATTGTTACAAAGCTGGAGGCCATTTGGCCCTTCATGTCTAAAATGAGCATCATAATTTAGTGCCATTCCCCTGCTTTTTTCCTGTCCCAGCACATTATTTGAATAGAAGCAATCACCTGACACCTTCTGGAATGCCTCGATTGAACCTTCCTCCACCACCCCTCCAGGCAGAACATTCCAGATCTAATCACAAAGCTTTTTCTCACATTATATTTGATTATTTTACAAATTGCTTTAAATCTATGCCCTCTTGCTCTTCATCCTGTTACAGGTTGTTGATTCACAGAGCAGAGGAGGCTGGGTACATGAATAGTTTTAAGGCAGAAGTAGACAGATTCTAGATTAACAAGAGAGTCAAAGGTTATCAGCAGTAGGTAGGAATGTGGAGTTAACACCACAATCAGCCATGATCATTCTGAATGCTTGTGGGGCCAAAGGTACCCTGATTTGTTCACTGATGTATCTTATCACATGCCGTACTATCATAGAATTCCTACAGTGCAGGAGTCCATCTGGCTGGAATTTGCACAGTGGAGCATCCCATCCAGGCCCTATCCCCACAACTCCACATAATTACCCCAATAATCCTCCCAACCAGAGGGGCTGGAAGGCAGAGCGCCGGGGGAGGGGGGGGGGGGGGGTGTGTGTGTGTGTGTGTGTGTGTGTGTGTGTGTGTGTGTGTGTGTGTGTGTGTCTGCACCTCTGGAGAGGGGTGGGGGGGGCAAGAAGGGGGCAGAGTGTGAGCTGGGTAACCTTCTCTCCCAGTCTGTTCTCACTTTTTGTGCCTCAAGGATCTGAAATCCTAATGCACCAATAAAATCCAATCTGTCCATGGACTGGAGAAACTCAACTCTTTCCCCTGTGAGATCCACTCCATCGGTGCTGAACAAGTTAATGTCAGCAGCGTGTTAACCCTGAAGGGAGAAGAGTTCAATAAGCAAGGCATTTATTCCCGGTCACTCTCAGTACCTCCCTGTGTAACAATATCAAGTTTCACCTGATGAAGGAGCAGTGCCCTGAAAGCTCGTGATTCCAAATAAACCTGTGGTGGGATGCTCTGATTTGAACCTAGCGTTGTGAGACTTTACTGTGCCCACCCCAGTCCAACGCCGGCATCTCCACATCATGCCTCCCCGTGATCAGTGCATGATCTGATTTATTCTCAGTACTGCTCTGGGTTTGTGGTTTATCAGTTCAGTGACAATACCACTACACCACAGAAGGAACACAAAACTCAAAGCGCTCACTCAAAAGGATGAGCTGAGCAAGGGCTCGGGATGTTGGCGGGGGAGGGGAGGGGGGGGTGCGGTGGGCACAGGACAGTTGTTGTGGCTGTTGGGGAGTGGTGACAGACATGAGCGAGAACTGGCATTTCCGGGGAAGGTGAGGGGGAGAGCCGTTACATAGGGTTCAAGAAGGAGATGATAGTCTTCCAATCACTGGCCAGTTGAAAGTCCTACCCCTGAATTAAAGTTGGATCTTTGACAGTTGTTACAGTTCTACTGTCTGCCCGAATCTCAGCAAACACCCACATGAACAGTGCATCTGTGCTGAGACACACAGCAGGACTGAGAATTGGCACTGTTCCTGATACTTGGAACAAATGTTCGAGTACTATATAAAAGCCTTCATATTTCCACATTTCATCTGTATTGGGTAATAAAAGGAAAGTCTGAATGGGCCTCATTACAGCTGCAGTGTATTGTTGGAGAGTTTAACCACATACGCAAAACACAAGGCAAGAAACGTCATGCAGCCACCCAACTCAAAACAGCTATGTACATCGAACAGACACATTTCAGCCCAATCAGCTTCAGTGGGTAAGCGGGGTATGGAACTAGTCTGCTTGCTCTTACAGAGAACTAGCACAGACACACCAGGCTGAATGGCCTCCTACTGTACTGTAACCATTCTGTGATCCACCACCTGTCAAAGACCTGACAAGGTTCTGTACCTAACAGAGAGGAACAGAAACGGAGCGGTGAACCTCAAACCTGTCCTTATGATTCACGTAGTCTCCAGAAACCTCCCCCCAGATGCAACTCCCCCAGAAACCCCCCCCACCAAAATGCAACTCCCCCAGAAACCCCCCCCCACCAAAATGCAACTCCCCCAGAAACCCCCCCCCACCAAAATGCAACTCCCCCAGAAACCCCCCCCCACCAAAATGCAACTCCCCCAGAAACCCCCCCCCACCAAAATGCAACTCCCCCAGAAACCCCCCCCCACCAAAATGCAACTCCCCCAGAAACCCCCCCCCACCAAAATGCAACTCCCCCAGAAACCCCCCCCCACCAAAATGCAACTCCCCCAGAAACCCCCCCCCACCAAAATGCAACTCCCCCAGAAACACCCCCCAAATAGAACTTGTTAAGAAACTTCCCCAAATACAGACCTCCTCCAGTAGAGATGCAGTGCTCAGCCCCCTTTCCAAATGACAATTAAGAAATTGATGAACAGCAATGTACAAACTCAGAGCTTAGCTCCATGTCTCAGCCTCTCTCAGAACACCATTTACCAGGCATTGACTACCCAGCCAGTTACCCATTCAGAGAAATGGAATAAAATACTGAAATCTAGTCACCAATTGTTGCACAAACTCAGTAAAGAGAAGAACATTCAACAAGATTAATGACTTTGCTGCTGAATTTTTTAATTTGTTCACAGGACATGCACAGCATCACACATTGGTTGCACCTCTGGTTTGCTCGCAGAAGTTGCTGCTTTTGGGAATCCTGGGCTCTGCGAGGAGTGAAATTTAAACAAACAGCTCAAACACCTTCCAATTTATTGAAAAATAAATATTGGCCAGAACAGCAGGAAAGTTTGCATTCTCCTCACTAAACTGAGCATTCAGGCTCTCAGTTTAATGACTTAATCCAAAACATCTCTCAAGAAGTGTAGCACTCCCTCAATATTGATCTGCTGGCCTTCCAGCCAATGGACCATCCCTCAATACTGGTGCATGGATCCTCTGGCTGCACAGACCCTTCCTCAATATTGATGTGCTGACCCTCCAGCCGTGCAGACCCTCCCTCGCTGCTGACTCTGTTGATGCTACACTCTCAACCAAGTTACATGAAGTTTCTAGATCAGGTTTGTCATCAGAACCTTCTGCAATGCACCGCATCGGGGGGGTGGGGCGGAGCAGGGTTTGAAATGCGTATACTTTAATGTGAGGAGTATTCGCAATAAAGTGGATGAACTTGCAGCGTGGATCAGTACCTGGAACTTTGATGTTGTGGCCATTTCAGAGACATGGATAGAGCAGAGTCAGGAATGGATGTTGCAGGTCCCGGGGTTCAAATGCTTTAGTCAGAGAAGGAGGTAGGAGGGGGGGAGGGATAGCATTATTAGTCAAGGACTGTATCACAGTGTCAGAGAGGAAGTTTGATGAGGACTTGTCTGTTGAGGTAGTATGGGCGGAGATTAGAAATAGGAGAGGAGAGGTCACCCTGTTGGGAGTCTTTTATAGACCTCCTAAAAGTTCTAGAGAGGTTGAGGAAAGGATTGTGGAGATGATCCTGGTTAGGAGTGAAAGTAATAGGATAATTGTTATGGGGGACTTTAACTTTACTAATATTGATTGGAATTGCTATAGCTCTAGCTCATTAGAGGGGTTAGTTTTTGTACAAAGCGTGCAGGAAGGTTTTTTGACTCAGTATGTAGATAGGCCGACTAGAGGTGAGGCTATATTGGATTTGGTGTTGGGAAATGAGCCAGACCAGGTGCTAGACTTGGAAGTTGGTGTGCATTTTGGTGATAGTGACCACAATTCAGTTAAGTTCACCTTAATGATGGAAAGGGAAAGGCATGAACCTCGGGTCAGTAGTTTTAGCTGGGGGAAGGGTAATTATGAGGCTATTAGGAGAGAATTAGAAAGCATAGGTTAGACTAGGAGATTACAGGGACTGGGAATGTTCAAAATGTGGAGTTTTTTCAAGGAGCAGCTACTGCAAGTCCGTGATAGGTATGTCCCTGTCAGGCATGGAGGAATTGGTAGATCTAGGGAACCGTGGTGTACTAAAAATGTTGATTCGTTGGTTAAAAAGAAAAAGGAGGCTTATGTTCGGATGAGGCTCGAGGGCTCAGGTAGTGCATTAGAAAGCTTTAGATTGGCTAGGAGGGAGTTGAAGAGTGAGTTAAGAAGGGCTAAAAGAGGACATGAGAAGACTTTGGCTGATAGGATTAAGGAGAATCCTAAGGCGTTCTATAGGTATGTCAAGAACAGAAGGTTGGTTAGGGCAAGATTAGGGCCAGTTACAGACAGTAGAGGGAAGTTGTGTGTGGAACCAGAAGAGATTGGAGAGGCATTGAACCAATATTTCTCTTCAGTGTTCACGCAGGGGGACATGAATACAGCTGAGGAGGACACTGGGTTGCAGGGGTATAAAATAGACAGTATTACGGTTGATAAGGGGGATGTGCTGAATATTCTAGAGGGTTTGAAAATAGATAAGTCCCCTGGTCCGGATGGGATTTACCCCAGGATTCTCTGGGAGGCAAGAGAGGTGATTGCAGAGCCTCTGGCTCTGATCTTCAGGTCGTCGTTGGTCTCTGGTATAGTACCGGAAGATTGGAGGATAGCGAATGTTGTCCCATTGTTTAAGAAGGGGAACTGAGACTTCCCCGGGAATTAGACCGGTGAATCTCACTTCTGTTGTGGGCAAGGTTTTAGAAAAAATTATTAGGGATAGGATTTATAGTTATTTGGAGAGTAATGAATTGATTGGAGGTAGACAGCATGGTTTTGTAGCAGGGAGGTCGTGCCTTACTAACCTTATTGAGTTTTTTGAGAAAGTGACCAAAGAGGTGGATGGGGGTAAGGCAGTTGACGTGGTATATATGGATTTTAGTAAGCCGTTTGATAAGGTTCACCATGGTAGGCTTCTGCAGAAAATGCAGATGTATGGGATTGAGGGTAGTGTAAGAAATTGGATCAGGAATTGGCTAGCAGATAGGAGACAGAGGGTGGTGGTTGATGGTAAATATTCGTCATGGAGTTCGGTTACGAGTGGTATGCCTCAGGGATCTGTTTTGGGGCCACTGCTGTTTGTAATTTTTATTAATGATCTGGATGAGGGTATAGTTGGGTGGATTAGTAAATTTGCTGATGACACCAAAGTCGGAGGTGTGGTAGATTGTGAGGAAGGGTGTCATAGTTCGCAGGGAGACTTAGACAGGTTGCAGAGCTGGGCCGAGAGGTGGCGGATGGAGTTTAATGCGGAGAAGTGTGAGGTAATTCACTTTGGTAGGAATAACAGATGTGTTGAGTATAAGGCTACCGGGAGGACTTTGAATAGTGTGGATGAACAGAGGGATCTAGGTGTATGTGTACATAGAATCCTGAAAGTTGGGAATCAAGTAGATAAGGTTGTTAAGAAGGCATACGGTGTCTTGGCGTTTATTGGTAGGGGGATTGAATTTAGGAGTCGCAGCGTCATGTTGCAACTGTACACAACTCTGGTGCAGCCGCACTTGGAGTTTTGTGTGCAGTTCTGGTCCCCACATTACAGGAAGGATGTGGAGGCTTTGGAGAGGGTGCAGAGGAGGTTTACCAGGATGTTGCCTGGTAAGGAGGGGAAGTCCTATGAGGAGAGACTGAGGGATTTGGGGTTGTTTTCACTGGAAAGAAGGCAGCTAAGAGGGGACCTTATTGAAACATATAAGATGATTAGAGGTTTAGATAGGGTGGATAGTGATAGCCTTTTTCCTCCGATGGAGAAAGCTAGCACGAGGGGGCATGGCTTTAAATTAAGGGGTGGTAGTTATAGGACGGATGTCAGGGGTAGGTTCTTTACCCAGAGGGTGGTGAGGGATTGGAATGCCCTGCATGCTGCAGTTGTAAATGCGCCCAGTTTGGGGGCGTTTAAGAGATCTGTGGATAGGTTTATGGACAAAAAGGGATTGGTTTAGATTAGTGGGTCAGCGCAACATCGTGGGCTGAAGGGCCTGTTCTGCGCTGTAAAGTTCAATGTTATCTTTTAGTAGCTGTCCTCAATACTAGGGCCGACTCAGAAGCTTTGGATAGAAGTCCAGCCACGACAAAGGCTCGATACGGACAGGGCCATAGTTTAATGCATCCTAACACTCGAGGAGCTGGGTGGACAAAGCCAGTGTCAGACATGGGAATGTTTTGCTTTAGCAGGACAGCTATAAAAGACTGTGGCACAGTGGTTAGCACAACTGCCTCATAGCACCAGGGACCTGGGTTTGATTCCCAGCTTGGGTGACTGTCTGTGTGGAGTCTGTACATTCTCCCCGTGTCTGCATGGGCTTCTTCCAGGTGCTCTGGTTTCCTCCCACAGTCCAAAGATGTGCTGGTTGGGTGGATTGGCCAGTTAAATTTCCTCTGAGTGTCTAGGGGGACTAGTACAGTAAATACGTCGGGTTACGGGGATAGGGCCTGGGTAGGATTGTGGTCTGTGCAGACTCGATGGGCTGAATGGGCTCCTTCTGCAAAATAGGAATTCTATGATTTCTGAGAGATCTAAATGTCAAAATACAGCAGGTCTCAGGAACCAGACAGAGCATACACACAATATGAAGTATTATGATTTATAATTCTAGGATACTTCAATCCTTCAGATATGTTGTTGCTGAGTTCCACAGCTTCAGGCTCCAGAATAGGAACCCTCCCAGGGAATGTCACAAACATTTGGGAATGACCTGACTCCAGGATTAGTTTGGATTTGCAGTAAACTTTGCCAGAATTTGAGCACTAACTCCTCCCAACTTTCAAACTCCGAGTGAACCTGGATTTGTTCTGACACATCATACAGCCTCCCAAATAAACTCACCAATCGCTGGGCACAGCTAATCATCCAGTAACACTGATGCTTGGATCTTGCCTGCTCCAGTCTGCAATCCACACAGCGCAGAATCTATTCAGAGTGAACTTGTATCAACACACTGCCCCCATCAACAAGCTCCTCACAACAAACATCGCGGTGGGGATCTGAGTGAGCGAGGTTGGGGGGGGGGCGGAATGCGAGCACTGCTAGTGCTTTCTGAGGCAGTAAGTTCCAAAGTTGCACAACTCTCTGAGAAAGAATTTCTCCTCCTCTCTGTCCTAAACCAGCGATTTTTAGGAAGTGTCCTCTAGTTTAGGCCTCACCCACAAGAGGAAACATTCTTTCCACCTCCACCTTGTGAAAACCATTCAGGATCTTAAACACTCCTGTCAAGTCACCCCTCAGCCTTCTAAACTCCAGGGAAACACATCCAGTCCATCTAAACTTTACTCATAAGACAACTTGTTCATTCCAAGTATCCATCTATTAAACCTGCTCTGAACCCCTCCAATGCATCTACTTCCTGCCTTAAAGAAGGAGACGCAAACTGTGCAGAGTATTAGTCTCACCACTGTCCTATATAAATGAAGCATAACATCCTTACTTTACGTTCAATTCCTCTGGTAAAGGATTGCATTCCATTAGACTTTTAAAATTACTCGCTGTGCCTGCATATTAACTTTTTGTAGCTCACGTGCTAGAACACCCAGATCCCTCTGCACTTCAGCATTCTGTAAACGTTTTCCACTGAACCAAAACACTGCTTTTTTATTCTTCTGACCAGTGAACTTCACATTTTCCCACACTATATTCTATCTGCCAGATCTTTACCCACTCACTCAATATATATCTATCTGTAAGCAAACTCCTGATGTCATAGAACATAGAACATTACAGCGCAGAACAGGCCCTTTGGCCCACGATGTTGCGCCGACCAGTTACAAAACAATGACCCACTAGCCTAAACCAATCCCTTTTCATCCATAAACCTATCCACAGATCTCTTAAACGCCCCCAAACTAGGTGCATTTACAACTGCAGCTGGCAGCGCATTCCAGTCCCTCACCATCCTCTGGGTAAAGAACCCTACCCCTGACATCAGTCCTATAACTACCCCCCCTTCTTCACAACATACCTCCCTACCCACCTTTGTGTCATCTACAAATTTAGCTACCATGCCTTTGCTCCCTTCATCCAAGCCATTATTTATTTATCGAATGCAAAGTCCCAAAGCCAAGCAGTTTCTTCCTGCTGTGTGCAGTTTGGCCTCTGCTGATTCTATGGTTTGAACATTCTTCTGTGATGTGCTGCATCTGAGTCATTGGTGTAAATGGTCGCAAATGGTGCATGAGTCGCAAAAACCCAGTCTGCAGGTGCAGCAGCTGATCAAGAAGGCAAATGGGATGCTGGCCTTTATAGCGAGGGGGATAGAATATAAAAGTAGGGAGGTCTTGCTGCAACTGTACAGGGTACTGGTGAGGCCACAGCTGGAGTACTGTGTGCAGTTTTAGTTGCTGCACTTGCGGAAGGATATTTTGGCCTTGGAGGGAGTGCAGAGGAGGTTTACTAGGCTGATACCAGAGTTGAGGGGGTTGAACTATGAGGAGAGGCTGAATAAACTAGGCTTGTACTTGTTAGAGTTTAGAAGAATGAGGGGAGATCTCATTGAGACATATAAGATGATGAATGGGATGGATAGGATGGAGGTGGAGAGGCTCTTCCCGCTCAGAAAGGACAGTAGGACTAGAGGGCACAGCTTCAAGATAAAGGGGGGGGCGGTTTAGAACAGAGTTGAGGAGGAACTTCTTCATTCAAAGGGTGGTGAATCTCTGGAATTCTCTGCCCGTTGAGGTGGTGGAGGCTGCCTCGCTAAATATATTTAAGACGCGGGTTGATGGGTTTTTGATAAGAGAGGGGATTAAGGGTTATGGGGAGAGGGTGGGAATGTGGAACTGAGCCACGACAGATCAGCCATGATCTTATTGAATGGTGGGGCAGGCTCGAAGGGCAAGATGGCCTACTCCTGCTCCTATTTCTTATGTTCTTATGTTCTTATGTAAAGAGTTAAAGCCCCAACACAGATCCCTGTGGGACTTCACTTGTCACATCCTGCCAATCAGACAAAGACCCATTTATAGATACTCTGCTTTCTGTCATCCAGCCAATCCTCTATCCATGCTAATATATTAGCCCTACACAAAGATTTTAGTTTTCACAATAACCTTTTGCAGCATCTTATCAAGTGCCTTCTGGAAATTCAAGTGCAGGACACTGACAGCCTCTTTTCCCAAAGGTAGGGGAATCTAAAACTAGAGGGCATAGGTTTAAGGGGAGAGATACAAAAGTGTATAGAGGGGCAATGTTTTCACACAGAGGTTGATGAGTATCTGGAACAAGCTGCCAGAGGTAGTAGTGGAGACAGGTATAATTTTGTCTTTTAAAAAGCATTGAACAGTTACATGGGTACGATGGGTATAGAGGGATATGGGCACAGGTTTCTTGCTTTCCTTATTTAGTTAACCAAGGATCCTCCCTTTAGAATTTTTCTTTGTAGTCAGAATATATTTATTGAGTATTCTAAAATATCCCCTTAAACATCAAGCTACTTCTCTATTGATTTACCCTTGAGCTTCGTATCCCAGTTCACGTCAACTTGCTCACCTTTCACGTCCACATAGTTTACTTTAAAATAATTTACTTTAAAATACAAGTCTTAGACCCACTCCTTCTTTTCAGACTAGATATTAAAGTTAATTATACTGTGGTCACTGCTACCTAGGGATGTTTTTATAATGAGGAAATTAATTCTCATCACAACACGCAATAGTAAGCCTCATATAACCTGTTCTCTGGATGGTTCCAGAATGGGCTGCTGGAAAAATACTCTCTCAACCTTTCAATTAACACTTCATCCCAGCTACTACTGCCAATCTGATTCTTTCAGTTAATGTGCAGATTAAAATCATTGCCATTCCTTTGTCACAGGCACACAATGCATTCTCATCCAAAACCTCTCTACTCTCTAATTCTGGCCTTTCAAACACCCACTTTGTAATTGTTCCACATTGGCAACCACATGAGTTCTAAACTCTAGAATTCACTCCCTAAACTCTGCCTCTCCTCTATATATACACCTGCTAAAACCTGGCCTCTGACCATGAGTTTGGTCCCTTGTCTCCGTGCTCACTGTGTAAATGGCCTCCTTCTGCAATGTAGGGATTGTATGGTAATGAAGGTGAAATTCAACAGTTCCATTAGAAGGCAATGCTGATTAATGACAAGCTGATGGAAGGGAGTGGGACTGTGATGAAACCAGGCTTTAAATGCAACAAGGCAAAATACTGAATAAAAACACGGGTGACATGGCAGTACAGTGGGTTAGCACTGCTGCTTCACAGCTCCAGGGTCCTGGGTTTGATTCCCGGTGTGGAGTTTGCACATTCTCCTCGTGTCTGCGTGAGTTTCCTCTGGGTGCTCCAGTTTCCTCCCACAGTCCAAAGAGGTTAGGTTGATTGGCCATGTTAAGAAATTGCCCCTTAGTGTCCAGGGATGCCTCGGTTAGAGGGATTAGTAGGTATAATATGTAGGGATATGGGGATAGGGCTTGGGTGGGATTGTGTTTGGTTCAGACTCGATGGGCCGAAGGGCCTCTTTCTGCACTGTAGGGTTCTATGATGATGATAAGTACAAAAAATGAATAAATAAGAGGAAAGGTGAAAGTTACATAAAAAGACATGGGTGAAGGACAGAGCTAGCCTTTTTGTCTGTGTGTTTAGTGTCTGGTTTTCTCTCTCTCTCTTTTCCAGTTTCTCCTTATCCATCTGTCTCTGACCCTACCCCCATATCTGTTTCTGGCAATCAGCTCTGTCCCATGTCTGTTGTAACAGAGCCAGGCTTTGCTCTGCTTACACAGAGCAAAGAATTGTCTTTTTCAATTCAATCTGCAGTGATTTGTCCCAACCTGCCTGGCACGTGTAATACTTGGTGAAAAGTGAAATAAAATTCTGACTGAATAAATCCTTTTTAAATCAACAGCAGGGAGAAAGACGTTGCAGTTTAGCAGGAAGAATGATGGTGGGCTGGGAGCGTGGGGGGGGGGGGTTGTTAAGTACTCTCTGGGCATTTAGACGGGTCATCACTCAAGCCTAAGGTGAAGAGTAAATATCTATTTAATGGCACATATTACAGACGTGGGACAGAGCAAAGCATTTCACCATCACTGAAGTACATTTACCCGGATTTCCAGATCTTTGCCAAATCTTACTGTGGAAAAACCTGCCAAAAACACTTAAAACCAAAGCCAAACAGAAAATGTTACAAGTACCCAGAAGGTTACACAGTATCTGTGGAGCAAAACAGAGTTCATGTTTCAACACGATGAAAGACAACTTACCCAAAACATTAACTTGGTTTCTCTCCACAAACACTGCCTGATCTGCTGGGTATTTTCAGCACTTTCTCTTTCTATTTCAAGATACCCAGCATCTGCAGTGTTCTGCTTTTCCACAGCTTTAATATGCAATGGTCAGACCTGAGATTTCACCACAGGCTAAGGAAAGTGTCCATGATGCTCTACTGACCCTCTGACAGTGCGGCACTCCCTCAGCACTGACCCTCTGACAGTGCGGCACTCCCTCAGCACTGACCCTCTGACAGTGAGGCGCTCCCTCAGCACTGACCCTCTGACAGTGCGGCGCTCCCTCAGCACTGACCCTCTGACAGTGCGGCGCTCCCTCAGCACTGACCCTCTGACAGTGCGGCGCTCCCTCAGCACTGACCCTCTGACAGTGCGGCACTCCCTCAGCACTGACCCTCTGACAGTGCGGCACTCCCTCAGCACTGACCCTCTGACAGTGCGGCACTCCCTCAGCACTGACCCTCTGACAGTGCGGCACTCCCTCAGCACTGACCCTCTGACAGTGCGGAACTCCCTCAGCACTGACCCTCTGACAGTGCGGAACTCCCTCAGCACTGACCCTCTGACAGTGCGGCACTCCCTCAGCACTGACCCTCTGACAGTGCGGCACTCCCTCAGCACTGACCCTCTGACAGTGCGCCGATCCCTCAGCACTGACCCTCTGACAGTGCGGCACTCCCTCAGCACTGACCCTCTGACAGTGTGGCACTCCCTCAGCACTGACCCTCTGACAGTGCAGCACTCCCTCAGTACTGACCCTCTGACAGTGCGGCACTCCCTCAGCACTGACCCTCTGACAGTGTGGCACTCCCTCAGCACTGACCCTCTGATAGTGCGGCACTCCCTCAGCACTGACCCTCTGACAGTGTGGCACTCCCTCAGCACTGACCCTCTGACAGTGCGGCACTCCCTCAGCACTGACCCTCTGACAGTGTGGCACTCCCTCAGCACTGACCCTCTGACAGCGCGGCGCTGGTTATGTTGCTTGGATTGGGCAGCACAGTAGCAGAGTGGTTAGCACTTCTGCCATACAGCGCCAGAGACTCGGGTTTGATTCCAGGCTCAGGTCACTTTCTGTGTGGAGTTTGAACATTCTCCCTGTGTCTGCGTAGGTTTCCTCTGGATGCTCTGACTTCTTGCCACAGTCCAAAGATGTGCTGTCAGGTGGAGTGCCCATGCTAAATTGCCCCTTAGTGCCAGGAGGATTAGCATGGAGTTACAGGATAGGTCCTGGGTGAGGTTGTGTTCTGTGCAGACCTGATGGGCCAAATGGCCTCTTTTGGCACTGTAGATTCTACTGGACAGCAATACTTATATGTGAGGAATATTTTCTTTGCGAATTGCATTGTAAATTATGGACCCTGACAGCACAGATCCCTGAGTTGTTAGATTGCTGTCTGTCATGTTTCTTTCATTTGGTAGCGGTCATGTTAAAGGTTATTTCCCCGAGCTCTGCACCCTGAGCAATGCTGCCTGAGACTCTCTTCCACACCAGATGCTTCACTCTGACTCAGGCAGCTGCAGAGAGGTCAGTGAATCTCATTTTAAAACGTGTTTGTCTTATTTTGCATTTTGGGCCCCTGGGCAGATCTTGCTTGGGTGTCACAGAATCTGTCATCATCTAACTGCATTCCCAAAATAGAATCCTCCAACCATTGCTCTAGCAAGTCTGTGTTTTGATTCAATAGCTCTCCCCTAAACACGCACAAAAAATAATTCATTCTTGATCTTGGACAGAGCACCTCGACATTGGCAATATCTTCCCACACTCAGCATTTCACATCCTGTCTTATCTTTCCCAATCTCCCACTCAGATCAGGGGTTTATGGGCTACTCAATGCCACTCTATCGATCTGGGGCAACTTGTGCTGATCCCAAATTCACTTTTTCTGAGGGGAAGGGCAAATTCTGATTACCCCTCCATTGTTGGGCACTCTAAGAGTAGACAGCAGCAACGATCTCCTTCACTGGGTTTTGAGATGATCAGTTAGCCCCATGATGGCTCACTCAATAGAAGCACTGCCTGTGTAGCATCAACACAGTAAGAAGTCTCAAAACACCAGGTTAAAGTCCAAGAGGTTTATTTGGTAACAAACGCCATTAGCTTTCGGCGGGTTGCTCCTTTATCAGGTGAGTGAGGAGTTTAGAACTCCTCAGTCAGACTTCTTACTGTGTTTATCCCAGTCCAATGCTGGCATCTCCACATCATGTGTAAGCATCAATCTAGACTGCAGAGCTCCCAGGTCCAGATAATGCTGCAATTGCTGTGCTATGGCCACAGTCACTGAGACTATTCGATCTCAACATCCCGAGTTACAAAGGGGAAAAAAAAATCAGCCAGTTTTCTCTCCATTGTCACGGCCATACAGTGGAAAAGACACTAACGCTTGCAATTTAGAATTATATACAAAGACTGGGCAGTTGGGTGAGGAACAATGACGACACACAACCCCAGTGATAGTTAACAGTTGTATAGGAGGAAGCAAGAGTGGGGAAGTGAAGGATATCAGAAGGCAGGCGTCTGAAGTAGGAACAGGATTTTGAGAGAAGGGGGAACTCCTTTGAATAACTAAAATAATTTACAACATATTTCCTCTTTAACCCATTATCTTGGTTTTGTGTACTCAGAACTGATGCAACATTTATCAAGGAGTGTCACAAACCCTGCATTCCAACGCACCTCATTAACCCAACTACTGCATATTTCATCACATTTTAAGAATAAATTATGCAGTAATTTTACTTTCCAATGCAGGCGCTCCCAGCGGCCCCCAACTAAAAAATTACAAGCTATCTTCAGGTACCCTGGTGGCTCAGTCAGTACGTGGGCTGTAGATTGATGGCAAGCATCACAAAGCAGCAAGATCCAGTTTCCAGGCCAGTCTGGGGCTGCATACACTATTATCAACCAGTTTAGCAGCTGATGCTGCCTCTGGTCTCAGTGTCCCCTCAGCAAAGCAGAAGGAGCTCTCATTCCTGCCCTGGTTCATTATCGAGTGCCTCTGCAGGGAAAGCAAGAGAGCAAAAGCAAGAGGTTTATTGAATCATAGCATCTTAAAACACAAAGTATCTGTTTGCTGCAACCTTTCAGACATAGCACTCCCAGACATATTAACTGACAACTTCAACAAAAATCTCATCTTTGCCTTAGGTTTTTCCCCCCCAATTACTTTAATTCTGCACTCCAGTTACCAATCCTCCAGCTAGTGGGATAGTGTCTCCTGACTCTTGTCAAAATCCTTGATGATTTTATCCTGATCATTCTCTGCTTGAAGCAGAGCTATCCTAGCTTGTCCAGATAACCCACCCAACCAAAATCCCACATCCTTGCGACGATTACAGAAAGCCACATCCCCAACCTCAGAAAGAGTGAGATTGAGAGAGGAGGAGGTAAAATTTCGAAAAATTGGGAGTTGACAACTATGTAAAGTGACACTATGATTTGTTCTGTGTACAATGGGGTCACCTGTGGGAACTGGTCACAGGTCACAGTTCCCACACTACAATCAACAGGATGGGGAAAGTGAACCCAAAATCAGGCACAATATCCTGATGTTGCTCAGAAAAAGTGGATTCCTGTCCAATGCTGAGTGTAAAAAAGTCTCACAACACCAGGTTAAAGTCCAACAGGTTTATTTGGTAGCAAACACCATTAGCTTTCGGGGCTCTGTCCCTTCGTCAGGTGAATGGGGAGTTCTGATCACAAACAGGGCATATAAATGCACACACTCAGTTCACACACCCTGTTTGTGATCAGAACCCCCCACTCATCTGACAAAGGGGCAGAGGCCCGAAAGCTAGTGGTGTTTGCTACCAAATACACATGTTGGACTTTAACCTGGTGTTGCGAGATTTCTTACTGTGTTTATCCCAGTCCAACGCCGGCATCTCCACATCATTGCTGAGAGGTCAGTGTTTAACAGAACCAGGAAGAAAATAGAACCAACCAAAACACTGCTGGAAATACTGAGCGGGCCCGCCACAACCAGAGCAGCAGAATGAATGTTCCAGCTTGATGACCCCGTTCTGATGAAAGCTGCTTCTTTTCACAGATGCTGTCAATCCTGCTGCGATTTTCCAGCATTTCATGTTTTTATTTCAGATTTCCAGCATCTGCAGTATTAGCTTTGGTATTAGTTTAAGCCAACAACGGGAAACAAGCAAACCAAAACTGACAGGAAACCCTAGGATTCACAAATTGTGGAACACATTTTCTGTAACATGCATAATCCCACTGTTCCCATCTCCACCGTACCCCAGTGTTATAAAGTGACAGACCCGTCCCCACCAGTACTGTACCCCAGTGTTATACAGCGACAGACCCAACCCCACCAATACTGTACCCCAGTGTTATACAGTGACAGACCCGTCCCCACCAGTACTGTACCCCAGTGTTATACAGTGACAGACCCGTCCCCACCAGTACTGTACCCCAGTGTTATACAGTGACAGATCCGTCCCCACCAGTACAGTACCCCAGTGTTATACAGTGACAGACCCGTCCCCACCAGTACTGTACCCCAGTGTTATACAGTGACAGACCCGTCCCCACCAGTACTGTACCCCAGTGTTATACAGTGACAGACCCGTCCCCACCAATACTGTACCCCAGTGTTATACAGTGACAGAACTGTCCCCACCAGTACTGTACCCCAGTGTTATACAGCGGCAGACCCGTCCCCACCAGTACTGTACCCCAGTGTTATATAGTGACAGACCCATCCCCACCAGTACTGTACCCCAGTGTTATACAGTGACAGACCCGTCCCCACCAATACTGTACCCCAGTGTTATACAGTGACAGACCCATCCCCACCAGTACTGTACCCCAGTGTTATATAGTGACAGATCCGTCCCCACCAGTACAGTACCCCAGTGTTATACAGTGACAGACCCGTCCCCACCAGTACTGTACCCCAGTGTTATACAGAGACAGACCCGTCCCCACCAGTACTGTACCCCAGTGTTATACAGTGACAGACCCGTCCCCACCAGTACTGTACCCCAGTGTTATACAGAGACAGACCCGTCCCCACCAGTACTGTACCCCAGTGTTATACAGTGACAGACCCGTCCCCACCAGTACTGTACCCCAGTGTTATACACTGAATCCACTTTTTCTGAGCAACATCAGGATATTGTGCCTGATTTTGGGTTCACTTTCCCCATGTCAGCATCCTTCAGGTTACCATTGACTAGAAACTCAATTGGACTCGCCACATAAACACCAGTGTCTACAAGAGGTCAGAGGCTGGGAATATTATGGTCAGTAACTCATCTCCTGACTCTCCAAAGCCTGTTAATCATCTAAACACACAAGTCAGGAGTGTGATGGAATACTCCCCACTTGCCTGGATGGTGCAACTCCAACACTCAAGAATATTAACACCATCCAGGACAAAACAGCCCTGCTGGATTGGCACCACATCCACAAACATCCACTCCCTCCACCACCAACATTCAGTACACATTGCTGCTACCATCTGCAAGATGCACTGCAGCAATTCACCAAAGATTCTTAGACAGCACTTTCCAAACCCATGACCACTTCCATCTAGAAGGACAAGGGCAGCAAATACCTGGGAACACCATCTCCAAGCCACTCACCATCCTGACTTGGAAATATATCATTATTCCTTCACAGTCGCTGGGCCAAAATCCTGAAATTCCCTCCCTAACAGCATTGTGGGTCAACGCACAGCATATGGACTGCAGCGATTCAAGAAGGCAGCTCACCACCACCTTCTCAAGGGCAACGGGCAATAATCATCACCATCACCTTCTCAAGGGGACAGGCAATAAATGCTGGCCAACCAGCAATGCCCATGTCCCACAAATGAATAAAGAAAAATCTTGTCAATATGCAAATGGCCAAGAGGCTCAAAGGGAATATAAAACTTCTTTACAGAAAGATGAGTATTCATTATTAATCTTACACATGTAGCAGACCATTTATTAAAGAAACTGCAGGTTAGACAGGAACTATCTTTGCCACAAATCAAAAACCTGCTGCTGAAACATTCCCTGGTCCAAGCAGTAAATTGTTCCACACTGTCCAAGGTACAAACTTGGGATGGGAACTCATTCATTGCTTCCGTCTAAAGATAGCCTGCAATCTCTCATCCGTGTAACACTGTGCCTCCTCGTTATCTCTGTAGACGTGCTATTGCCTCCTATGACTGCACAGCTCAAATCACAAGAAACTATACAAAGACAATGAACATTTCTGAGGCTTGGCGCTGGGCAATGGAGATGATCAGTCAGTGTAGACAAAGGACTCTGAATAATCTTCTTAAATTATGAATGGATGAAACATTAACCACCTCAAGACAAGCCATGATAAAAATGTGGGTGCATGTCATGTGACACTCCACCCAAACTGCTGGAATGTGAAACGCACACACTGCCATCAACCCAGCAGCTGCGGTACCAAAGTACTGTCCAATTAAATTGCCTGGCCCTCACCTACACTGTTTGTGTTAGAACATCTGTACCAGCAGCTACAGGAGTAATTCATCCCTACACACCCATCTCATCTGCAGATGTGAATTAATGAGCATCCGTTTTTAACTAGCCAGCCACTGTGGAGGAATACATTGTTGAATTTTGATTCTGGCCTGGCCTAAAACAATAAATTTTTATCTTCTTTGTGGTCTTTGTCTTGTATCGCTTTTTCCTTATCTCGCTTTTATTGTATGAATGTACTGAGGGATATGTAGCGACATTTGGGCCCCCCAACCCCTCACATATATTGAATGTGTATAAAATAAACTGCGGATCACACCAAGAATGAGGGATAAAGGAAAAATATACTTGATTTATTATTGGCACTTGTATTAATATACAATGAAAAGTATTGTCTCTTGTGCACAATACAGACAAAGCATAGCATTCATAGAGAAGGAAAAGGAGAGAGTGCAGAATGTAGTGTTACAGTCATAGCTAGGATGTAGAGAAAGATCAACTTAATGTGAGGTAGTCCAATGGAAGCAGGGGAGAAGCTGTTAAGTTGGTTGGTACGGATCCTCAGACCTTAGTCTCTTTTTCCCGACGGAAGAAGGTGGAAGAGAAAGTGTCCGAGGTGGGTGGGAGTCCTTGATTACACTGTTTGCTTTGCCAAGGCATGGGAAGTGTAGAAGTGTCAATGGATGGGAGGCTGGTTTGAGTGATGGACTGGGCTACATTCAAGACCCTTTATAGTTTTTTTGTGGTCTTGGACAGAGCAGGAGCCATACTAAACTGTGATACAACAGAAATAATGCTTTCTATGGTGCATTTGTAAAAGTTGATGAAAGTCACAGCTGACATGCCAAATTTCCTTACTTTTCTGAGAAAGTAGAGGTGGGGCTTTCTTAACTATACCCACATCATTTCTTAACTATAGCATTAACATGAGGGTTCAAGACAGGCAGTTGGTGATCTGGATAATTAAAAACTTGAAGCTCTCGACTCTTTCTACTTTGTCCCCATTGATGTAGTGATGTGAAGATGCCGGCATTGGACTGGGATAAACACAGTAAGAAGTCTCACAACACCAGGTTAAAGTCCAACAGGTTTATTTGGTAGCAAAAGCCACTAGTTTCCCATTGATATAGACAGGGGCATGTTCTCCTTCACGCTTCCTGAAGTAGATGACAATCTTCTACGTTTTGTTGATATCGAGGGAGAGATTATTGTTGCTGCATCAGTTCACCCAATTCTCTATCTCTTTTCTGTCTCGTCACCGTTTGAGATCTGACCCACTATAGAGGTGTCATCAGCAAACCTGAAAATCAGCTGAAGGGGAATTTGGCCACACAGTCAGAGGTATTGTAGTATCACTGATTTTGAAGGAACAATCAAAATATCTTCCTGTTTCCAGATGGGTGGCAAGAGGAGAAAACTGCGCTGTTTGAAATTGAACCCCCTCCTGTTTGGAACACGAGAGAGACATAGAGCACAGACTGGTCACTGGACTGAGCGAGGCCCTGGCTAGCTGGAGGAAGCCTGGGTCACACACAGCACAGGAGGTTAAAGAGAGGGGGAAGAAACCATACCAATGTGTAGTGATCCAATCACTGAAGATCTTTTACCAGTATCTCCTATAAAAGTCCCTGCAGAGTTTAGTTTCTAAGCTCAGAGCCAGAACTCTCTGGTTTCTGAAACAGTTCTTCTTCACATCACCTGCAAATTAGCAGCAGAGGTCAAAACAACACTGTCAACATCTCAGCATCAGGGTAAAAGAGCATCACTGGGAACCGGGAATCAGGCTCTGCTGAACTCTCCACACCAACTTAATAACTTCCACTGACACCAGCCAAATTTAAACTTTTCATCTCTAAAAGGTATAATCACTTTCTTATACTGTTAATTCTGTCTCAGTCAGATAACTCTACTCTGAATGGACAGCTGGGATCACCTCCTCAGACCCTGCAGCCCTAATAAAACTACATTGACATTGGTACAAAGCAATCAGATTGGCATCAGAATCCTGAGCAAACAAGGTGTGTAAATACTGCACAGACAAACCACCAAAGATACTGCAAGAAAACCTCATTAATAGTTCCCCCAAACCCCAATAGTACAGTGACAGACCCGTCCCCACCAGTACTGTACCCCAGTGTTATACAGTGACAGACCCGTCCCCACCAGTACTGTACCCCAGTGTTATACAGCGACAGACCCGTCCCCACCAGTACTGTACTCCAGTGTTATACAGTGACAGACCCATCCCCACCAATACTGTACCCCAGTGTTATACAGTGACAGACCCGTCCCCACCAATACTGTACCCCAGTGTTATACAGTGACAGACATGTCCCCACCAGTACTGTACCCCAGTGTTATACAGTGACAGACCCATCCCCACCAATACTGTACCCCAGTGTTATACAGTGACAGACCCATCCCCACCAATACTGTACCCCAGTGTTATACAGAGACAGACCCGTCCCCACCAGTACTGTACCCCAGTGTTATACAGTGACAGACCCGTCCCCACCAGTACTGTACCCCAGTGTTATACAGTGACAGACATGTCCCCACCAGTACTGTACCCCAGTGTTATACAGTGACAGACCAGTCCCCACCAATACTGTACCCCAGTATTATACAGTGACAGACCCATCCCCACCAATACTGTACCCCAGTGTTATACAGTGACAGACCCATCCCCACCAATACTGTACCCCAGTGTTATACAGTGACAGACCCATCCCCACCGGTACTGTACCCCAGTGTTATACAGTGGCAGACCCGTCCCCACCAGTACTGTACCCCAGTATTATACAGTGACAGACCCATCCCCACCAATACTGTACCCCAGTGTTATACAGCGACAGACCCATCTCCACCAGTACTGTACCCCAGTGTTATACAGCGACAGACCCATCCCCACCAGTACTGTACCCCAGTGTTATACAGTGACAGACCCGTCCCCACCAGTACTGTACCCCAGTGTTATACAGTGACAGACCCGTCCCCACCAGTACTGTACCCCAGTGTTATACAGTGACAGACCCGTCCCCACCAGTACTGTACCCCAGTGTTATACAGCGACAGACCCATCTCCACCAGTACTGTACCCCAGTGTTATACAGCGACAGACCCATCCCCACCAGTACTGTACCCCAGTGTTATACAGTGACAGACCCGTCCCCACCAGTACTGTACCCCAGTGTTATACAGCGACAGACCCATCCCCACCAGTACTGTACCCCAGTGTTATACAGTGACAGACCCGTCCCCACCAGTACTGTACCCCAGTGTTATACAGAGACAGACCCATCTCCACCAGTACTGTACCCCAGTGTTATACAGCGACAGACCCATCCCCACCAGTACTGTACCCCAGTGTTATACAGTGACAGACCCGTCCCCACCAGTACTGTACCCCAGTGTTATACAGTGACAGACCCATCTCCACCAGTACTGTACCACAGTGTTATAGTGACACTGGTGAGATGCCCCTATTACAGAGCATGCTTCTGTTATAGATGCCCCCCCAATACATAGCATTCCATTGCATCGTGCCCTCTAATAGACCACCTGATTACAGAGCAGGGCTCCCATTACAAACCATCCCATTAAAATTAACTGTCAAAACACCTTTACCCAGTTTCAATCACCACGTAACCAATTAGCAGGCAATGGGCTGAAGATTAAGTTCTGACATCTTGACCTTAGTAAGAAGTCTCACAACATCAGGTTAGAGTCCAACCGGTTAATTTGATAGTAATCCCACAAGCTTTCAGAAATGGTGTTCGGAAGGTTCACTTCCACACATCTGACGAAGGAACACTGTTTCCAAAAGCTTGTGAGATTACTATCAAATAAACTGGTTGGACTCTAACCTGGTGTTGTGAGACTTCTTACTGTGTTTAAGAACATAAGAACATAAGAAATAGGAGCAGGAATAGGCCATCTGGCCCTTCGAGCCTGCCCCGCCATTCAAAAAGATCATGGCTGATCTGTCGTGGCTCAGTTCCACATTCCCGCCCTCTCCCCATAACCCTTTATCCCTTCTCTTATCAAAAACCCATCAACCGGCTTCTTGAAAATATTTAGCAAGGCAGCCTCCATCACTTCAACGGGTAGAGAATTCCAGAGATTCACCACCCTTTGAGTGAAGAAGTTCCTCCTCAACTCCGTTCTAAACCGCCCCCCCTTTATCTTGAGGCTGTGCCCCCTAGTCCTACTGTCTTTTCTGAGCGGGAAGAGTCTCTCCACCTCTATCCTATCCATCCCATTCATCATCTTATACGTCTCAATGAGATCTCCCCTCATTCTTCTAAACTCCAACGAGTACAAGCCTAGTTCATTCAGCCTCTCCTCATAGCTCAACTCCCTCAACTCCGGTATCAGCCTAGTAAACCTCCTCTGCACGCCCTCCAAGGCCAAAATACCTTTGCGCAGGTGCGGCGCCCAAAACTGCACACAGTACTCCAGCTGCGGCCTCACCAATGCCCCACACAGCTGCAGCAAGAACTCCCTACTTTTATATTCAATCCCCTTCGCTATGAGGGCCAGCATCCCATTCGCCTTCCTGACTACCTGCTGCACCTGCAAGCTGGGTTTTTGCGACTCATGCACAAGGACCCCGAGGTCCCTCTGCACCGTCGCCTGCTGCAGTTTTTCGCCACGTAAGTAATAGTCCTTCCTACCATTCTTCCTTCCAAAGTGGACCACCTCACACTTGCCAACATTAAATTCCATTTGCCATTTCCTGGCCCATTCGCCCAGCCTATCTAGATCCTTCTGCAGACTCTCCACACCCTCCGCACAATTTGCCGTTCCCCCCAATCTTGGCGTCATCAGGAAATTTTGACATCCTACACTCGGTTCCCTCCTCCAGATCATCTATATAAATGGTAAAAAGCTGAGGCCCCAGCACTGACCCCTGGGGCACTCCACTAGTCACCAACCGCCAATCCGAATAGCACCCGTTGACTCCCACTCTCTGCTTCCTATTTGACAACCAATCCTCTATCCACGCTAACACCCTACACCAGCATCTCTTCATCTTGACATTACACAGCAATGCAAAGCACTTAACTAAAAACCTGATCCCTGTAAGCGATGCATTGTGCATCACAATTTAACCAGCAGTAATGATAATCGATGGATAATTCACATTTCTAGAAGAAGGCAGTGGCTGACGTCAGATAGACTCAGTCACTGAGACAGTGATCAGAGCCATCACATACCCAGATAATGGCATCTCATATTCCAAAATCTCTTTCGGAGCTGACACTGGGCTAGCTGGCTTTTTGCCTTGTGACAACTTCCCTCCTTTCTCAATGATTCTTACTCCAGAGTTACAGAGTCACATCCAAATCCCATCAACTACTGAAGAGGTGAGCTCCAGGTGATGCATTTGCCCCGGGGAGCTGCCCTGCATCCCTCTTATAACTGTGCACCCTGGAAATCAATCTCCATCCTCTACCCACCCCACTCCCACCAACACTGGCTGCATATAAATTGTGAGCACTCCTCTTTCCCCCCACCCCCCCCCCCCCCCAGACCACTCTTACCTGGGACATCTGTGGTCTGAAGTTGATCTCTTTGAGCTCAATGGATCCGGGGCTCAGATTGTGTAGCAGTTGGCACAGTAGCACCCCATCCCTCAAGGCCTGTGCGAGGTCAAAGACCTGAGCTGCCGGCCACACCACCCGGTGATTGGGGGGCAGCACCTTAGAGTCAATGAGCCAGCGTCCACATTGCCTCCACTCTTCCATTGTGCAGTCAGTGTGAGGGGGGGGGGGGGAATGAGAGGTTCAGGGGCAAAAGGGTAGAGTGCAGGAGGGTCCAGGGGCAAGTATAGACACAAGGGACAAATATGGGTGCAGGATATGAGGGAGGGGCAGTGGCTGAGGGAGGGACAAGGGGAGGGTGCAGAATACAAGTGGGAAGGGAAGGCAAGGGAGGGTGTGGGGGTGGGGGCAAGGGTTGAGAGTAGGCGTAGGGGCTGAGTTTGGGGTTGGGTGCAGGCAGTGATTTGTGGGGGATGAGAACGGGCTGGGTGATGGGAGGCGAGTCCGGTTGAAGCTCAGACACATCCAACAGCGGCTGGCTGGAGCCCGGGCTCAGGGTGCGGGTCCCGGGCTGGGGGCCGGGGGTTGGGGGTTGGGGGCCGGGGGTTGGGGGCCGGGGGTGCGGGTCCCGGGCTGGGGGTTGGGGGCCGGGGGGTTGGGGGCCGGGGGGCTGGGGGCCGGGGGGTGCGGGTCCCGGGCTGGGGGCCGGGGGCCGGGGGGTGCGGGTCCCGGGCTGGGGGTCCGGGTCCCGGGCTGGGGGTCCGGGGGGTGCGGGTCCCGGGCTGGGGCCGGGGGCCGGGGGGTGCGGGTCCCGGGCTGGGGGTCCGGGTCCCGGGCTGGGGGTCCGGGGGGTGCGGGTCCCGGGCCGGGGGTCGGGGGTCTCTCCCACACAGGCGGAGCGGCGGCTCCGGGACTGATCCTCACTCCGGCCGATACAATGTCGCCACCGCCGCCTCTCGCTGCTACTTTGTATCCGAGCCCCGGCCGCTCGCTCCCGCACTCAGGCGGGCACCCGCGCGGGGGCGGGGCCGGGGGGCGGGGGCGCGCACGGCTCGCTCCATGTCCCGATCCCGGCTCCCATTCAGTTTCAGCCCGGGGAGGGGAGGGGAGGGGAGGGGAGGAGGGGAGGGGAGGGGAGGGGGGGGAGGGGAGGGGAGGGGAGGGGGGGAGCGGCCGTTCAGCCCCGCCTGTCTGTGCTAGCTCTCTGCACTGCTGCTCTCTCTGGGTTTAACCCCAGGGCTAATCTGCATCGCCAAAGGCAAACACAGCAGCACAGGCCACTCTGCCCTTTGCTCAGACATGATGTGGAGATGCCGGTGTTGGACTGGGGTAAACACAGTAAGAAGTCTGACAAACACCAGGTTAAAGTCCAACAGGTTTAATTGATAGTAAACTCACTATCAAATAATTTACTATCAAATAAATCGGCTGGACTTAAACCTGGTGTTATCAGACTTTTCACTTTGCTGCAGTCAGAGCAGCTGGTTTGGCTGCAGCTCCACAGGGTGTCACTGAGATTGAAGTCTTGGTGTGGAGATGCTGGTAAACTGGGGTAAACACAGTAAGAAGTCTCACAACTCCAGGTTAAAGTCCAACTGGTTTATTTGCTGGCAGAAGCTTTCGGAGCGCAGTCCCTTCATCAGATGAGTGGGAGTTGTGTTCACAAACAGGGCGATAAAGACACAAACTCAATTACAAGATAATGGTTGGAATGCGAGTCATTACAGGTAATCAAGTCTTAAAGGTGCAGACAATGTGAGTGGAGAGAGGGTTAACCACAGGTTAAAGAGATGTGTATTGTCTCCAGAAAGGACACTGAGATTTTGCAAGTCCAGGCAAATTGTGGGGATTACAGATAGTGTAACATGAACCCAAGATCCTGGTTGAGGCCATCCTCATGTGTGCGGAACTTGGCTATCAGTCTCTGCTCAGCAACTCTGTGCTGTCGTGTGTTGTGAAGGCCGCCTTGGAGAATGCTTACCTGAAGATCAGAGGCCGAATGCCTATGACCGCTGAAGTGTTCGCCAACAGGAAGGGAACAGTCTTGCTTGGTGATTGTCGAGCAGTGTTCATTGATCCGTTGTCATAGTGTCTGCATGGTGAGGGAGCGGGCTATCTTGGATCTGGTGTTATGTAATGAGGCAGGTAGAATTAGGGAATTTGCGGTGAAGGATCCTCTTGGGGAGAGTGATCATTGTATGGTGGAGTTTCTGGTGCAGATGGAGGAGGAGAAAGTGGGTTCCCGGACACGCATCCTTTGTTTGAACAGAGGGGAGTACGGTAGGATGAGAGAAGAATTGGCGAATGTGGACTGGGGGAGCGCGTTGGAGGGAGGGTCTGCTGAGGAGCAGTGGTGGATCTTAAAGCAGATCTTTCTTGGTGCTCAGCAGAAATTTATTCCGATGGTCAAAAAGGACAGTAGGAGGAGAGGTAATAAGCCGTGGATAACGGAGGTGAAGGAAAGTGTTAAATTAAAAGCGGAGGCGTTTAGAGTAGCTAAGAGTAGTGGGCAAGAAGAGGATTGGGAGAGGTTTAAATGTCAACAAAGATTGACAAAGAAGTTGATAAAGAAGGGTAGGAGAAGCTATGAAGCTGGGCTAGCACTTAATATAAAAAAGGATAGCAAGAGTTTTTATAAATATATAAAAAGGAAGAGGCTGGCTAGGGTAAACGTTGGTCCTTTAGAGGATGAGAAAGGGGAGCTAGTGGTAGGGGATGGGGAAATGGCTGAAGTCTTGAATAACTTTTTTGTTTCCGTCTTCACGGAGGAGGACGTGAATAATTTGCCGGGTGTTAGCGATGGAAAGGTGGTAGGAATGGAGGGTCTTAATGACATTACTGTTACTAGAGAGGTGGTGCTCGATAGACTGGAGGGACTGATTGTGGACAAGTCCCCAGGATCGGATGGAATGCATCCGAGGGTCCTGAAAGAAATGGCGGAGGTGATAGTGGATGCCTTGGTGGTTATTTTCCAGACGTCGCTGGATTCTGGGGAAGTGCCGGAAGATTGGAAAACGGCTAATGTTACGCCGTTGTTTAAGAAGGGTGCCAGGCAAAAGGCGGGGAATTATAGGCCGGTTAGTTTAATGTCTGTTGTAGGTAAAATGTTAGAATCCGTCATCAAGGAGGAAATAGCGAGGCATCTTGAGGGGAACTGCTTGATAGAGCAGACACAGCACGGTTTCGTTAAAGGGAAGTCGTGTCTGACAAATTTACTGGAGTTCTATGAGGATGTGTCTAGGGCGGTGGATAGAGGAGATCCGGTGGATGTGGTCTTTCTTGATTTTCAGAAGGCGTTTGACAAGGTACCTCACAAGAGGTTATTGCAGAAGGTCAGGGGGCATGGAGTTGGGGGTAGGGTGTTAGCATGGATAGAGGACTGGTTGTCAAATAGGAGGCAGAGAGTGGGGGTCAATGGGTGCTATTCGGATTGGCGGATGGTGACTAGTGGAGTGCCCCAGGGGTCGGTGCTGGGGCCTCAGCTATTTACCATTTATATAGATGATCTGGAGGAGGGAACCGAGTGTAGGGTGTCGAAATTTGCTGATGACACCAAAATTGGTGGAAAGGCAAATTGTGCGGAGGGTGGGGAGAGTCTACAGAAGGATCTAGATAGGCTGGGCAAATGGGCCAGGAACTGGCAAATGGAATTTAATGTTGGCAAGTGCGAGGTGGTCCACTTTGGTAGGAATAATGGTAGGAAGGATTATTACTTACGGGAGAAAAACTGCAGCAGGCGACGGTGCAGAGGGACCTCGGGGTCCTTGTGCATGAGTCGCAAAAACCCAGCTTGCAGGTGCAGCAGGTGGTCAGGAAGGCAAATGGGATGCTGGCCTTCATCGTAAGGGGGATTGAATATAAAAGTAGGGAGGTCTTGCTGCGGCTGTATAGGGCATTGGTGAGGCTGCAGCTGGAGTACTGTGTGCAGTTTTGGGTGCCGTACTTACGCAAGGATATTTTGGCCTTGGAGGGAGTACAGAGGAGGTTTAGAACATAGAACATAAAACACTACAGCACAAACAGGCCCTTCGGCCCACGTGTTGCGCCGATCACATCAACACCTACCAACCTACAGACCTATCTATAACCCTCAATCTCATTAAACCCCATATACTCATCCAGAAGTCTTTTAAAAGACCCCAGTGAGTTCGTCTCCACCACCACTGTCGGCAGCCGATTCCATTCACTTACCACCCTCTTAGTGAAAAACTTACCCCTAACATCACCTCTGTACTTCCCTCCCTGTACCTTAAATCTGTGTCCTCTCGTAGCAACCATTTCAACCCGGGAAAATAGCCTCTGAGAGTCCACCCTATCTATTCCTCTCAACATTTTATAAACTTCTATCAGGTCGCCTCTCAACCTTCGTCTCTCCAGGGAAAAGAGTCCCAGCTCCCTCAACCTAACTTCATAAGGCATGCCTCCCAGTCCAGGCAACATCCTTGTAAATCTCCTCTGTACCCTCTCAAAAGCTTCTACATCTTTCCTATAGTGAGGCGACCAGAACTGCGCACAGTACTCCAAATGAGGCCTGACAAGGGTCTTATAAAGTTGCAGCATTACCTCCCGACTCCTAAACTCAATCCCTCGATTAATGAAGGCCAGTACACCGTACGCCTTCTTGACCACCTCCTCCACCTGCGAGGCCGATTTAAGAGTCCTGTGGACCCGGACCCCGAGATCCTTCTGCTCTTCAACACTACTCAGACTTCTGCCCTTGATAGTGTACTTGTTCATCCCTTTTGTTCTGCCAAAATGGACGACTACGCATTTATCCGCGTTGAAGTCCATCTGCCACTTCTCCGCCCAGTCCTGCATCCTATCTATGTCCTGCTGCAACTTTTGCCATCCTTCCAGACCATCCACAACACCACCGACCTTAGTGTCATCAGCGAACTTACTTACCCATCCCTCCACTTCCTCATCCAGGTCATTTATGAAAATGACAAACAACAAGGGTCCCAGAACAGATCGTTGAGGCACCCCACTGGTGACTGACCTCCATTCCGAAAAAGCCCCATCCACAACCACTCTCTGCCTTCTGCAGGCAAGCCAGTTCTGGATCCACAAGGCCAAAGGCCCTTGGATCCCATGCCCTCTCACCTTCTCAAGAAGTCTTGCATGGGGGACCTTATCAAACGCCTTGCTGAAGTCCATGTACACTACGTCCACGGCACTTCCTTCGTCAATGTGTTGAGTCACATTATCGAAGAACTCAACTAGGCTCGTAAGGCACAACCTGCCCTTGACAAATCCATGCTGACTATTCCTGATCATGTCAAACCTCTCCAAATGTTCGTAAATCTTGTCCCTCAGAAGCCTCTACATCAGCTTACCAACCACTGAGGTCAGACTCACAGCCTCAAGATAAAAGGGGGGCGGTTTAGAACGGAATTGAGGAGGAACTTCTTCACTCAAAGGGTGGTGAATCTCTGGAATTCTCTGCCCGTTGAAGTGGTGGAGGCTACCTCGCTAAATATTTTTAAGACGCGGGTTGATGGGTTTTTGATAAGAGAGGGGATTAAGGGTTATGGGGAGAGCGCGGGAATGTGGAACTGAGCCACGACAGATCAGCCATGATCTTATCGAATGGCGGGGCAGGCTCGAAGGGCTGGTTGGCCTAATCCTGCTCCTGCATCTTATGTTCTTATTATGTTCTTATGTACCATGCCTCGGGACATCCTTTCCTGCAGCCTATCAGGTAGACAACATTGGCCGAGTCGCAAGAGTATGTACCGTGTACCTGGTGGATGGTGTTCTCACGTGAGATGATGGCATCTGTGTCGATGATCCGGCATGTGTTGCAGAGGTTGCTGTGGCAGGGTTGTGTGGGGTCGTGGTCACTGTTCTCCTGAAGGCTGGGTAGTTTGCTGCAGACAGTGGTCTGTTTGAGGTTGTGCAGTTGTTTGAAGGCAAGAAGTGGAGATGTGGGAATGGCCTTAGCGAGCTGTTCATCTTCATCAATGACATGTTGAAGGCTCTGGAAAAGATGTCGTAGCTTCTCCGCTCGGGGGAAGTACTGGACAACGAAGGGTACTCTGTCCACCATGTCCCGTGTTTGTCTTCTGAGGAGATCAGTGTGCTTTTTGCTGTGGCTCGTCAGAACTATCGATCGATGAGTCGGGTGCCATATCATGTTCTTATGAGCGTCTGGAGGTGTCTGTTGTGATCCTCCTCATCTAATTAGATCCTATGTATACTGAGGGCTTGTCCATAGTGGATGGCTTCTTTAACGTGTTTAGGGTGGAAGCTGGAGAAGTGGAGAATCGTGAGGTTATCCATGGGTTTGTGATATAGTGAAGTGCTGAGGTGACCATCCTTAATGGAGATGCAACCGATTCCGAAGAGTAGTCCATGGTGAGTCTGATGGTGGGATGGAACTTGTTGAAGTCATCCTGTAGTTGTTTTAGTGATTGTTCACCATGACTCCAAAGGAAGAAAATATCATTGATGTCCACTTTGGAAGGAAGAATGGTAGGAAGGACTATTACTTACGTGGCGAAAAACTGCAGCAGGCAACGGTGCAGAGGGACCTCGGGGTCCTTGTGCATGAGTCGCAAAAATCCAGCTTGCAGGTGCAGCAGGTGGTCAGGAAGGCGAATGGGATGCTGGCCTTCATAGCGAGGGGGATTGAATATAAAAGTAGGGAGGTCTTGCTGCAGCTGTATAGGGCATTGGTGAGGCCACAGCTGGAGTACTGTGTGCAGCTTTGGGTGCCGCACCTGCGCAAAGATATTTTGGCCTTGGAAACTGGCAGTTGCAGAGGAGGTTTACTAGGCTGATACCAGAGTTGAGGGGGTTGAGCTATGAGGAGAGGCTGAATGAACGAGGCTTGTACTCGTTGGAGTTTAGAAGAATGAGGGGAGATCTCATTGAGACGTATAAGATGATGAATGGGATGGATAGGTTAGAGGTGGAGAGACTCTTCCCACTCAAAAAAGACAGTAGGACTAGGGGGCACAGCCTCAAGATAAAGGGGGGCCGTTTTAGAATGGAGTTGAGGAGGAACTTCTTCACTCAAAGGGTGGTGAATCTCTGGAATTCTCTACCCGTTGAAGTGGTGGAGGCTGCCTCACTAAATATTTTTAAGAAACGGGTTGATGGGTTTTTGATAAGAGAGGGGATTAAGGGTTATGGGGAGAGGGCGGGAAAGTGGAACTGAGCCACGACAGATCAGCCATGATCTTATTGAATGGCGGGGCAGGCTCGAAGGGCCAGATGGCCTACTCCTGCTCCTATTTCTTATGTTCTTATGTTCTTATCTAGTGTATAGCATTGGTTGAAGGTCCTGTGCGGTGAGGAGGTCCTGTTCGAACCTGTGCATGAAGATGTTGGCATATTGAGGTGCGAATTTGGTCCCCATGGGTGTTCCGTGTGTCTGGATGAAGAACTGGTTGTTGAAGGTGAAGAGATTGTGGTCCAGGATGAAGCGGATGAGTTATAAAATTGCATCTGGAAACTGGCAGTTGCAGAAATGCCATCATCGTGGGGGATGCTGGTGTAGAGCGCCGAGACATCCATTGTGATGAGGAGTGCTCCTGGTTCAACTGCTGCTCCATGTGTGCTGAGTTTCTGTAGGAAGTCCGTAGTGTCGCAACAAAAGCTGGGGGTTCTTTGTACAATGGGTTTCAGGATGCCCTTGACATAGCTGGAGAAGTTCTTGCACAGGGTCCCATTGCTCAATACGATGGGACGGCCAGGTGGGTTTGCCTTGTGTATCTTCGGGAGGCAGCACAGATCTCCAATGCAAGGAGTACATGGGACGAGAACACAGAGGGTGCTCTGAAGGTCTGGATCAAAGGTCTTCATAGCGAGGGGGATTGAATATAAAAGTAGGGAGGTCTTGCTGCAGCTGTATAGGGCATTGGTGAGGCCGCAGCTGGAGTACTGTGTGCAGTTTTGGGCGCCGCACCTGCGCAAGGATATTTTGGCCCTGGAGGGAGTGCAGAGGAGGTTTACTCGGCTGATACCGGAGTTGAGGGGATTGAGCTATGAGGAGAGGCTGAATAAACTAGGCTTGTACTCGTTAGAGTTTAGAAGAATGAGGGGAGATCTCATTGAGACGTATAAGATGATGAATGGGATGGATAGGATAGAGGTGGAGAGACTGTTCCCGCTCAAAAAAGACAGTAGGACTAGGGGGCACAGCCTCAAGATAAAGGGGGGGGCGGTTTAGAACAGAGTTGAGGAGGAACTTCTTCACTCAAAGGGTGGTGAATCTCTGGAATTCTCTGCCCGTTGAAGTGGTGGAGGCTGCCTCGCTAAATATTTTTAAGAAACGGGTTGATGGGTTTTTGATAAGAGAAGGGATTAAGGGTTATGGGGAGAGGGCGGGAAGGTGGAGCTGAGTCACGACAGATCAGCCATGATCTTATTGAATGGCGGGGCAGGCTCGAGGGGCCAGATGGCCTACTCCTGCTCCTATTTCTTATGTTCTTATGTCTTGATCAGAGTATTGAATTGACGGTGTGTTCTTTGGTCAGATCTGCATGCAACTGTCTGTAATGTTCCCTGTTGTTCAGTTGTTGGTACACTTCTTTGCACTAATCCATTCTGTTCACTATAACGATGGCCCCTCCTTTGTCTGCTAGTTTGATGACAATGTTGCGGTTGGTCTTGAGAGGGTGAATGGCGTTGCGTTGTGCTTGGGTGATGTTAGGAGACAATACACATCTCTTTAATTTGTGCTTAATGCACTCTCCACTCATGTTGTCTGTACTTTTAAGACTTGATTACCTGTAAAGACTTGCATTCTAGTCATTATTTTGTAAATTGAGTTTGCTTCTTTATGTGCCCTGTTTGTGAATAGAACTCCCACTCACCTGATGAAGGAGCAGCACCCCGAAAGCTCATGGCTTTTGCTACCAAATAAATCTGTTGTACTTTAACCTGGTGTTGTGAGACTTCTTGCTGAGACTGAACCCAGAGCACTGGCGTCTCCTGGGCTAGCCTGGGCCAAGGCTCTCGCCCATATAGCAGCTCTGCTTTCTTCCTGAAAGAGGCACTGGAGGCAGCTCAGAGAAGCCTCACTCTGATCCTGACCTGCACTCACTGGAGTTCAAAAGATTGAGAGATAAGTTATTGAAACATATCATTCTGAAGGAATTTACAGGATCAAAAACAGTGGCTCACACATTTATTAATACCATATATTAAGCTGATATTTCTCTGCATCCTAGCTATGACCTAACACTACATTCTGCACCCTCTCATTCTCCCCTATGTACTCTATGAACAGTATGTTTTGTATAGTACACCTGAAACAATACTTTTCACTGTATCCCAATACATGTAACAATAATAAATCAAATCAAATCAAAAATATAAATCAGGAATGATCAGCAATTTCTTCTTTCCGAGAGTTGTTAGCATTTGAATTATTTTCCCCAGACAGCAGTGCAGACTGGGTCAGTGAATATATTTAAGGCTAAGTTAGAGAAATTTTTGACCAACAAAAGTTGGCACAATGGTTAGCACTGCTGCCTCACAGCGCCAGGGACCCAGGGCGACACAGTGGGGTTAGTACTGCTGCCTCACTGCGCCACGGACCCGTGGCGGCACAGTGGGGTTAGTACTGCTGCCTCACAGTGCCAGGGACCCAGGGCAGCACAGTGGGGTTAGTACTGCTGCCTCACAGCACCAGGGACCCAGGGCAGCACAGTGGGGTTAGTACTGCTGCCTCACTGCGCCAGGGACCCGTGGCGGCACAGTGGGGTTAGTACTGCTGCCTCACAGTGCCAGGGACCCAGGGCGGCACAGTGGGGTTAGTACTGCTGCCTCACAGTGCCAGGGACCCGGGGCGGTGCAGTGGGGTTAGTACTGCTGCCTCACTGCGCCAGGGACCCGTGGCGGCACAGTGGGGTTAGTACTGCTGCCTCACAGTGCCAGGGACCCAGGGCGACACAGTGGGGTTAGTACTGCTGCCTCACAGCACCAGGGACCCAGGGCGACACAGAGGGGTTAGTACTGCTGCCTCACTGCGCCAGGGACCCAGGGCGGCACAGTGGGGTTAGTACTGCTGCCTCACTGCGCCAAGGACCCGGGGCGGCACAGTGGGGTTAGTACTGCTGCCTCACAGCACCAGGGACCCGGGGCGGCACAGTGGGGTTAGTACTGCTGTCTCACAGCACCAGGGACCCGGGGCGGCACAGTGGGGTTAGTACTGCTGCCTCACAGCACCAGGGACCCAGGGCGGCACAGTGGGGTTAGTACTGCTGCCTCACAGCGCCAAGGACCCGGGGCGGCACAGTGGGGTTAGTACTGCTGCCTCACTGTGCCAGGGACCCGGGGCGGCGCAGTGGGGTTAGTACTGCTGCCTCACTGTGCCAGGGACCCAGGGCGACACAGTGGGGTTAGTACTGCTGCCTCACAGCGCCAGGGACCCGGGGCGGCACAGTGGGGTTAGTACTGCTGCCTCACAGCACCAGGGACCCAGGGCGACACAGTGGGGTTAGTACTGCTGCCTCTCAGCACCAGGGACCCAGGGCGACACAGTGGGGTTAGTACTGCTGCCTCACAGTGCCAGGGACCCAGGGCGACACAGTGGGGTTAGTACTGCTGCCTCACAGCGCCAGGGACCCAGGGCGGCACAGTGGGGTTAGTACTGATGCCTCACAGCGCCAGGGACCCAGGGCGGCACAGTGGGGTTAGTACTGCTGCCTCACAGCACCAGGGACCCAGGGCGACACAGTGGGGTTAGTACTGCTGCCTCACAGCGCCAGGGACCCAGGGCGGCACAGTGGGGTTAGTACTGCTGCCTCACAGTGCCAAGGACCCAGGGCGGCACAGTGGGGTTAGTACTGCTGCCTCACAGCGCCAGGGACCCGGGGCGGCACAGTGGGGTTAGTACTGCTGCCTCACAGCACCAGGGACCCAGGGCGACACAGTGGGGTTAGTACTGCTGCCTCACAGCACCAGGGACCCAGGGCGGCGCAGTGGGGTTAGTACTGCTGCCTCACAGTGCCAAGGACCCAGGGCGGCACAGTGGGGTTAGTACTGCTGCCTCACAGCGCCAGGGACACAGGGCGGCACAGTGGGGTTAGTACTGCTGCCTCACAGTGCCAAGGACCCAGGGCGGCACAGTGGGGTTAGTACTGATGCCTCACAGCGCCAGGGACCCAGGGCGGCACAGTGGGGTTAGTACTGCTGCCTCACAGCGCCAGGGACCCAGGGCGGCACAGTGGGGTTAGTACTGCTGCCTCACAGCGCCAGGGACCCAGGGCGGCACAGTGGGGTTAGTACTGCTGCCTCACAGCACCAGGGACCCGTGGCGGCACAGTGGGGTTAGTACTGCTGCCTCACAGCGCCAAGGACCCGTGGCGGCACAGTGGGGTTAGTACTGCTGCCTCACAGTGCCAGGGACCCAGGGCGGCACAGTGGGGTTAGTACTGCTGCCTCACAGCGCCAAGGACCCGGGGCGACCCAGTGGGGTTAGTACTGCTGCCTCACAGCGCCAGGGACCCGTGGCGGCACAGTGGGGTTAGTACTGCTGCCTCACAGTGCCAGGGACCCAGGGCGGCACAGTGGGGTTAGTACTGCTGCCTCACAGCACCAGGGACCCAGGGCGGTGCAGTGGGGTTAGTACTGCTGCCTCACAGCACCAGGGACCCAGGGCGACACAGTGGGGTTAGTACTGCTGCCTCACAGCACCAGGGACCCGGGGCGGCACAGTGGGGTTAGTACTGCTGCCTCACAGCGCCAGGGACCCAGGGCGACACAGTGGGGTTAGTACTGCTGCCTCTCAGTGCCAGGGACCCGGGGCGGCACAGTGGGGTTAGTACTGCTGCCTCACAGCACCAGGGACCCAGGGCGGCACAGTGGGGTTAGTACTGCTGCCTCACAGCGCCAGGGACCCGGGGCGGCACAGTGGGGTTAGTACTGCTGCCTCACAGCGCCAGGGACCCGGGGCGGCGCAGTGGGGTTAGTACTGCTGCCTCACAGCACCAGGGACCCAGGGTGGCACAGTGGGGTTAGTACTGCTGTCTCACTGCGCCAGGGACCCGGGGCGGCGCAGTGGGGTTAGTACTGCTGCCTCACAGCACCAGGGACCCAGGGCGGCACAGTGGGGTTAGTACTGCTGCCTCACTGCGCCAGGGACCCGGGGCGGCACAGTGGGGTTAGTACTGCTGCCTCACAGCACCAGGGACCCAGGGCGGCACAGTGGGGTTAGTACTGCTGCCTCACTGCGCCAGGGACCCGGGGCGGCACAGTGGGGTTAGTACTGCTGCCTCTCAGTGCCAGGGACCCAGGGCGGCACAGTGGGGTTAGCACTGCTGCCTCACAGCGCCAGGGACTCAGGGCGACACAGTGGGGTTAGTACTGCTGCCTCACAGCACCAGGGACCCAGGGCGGCACAGTGGGGTTAGTACTGCTGCCTCTCAGCACCAGGGACCCAGGGCGACACAGTGGGGTTAGCACTGCTGCCTCTCAGTGCCAGGGACCCAGGGCGACACAGTGGGGTTAGTACTGCTGCCTCTCAGTGCCAGGGACCCAGGGCGGCACAGTGGGGTTAGTACTGCTGCCTCTCAGTGCCAGGGACCCAGGGCGGCACAGTGGGGTTAGCACTGATGCCTCACAGCGCCAGGGACCCGGGGCGGCACAGTGGGGTTAGTACTGCTGCCTCTCAGTGCCAAGGACCCAGGGCGGCACAGTGGGGTTAGTACTGCTGCCTCACAGCGCCAGGGACCCAGGGCGACACAGTGGGGTTAGCACTGCTGCCTCACAGTGCCAGGGACCCAGGGCGGCACAGTGGGGTTAGTACTGCTGCCTCACTGTGCCAAGGACCCAGGGCGGCACAGTGGGGTTAGTACTGCTGCCTCACTGCGCCAGGGACTCAGGGCGGCACAGTGGGGTTAGTACTGCTGCCTCACAGCGCCAGGGACCCAGGGCGGCACAGTGGGGTTAGTACTGCTGCCTCACTGTGCCAAGGACCCAGGGCGGCACAGTGGGGTTAGTACTGCTGCCTCACAGCGCCAGGGACTCAGGGCGACACAGTGGGATTAGTACTGCTGCCTCTCAGTGCCAAGGACCCAGGGCGACACAGTGGGGTTAGTACTGCTGCCTCTCAGTGCCAGGGACCCAGGGCGGCACAGTGGGGTTAGCACTGCTGCCTCACAGCGCCAAGGACCCGTGGCGACACAGTGGGGTTAGTACTGCTGCCTCACAGTGCCAGGGACCCAGGGCGGCACAGTGGGGTTAGTACTGCTGCCTCACAGTGCCAAGGACCCAGGGCGGCACAGTGGGGTTAGTACTGCTGCCTCACAGCGCCAGGGACCCGGAGCGGCGCAGTGGGGTTAGTACTGCTGCCTCACAGCGCCAGGGACGCGGGGCGACACAGTGGGGTTAGCACTGCTGTCTCACAGCGCCAGGGACCCGGGGCGACACAGTGGGGTTAGTACTGCTGCCTCACAGCGCCAGGGACCCAGGGCGACACAGTGGGGTTAGCACTGCTGTCTCACAGCGCCAGGGACCCAGGGCGACACAGTGGGGTTAGCACTGCTGCCTCACAGCGCCAGGGACCCGGGGCGGCACAGTGGGGTTAGTACTGCTGCCTCACTGCGCCAGGGACCCAGGGCGGCACAGTGGGGTTAGTACTGCTGCCTCACAGCGCCAGGGACCCGGGGCGACACAGTGGGGTTAGTACTGCTGCCTCACAGCGCCAGGGACCCAGGGCGGCACAGTGGGGTTAGTACTGCTGCCTCACAGCGCCAGGGACCCAGGGCGGCACAGTGGGGTTAGTACTGCTGCCTCACAGCACCAGGGACCCGTGGCGGCACAGTGGGGTTAGTACTGCTGCCTCACAGCGCCAAGGACCCGTGGCGGCACAGTGGGGTTAGTACTGCTGCCTCACAGTGCCAGGGACCCAGGGCGGCACAGTGGGGTTAGTACTGCTGCCTCACAGTGCCAGGGACCCAGGGCGGCACAGTGGGGTTAGTACTGCTGCCTCACAGCACCAGGGACCCAGGGCGGTGCAGTGGGGTTAGTACTGCTGCCTCAAAGCACCAGGGACCCAGGGCGACACAGTGGGGTTAGTACTGCTGCCTCACAGCACCAGGGACCCGGGGCGGCACAGTGGGGTTAGTACTGCTGCCTCACAGCGCCAGGGACCCAGGGCGACACAGTGGGGTTAGTACTGCTGCCTCACAGCGCCAGGGACCCAGGGCGGCACAGTGGGGTTAGTACTGCTGCCTCTCAGTGCCAGGGACCCGGGGCGGCACAGTGGGGTTAGTACTGCTGCCTCACAGCACCAGGGACCCAGGGCGGCACAGTGGGGTTAGTACTGCTGCCTCACAGCGCCAGGGACCCGGGGCGGCACAGTGGGGTTAGTACTGCTGCCTCACAGCGCCAGGGACCCGGGGCGGCGCAGTGGGGTTAGTACTGCTGCCTCACAGCACCAGGGACCCAGGGCAGCACAGTGGGGTTAGTACTGCTGTCTCACTGCGCCAGGGACCCGGGGCGGCGCAGTGGGGTTAGTACTGCTGCCTCACAGCACCAGGGACCCAGGGCGGCACAGTGGGGTTAGTACTGCTGCCTCACTGCGCCAGGGACCCGGGGCGGCACAGTGGGGTTAGTACTGCTGCCTCACAGCACCAGGGACCCAGGGCGGCACAGTGGGGTTAGTACTGCTGCCTCACTGCGCCAGGGACCCGGGGCGGCACAGTGGGGTTAGTACTGCTGCCTCTCAGTGCCAGGGACCCAGGGCGGCACAGTGGGGTTAGCACTGCTGCCTCACAGCGCCAGGGACCCAGGGCGACACAGTGGGGTTAGTACTGCTGCCTCACAGCACCAGGGACCCAGGGCGGCACAGTGGGGTTAGTACTGCTGCCTCTCAGTGCCAGGGACCCAGGGCGGCACAGTGGGGTTAGTACTGCTGCCTCTCAGTGCCAGGGACCCAGGGCGGCACAGTGGGGTTAGCACTGCTGCCTCACAGCGCCAGGGACCCGGGGCGGCACAGTGGGGTTAGTACTGCTGCCTCTCAGTGCCAGGGACCCGGGGCGGCACAGTGGGGTTAGTACTGCTGCCTCTCAGTGCCAAGGACCCAGGGCGGCACAGTGGGGTTAGTACTGCTGCCTCACAGCGCCAGGGACCCAGGGCGACACAGTGGGGTTAGCACTGCTGCCTCACAGTGCCAGGGACCCAGGGCGGCACAGTGGGGTTAGTACTGCTGCCTCACTGTGCCAAGGACCCAGGGCGGCACAGTGGGGTTAGTACTGCTGCCTCACTGCGCCAGGGACTCAGGGCGGCACAGTGGGGTTAGTACTGCTGCCTCACAGCACCAGGGACCCAGGGCGGCACAGTGGGGTTAGTACTGCTGCCTCACTGTGCCAAGGACCCAGGGCGGCACAGTGGGGTTAGCACTGCTGCCTCACAGCGCCAAGGACCCGTGGCGACACAGTGGGGTTAGTACTGCTGCCTCACAGTGCCAGGGACTCAGGGCGGCACAGTGGGGTTAGTACAGCTGCCTCACAGCGCCAGGGACCCAGGGCAGCACAGTGGGGTTAGTACTGCTGTCTCACTGTGCCAAGGACCCAGGGCGGCACAGTGGGGTTAGCACTGCTGCCTCACAGCGCCAAGGACCCGTGGCGACACAGTGGGGTTAGTACTGCTGCCTCACTGCGCCAGGGACTCAGGGCGGCACAGTGGGGTTAGTACTGCTGCCTCACAGCGCCAGGGACCCAGGGCGGCACAGTAGGGTTAGTACTGCTGCCTCACTGTGCCAAGGACCCAGGGCGGCACAGTGGGGTTAGTACTGCTGCCTCACAGTGCCAGGGACCCAGGGCGGCACAGTGGGGTTAGTACTGCTGCCTCACAGCACCAGGGACCCAGGGCGACACAGTGGGATTAGTACTGCTGCCTCTCAGTGCCAAGGACCCAGGGCGACACAGTGGGGTTAGTACTGCTGCCTCTCAGTGCCAGGGACCCAGGGCGGCACAGTGGGGTTAGCACTGCTGCCTCACAGCGCCAAGGACCCGTGGCGACACAGTGGGGTTAGTACTGCTGCCTCACAGTGCCAGGGACCCATGGCGGCACAGTGGGGTTAGTACTGCTGCCTCACAGTGCCAAGGACCCAGGGCGGCACAGTGGGGTTAGTACTGCTGCCTCACAGCGCCAGGGACCCGGAGCGGCGCAGTGGGGTTAGTACTGCTGCCTCACAGCGCCAGGGACGCGGGGCGACACAGTGGGGTTAGTACTGCTGTCTCACAGCGCCAGGGACCCGGGGCGACACAGTGGGGTTAGCACTGCTGTCTCACAGCGCCAGGGACCCGGGGCGGCACAGTGGGGTTAGTACTGCTGCCTCACAGCGCCAGGGACCCAGGGCGGCACAGTGGGGTTAGTACTGCTGCCTCACTGCGCCAGGGACCCAGGGCGGCACAGTGGGGTTAGTACTGCTGCCTCACAGCGCCAGGGACCCAGGGCGACACAGTGGGGTTAGCACTGCTGTCTCACAGCGCCAGGGACCCGGGGCGACACAGTGGGGTTAGTACTGCTGCCTCACAGCGCCAGGGACCCAGGGCGGCACAGTGGGGTTAGTACTGCTGCCTCACTGCGCCAGGGACCCAGGGCGGCACAGTGGGGTTAGTACTGCTGCCTCACAGCGCCAGGGACCCGGGGCGACACAGTGGGGTTAGTACTGCTGCCTCACAGCGCCAGGGACCCGGGGCGGCACAGTGGGGTTAGTACTGCTGCCTCACTGCGCCAGGGACCCAGGGCAACACAGTGGTTAGCACTGATGCCTCACAACACCAGGAACCCGGGTTCAATTCCTGGCTTGGGTCACGGTCAGTATAGTTGGCATGTTCTCCCTGTGTCTGCGTGGGTTTCTTTCAGGTGCTTCGGTTCCCTCCCACACTGATTATTTGATTTATTACTGGCACATGTATTAACATACAATGAAAAGTATTGTTTCTTCCATGCTATACAGACAAAGCATACCGTTTATTGAGAAGGAAACGAGTTCAAAATGTTGTGTTACAGTCATAGCTAGGATGTAAAGAAAGATCAACTTGACGCAAGGTAAGTCCATTCAAAAGTCATAAGAACATAAGAACATAAGAAATAGGAGCAGGAGTAGGCCATCTGGCCCTTCGAGCCTGCCCCGCCATTCAATAAGATCATGGCTGATCTGTCGCTGCTCAGTTCCACTTTCCCGCCCTCTCCCCATAACCCTTAATACCCTCTCTTATCAAAAACCCATCAACCCGCGTCTTAAAAATATTTAGCGAGGCAGCCTCCACCACTTCAACGGGCAGAGAATTCCAGAGATTCACCACCCTTTGAGTGAAGAAGTTCCTCCTCAACTCCGTTCTAAACCGCCTCCCCTTTATCTTGAGGCTGTGCCCCCTAGTCCTACTGTCTTTTTTGAGCGGGAAGAGTCTCTCCACCTCTATCCTATCCATCCCATTCATCATCTTATACGTCTCAATGAGATCTCCCCTCATTCTTCTAAACTCTAAAGAGTACAAGCCTAGTTTATTCAGCCTCTCCTCATAGCTCAATCCCCTCAACTCCGGTATCAGCCTAGTAAACCTCCTCTGCACTCCCTCCAAGGCCAAAATATCTTTGCGCAGGTGCGGCGCCCAAAACTGCACACAGTACTCCAGCTGCGGCCTCACCAATGCCCTATACAGCTGCAGCAAGACCTCCCTACTTTTATATTCAGTCCCCCTCGCTATGAAATCCAGCATCCTATTCGCCTTCCTGACCACCTGCTGCACCTGCAAGCTGGGTTTTTGCGACTCATGCACAAGGACCCCGAGGTCCCTCTGCACCGTCGCCTGCTGCAGTTTTTCACCCCGTAAGTAATAGTCCTTCCTACCATTATTCCTACCAAAGAGGACCACCTCACACTTGCCAACATTAAATTCCAATTGCCATTTCCTGGCCCATTCGCCCAGCCTATCTAGATCCTTCTGCAGACTCTCCACACCCTCCGCACAATTTGCCTTTCCCCCAATCTTGGTGTCATCAGCAAATTTCGACACCCTACACTCAGTTCCCTCCTCCAGATCATCTATATAAATGGTAAATAGCTGAGGCTCCAGCACCGACCCCTGGGGCACCCCACAAGTCACCAACCACCAATCCGAATAGCACCCATTGACCCCCACTCTCTGCCTTCTATTTGACAACCAATCCTCTATCCACGCTAACACCCTACCCCCAACTCCATGTCCCCTGACCTTCTGCAATAACCTCTTGTGAGGTACCTTGTCAAACGCCTTCTGAAAATCCAGAAAGACCACATCCACCGGCTCTCCTCTATCCACTGCCCTAGACACATCCTCATAGAACTCCAGAAAATTTGTCAGACACGACTTCCCTTTAATGAAACCGTGTTGCGTCTGCCTTATGAAGCAATTCCCTTCAAGATGCCTCGCAATTTCCTCCTCAATGACGGATTCTAACATTTTACCTACCACAGACGTTAAACTAACCGGCCTATAATTCCCCGCCTTTTGCCTGGCACCCTTCTTAAACAACGGCGTAACATTAGCCGTTTTCCAATCTTCCGGCACTTCCCCGGAATCCAGCGACGTCTGGAAAATAACTACCAAGGCATCCACTATCACCTCCGCCATTTCTTTCAGAACCCTCGGATGCATTCCATCCGGTCCTGGGGACTTGTCCACAATCAGCCCCTCCAGTCTGTCAAGCTCCACCTCTCTAGTAACAGTAATGTCATTAAGACCCTCCAGTCCTACCACCTTTCCATCGCTAACACCCGGCAAATTATTCACGTCCTCCTCCGTGAAGACAGAAACAAAAAAGTTATTCAATACCTTAGCCATATCCTCATCCCCTACCACTAGGTCCCCTTTCTCATCCTCTAAAGGACCAACGTTCACCCTAGCCAGCCTCTTCCTTTTTATATATTTATAAAAACTCTTGCTATCCTTTTTTATATTAAGTGCTAGCCCAGCTTCATAGCTTCTCCTACCCTTCTTTATCAACTTCTTTGTCAATCTTTGTTGACATTTAAACCTTTCCCAATCCTCTTCTCGCCCACTGCTCTTAGCTACTCTAAATTCCTCCGCTTTTAATTTAACACTTTCCTTCACCTCCTTCGTTATCCACGGCTTATTACCTCTCCTCCTACGGTCCTTTTTGACCATCGGAATAAATTTCTGCTGAGCACCAAGAAAGATCTCCTTAAAGATCCTCCACTGCTCCTCAGCAGACCTACCTTCCAACGTGCTCCCCCAGTCCACATTCGCCAAAATAGAGGAGTTGGTGGGCTTTCTTAACTATACTGTCAGCATGGGGGACCAGGACAGGTTGTTGCTGTTCTGGACACCTAAAAACTTGAAGCTCTCAACCTTTTCTACTTCATCCCTGTTGATGTAGACAGGGGCATGTTCTCTTTTACGCTTCTTAAACTTGCTGACAACCTCCTTTGCTTTGCTGACATTGAGAGAGAGATTGTTGTTGCCACATCAGTTCACCAGATTCTCTATCTCATTTCTGTACTCTGTCCCGTCATTGTTTGAGATTCAACGCACTGCTGTGGTGTCGTCAGCAAACTTGAAAATCCAAAAATTCCAAACACTCCAAATTTCAAATCAAAACACTCCAAAGATGTTTGGGTTAAGTGGATTGACCATGCTAGATTGTCCCTTTGTGTCAAGGGGATGAGCTAGGGTAAATACATGGGGTTAGGGTCTGGGTGGGATTGTGGTCAGTGAAAACTTGATGGGCTGAATGGCCTCCTTCTACGCTGTAGGATTCTAAGAATCCTAGGGTTGTGGGAGACAGAGAGATGGGAGAACAGACAGAGACCATAATCCGATTGACCACAATCTTATTGAATGGCAGGACTGGTTAAAGGGGCTGAATGGCCTTCTGCTCCCAGATATGTTATTATGATCCCTCATGATTACTCGATGCATAAAAAAGGTTCTCCTTATGTTGCCAATAATGTCAAGTCTGTGCCCTGGTACTCGATGTTTCTGCTAATGGAAACAATTTCTCTCCTTCTCCTCTGCCCAGATATCTGATGATTTTAAATACCACTATTTAATCTCCTCTGAACCTTCTCTTCATTCAACAGAAGAACATCAGATTCACTAATGCATCCACATAACTATACTTTCACAATCCTGGAACCATTCTTGTGAGTCATTTCTGCACTCTCTCCAATGCCTTCATATCTGTAATAACTCCAGGAGTCAGCTGTAAAAGAACAGTTTTGTATTGCGCAAAATAAAGCAAAAAAACCACAAGCCAGTGGTGAACACAACGGGTTCCAACCATGACAATACAATAGTGGACTCACTCAAGGGTCTGCTTTATACAGGGCTCAGTATACCAGCTCCCCTGGTGAGTTAATTACAACCTGGATCCAGGAAAGGATGAAAAGTCAGGGCTAAAATAAATTTCACAAATCAGTCTGGGGCTTGAGATCTGTGGACAATTGTAATGATTGTAATGTCCATACATTCATGGCAGTTCTTCCACTGAAATTTATTTTTTACAGGTCAGCAGCTCCCAGAGACAAATCCACAGCAGCTGTCCACACCTTCCCCCCCACTGAGGGAGCGTGCAGGAAGCGCCAGCACGCACACACACCCATTACTCAGCGGTCATTCTCCTTGGTCATGCTCAGCTTTTCAGAGTGTGTTCCACTCTGGATAATCATCAATTGGCCACCTTGGGCAGGAGCAGGTTTCCTGTCCAGTCCAACATCCCAGCACATCCTAGACGTATGATTCATGCCCATAACTTTCTTGTTTGAATACTCTGGCGTCTATTTATAAAACCCAAGATTCCAAGCTTTATCTCAATCTGTCCTACCACCTTCAATTATTTCTGCACACATATCTGCATGTCCCTCTGCTTCTGTGCCCCCTTTATTTAATATTGCCTCTCCACATTCTTCCTATCAAAATATATAACTTCATATTTCACTGTATTAAATTTCATCTGTCACAAGTCCATTCCACCAGTCCGTTTATGTCCTCTTCAAGTTCATCACTACCTTTCTCACACTTTACAATACTTGCATGTTTTTAATTGGATTTATTATTGTCACATGTATTGGGATACAGTGAGAAGTATTGTTTCTTGGGTGCTATACAGATGAAACATACCGTTCATAAAGTACATAGGGGAGAAGGAAAGGAGAGAGTGCAGAATGTAGTGTTGCAGTCACAGCTTGGGAGTAGAGAAAAGATCAGCTTATTATAAGGTAGGTCCATTCAAAAGTATGATGGCAACAGGGAAGAGGCTGTTCTTGAGTTGGTTGATAAGTGTCTTCAGACTTTTGTATCTTTTTTCTGATGAAAGAAGGTGGAAGAGAGTATATCTGGGATGCGTGGGGTCTTTGATTATGTTGGCTGCTTTTTCCGAGGCAGCGGAAAGTGTAGACAGAGTCAATGAATGGGAGGCTGGTTTGCATGATGGACTGGGCTTCATTCGAGACCCTTTGTAGTTCCTTGCGGTCTTGGTCAGAGCAAGAGTGATACAGCCAGAAAGAATGCTTTCTATGGTGCATCTGTCAAAGTTGGTGAGAGTCATAGCAGACATGCCAATTTCCTTAGACTCTTGAGGAAGTAAAGGCATTGCTGGGCTTTCTTAATTATAGTGTGGGCATGGAGGGACCAGGACAGGTTGTTAGTGATCTGGACACCTACAAAATTGAAGCTTTCGATACTTTCTACTTCGTCCCTGTTGATGTACACAGGGGCATGTTCTCCTTTATGCTTCCTGAAGTCTATGACTATCTCCTTTGTTTTGTTAACATAGAAAACATAGAAACATAGAAAGAAACATAGAAAAACTACAGCACAAAACAGGCCCTTCGGCCCACAAAGTTGTGCCGAACATGTCCCTACCTTAGAGATTACTAGGTTTATCTATAACCCTCTATCTTACTAAGTTCCATGTACTTATCTAAAAGTCTCTTAACAAAGCCTATTGAATCCGCCTCCACCACCATTGCCGGCAGCCGATTCCATGCACCCAACACTCTGAGTATAAAACTTACCCCTGACATCTCCTCTATACCTGATCCCCAGCACCTTAAACCTGTGTCCTCTTGTGGTAACTATTTCAGCCCTGGGAAATAGCCTCTAACTATCCACTCGATCAATACCTCTCAACATCTTATAAACCTCTGCCAGGTCACCCCTCATCCTTCGTCTCTCCGGGGAGAAAAGGCCGAGCTCATTCAACCTATCCTCCTATAGGCATGCCACCCAATCCAGGCAACATCCTTGTAAATCTCCTCTGCACCCTTTCTATGACTTCCAGATCCTTCCTGTAATGAGGCGACCAGAACTGAGCACAGTACTCCAAATGGGATATGACCAGGGTCTTATAAAGCTGCAGCATTTTCTCCAGACTACTAAACTCAATTCCTCAATTGATGAAGGCCAGAACACCATACGCCTTTTTAACCACAGCTTCAACTTGCGCAGCTGCTTTGAGCATCCTGAGGGAGAGATTATTGTTGCCGCACCAGTTCACCAGATTCTCTATCTCATTCCTGTACTCTGTCTCTGCATTGTTTGAGATCTGACCCATTACAATGGAGTCATCAACAAACATGGAAATGGAGTTGGAGGGGAATTTGGCCACATAGTCAGAGTGTGTAAGGAATATAGTAAGTATATATGTCTTATCTTATCAGCAAAATTTGAAGTTGTGCTGGGGTACATTCAACTCCAAATCATTAATATGTCATGAAACTATTGATCTACATGTCCCTAGGTTACCAGTGCCTGCCTTGTAACAAAGAGGGAACCCTCTGGGAGCATTTTGCTGGGTCCCCAAATCAGTTCAAGGGTTTATGACAGTCATTTTGAGTCAGTTTCCCAGTCAACAAGTTTTACAAAGACAAAAAAGGACAGAAACAGGTCCCAGTTAAGCTAAGGAAGGATCTGCAGGGAGAAGACTAAATAAAGAGGACTGTAGTGTCATTGGTGTTCTGCTTAGCATGGCCACTGATCTGAAAGTATGTTTGTGAGCAAGGTGAAGGAATCTCTGAAAATAAAATTCAAACACTGTGAGGTGGGCTGTTGATTAAAACATCTGAATGGGAGCAACTTTTGAAGAGAATTCCAAGGAGAGTTCTTGGAAGATGTAGTGAAACTGGGTTCAATGAGGTTGTTTAACCTGATGTTTACATGACATCTGGGGGGTTCTTGAGAAATCCATGGACTCTGTCATGGTTGTATTTGTCATTTACTCTATAGCATGATATGTTTGTCTGCTTTACTTATTTAGTGAATGCAAAGTCTCTAAACGAAGCAGTTTCTTCTGGTCCTGCTGTGTTGAGTATGGATAGGCCTCCACTGAGTCTGTAGTTTGGACACTCTTCTACGATGTGCTGCATTGCTTGTTCTCTTTCACAGGCACATAGGGGGCTGGCACTAATGCCCCATCTGTGGAGATTGGCCAAGCAGGGGCCATGGCCTGTCCTGAGCCTGTTGAGGTGGACCACTCCTTCCTTAGAAGGGTAAAACCAGAAAGCTGTTGCCATTCATTTATGCAGGTGAAGTTAGTGTTGAAACCCTGTGTGGGGGGGTATTTCCTGCCCTGTGTGGGGGGGTATTTCCTGCCCCGTGTGGGGGGTGTATTTCCTGCCCTGTGTGGGGGGGTATTTCCTGCCCTGTGTGGGGGGGTATTTCCTGCCCTGTGTGGGGGGGTATTTCTTGCTCAGCCTTCCTAATAGGAGTTGTACCAAAGTGGGTGGCCTGTTTGGATCAGTATGAGGGGGCATTGTGAACTTTTTCTATCACGTTGTGGGTTGTTGCAAGTTGGTGAATAGTGGAGGAGTGATGTTTGCCAGGACAGACAGCCAAGGGAGTGGTGTTTAGCACAGTGTTCCAGTAATGATACGCATGGTAGCATTCAACTGAATGTGTGTGTGATGATGAATGACCACCCACGTCTCATGCTGCTACCTAGGTTTCCCTGGGGAAGCTAATGGTACTGCCAGCAGACTGAATTCCATAGGATGCTGATGACAAAAGTCCATACAATGAATCCTAATTAATGTCTGTCAGTTCATACACACGTAATTCACACTTATCCAGTGTTTATCGTAGGGGTAGCACAAGGGCATGGTGGTTAGCACTGCTCCCCCACAGCGTCAAGGGCCTGGGTTCATTTGATCTTGATTTCGTTTGATTTATTATTATCATATGTATTAACATACAGTGAAAAGTATTGTTAGAACATAGAACATAGAACATTACAGTTGAAGTGGTGGAGGCTGCCTCGCTAAATATTTTTAAGAAACGGGTTGATGGGTTTTTGATAAGAGAAGGGATTAAGGGTTATGGGGAGAGGGCGGGAAGGTGGAGCTGAGTCACGACAGATCAGCCATGATCTTATTGAATGGCGGGGCAGGCTCGAAGGGCCAGATGGCCTACTCCTGCTCCTATTTCTTATGTTCTTATGTTCTTATGAGTTGCGCCGATCACATCAACCCCACCAATCTATAGACCTATCTATAACCCCCAATCCCATTAAACCCCGTATACTCATCCAGAAGTCTTTTAAAAGACCCCAGCGAGTTCGCCTCCACTACCGATGACGGCAGCCGATTCCATTCACTCACCACTCTCCGAGTGAAAAACTTACCCCTAACATCACCTCTGTACTTCCCTCCCCGCACCTTAAATTTGTGTCCTCTCATAGCGACCATTTCAACCCGGGGAAATAGCCTCTGAGAGTCCACCCTATCTATTCCTCTCAACATTTTATAAACTTCTATCAGGTCGCCTCTCAACCTTCGCCTCTCCAGGGAAAAGAGTCCCAGCTCCCTCAACCTATCTTCATAAGGCATGCCTCCCAGTCCAGGCAACATCCTTGTAAATCTCCTCTGCACCCTTTCAATAGCTTCTACGTCTTTCCTATAGTGAGGCGACCAGAACTGCGCACAGTACTCCAAATGAGGCCTGACGAGGGTCCTGTAAAGTTGCAGCATTACCTCCCGACTCCTAAACTCAATCCCTCGATTAATGAAGGCCAGTACACCATACGCCTTCTTGACCACCTCCTCCACCTGCGAGGCCGATTTAAGAGTCCTGTGGACCCGGACCCCTAGATCCTTCTGCTCTTCAACGCTACTAAGACTCCTGCCCTTGATAGTGTACTCGTTCATCCCGTTGGTTCTGCCGAAATGGACGACTACGCATTTATCCGCGTTGAAGTCCATCTGCCACTTCTCCGCCCATTCCTGCATCCTATCTATGTCCTGCTGCAACTTTTGACATCCTTCCAGACCATCCACAACACCGCCGACCTTCGTGTCATCAGCGAACTTGCTAACCCATCCCTCCACTTCCTCATCCAGGTCATTTATGAAAATGACAAACAGCAAGGGTCCCAGAACAGATCCCTGGGGCACCCCATTGGTGACTGACCTCCATTCCGAAAAAGACCCATCCACAACCACTCTCTGCCTTCTGCAGGCAAGCCAGTTCTGGATCCACAAGGCCAAAGGCCCTTGGATCCCATGCCCTCTCACCTTCTCAAGAAGTCTTGCATGGGGGACCTTATCAAAAGCCTTGCTGAAGTCCATGTACACTACGTCCACAGCACTTCCTTCGTCAATGTGTTGAGTCACATTATCGAAGAACTCAACTAGGCTCGTAAGGCATGACCTGCCCTTGACAAATCCATGCTAACTATTCCTGATCATGTCAAACCTCTCCAAATGCTCATAAATCTTGTCCCTCAGAAGCCTCTCCATCAGCTTACCAACCACTGAGGTCAGACTCACCTGTCGGTAATTTCCCGGGCTATCTCTGTTCCCTTTCTTGAAAATAGGGACTACATCCGCAATCCTCCAATCTTCCGGAACCTCTCCCGTCTCCATTGACGACGCAAAGATCATCGCCAGGGGCTCTGCAATCACTTCCCTGGCCTCCCACAGTATCCTGGGGTACATCCCATCTGGTCCCGGCGACTTATCTATTTTGATAGAATTCAAAAGTTCTAACACATCCTCCTCCTTAATGTCCACGTACTCAATCTTTTCCATCTGCTGCAAGTCCATAGCAAGATCTCCCAAATCAGCTTCCACTGTGAATACTGAGACAAAGTACTCATTAAGCACCTCCGCCATTTCTTCTGGTTCCACACAGACCTTTCCCCCTTCACCTTTTATAGGTCCTATCCTTTCCTTTCTCACCCTGTTCCTTGCATGTTACACAGCCAAAGCATACCATTCATGGAGATGGAAACGAGACAGTGCAGAATGTAGTATTGCAGTCAGAGCTAGGGTATAGAGAAAGATCAACGTAATGCAAGATAAGTCCATTCAAAAGTCTGACAGCAGTAGGGAAGAAGCTGTTCTTGAGTCAGTTGGTACATGATCTCAGACTTTTGTATCTTTTTCCCAAAGGAAGAAGGTGGAAGAGAGAATGTCCGGGGTGTGTGGGGTCCTTGATTATACCGGCTGCTTTTCCCGAGGCAGCGGGAAGTGTAGACAGGGTCAATGGACGGAAGGCTGGTTTGCATGATGGATTGGGCTGCATTCACGACCTTTTGTAGTTCCTTGCGGTCTTGGGCAGAGCAGGAGCCATATCAAGCTGTGATAAAACCAGAAAGAATGCTCTCTATGGTGCATCTGTAAAACTTGGTGAGAGTCATAGTTGACATGCCAAATTTCCTTTGTCTTCTGAGAAAGTACAAGTGCTGGTGGGGCTTTCTTAACTGTAGTGTCGACATGGGGGGACCAGGACAGGTTGTTGGTGATCTGGACACCTAAAATCTTGACGCTCTTGACCCTTTCTACTTTGTCTACATTGATGTAGTCATGATGTGGGTATGCCGGCGTTGGACTGGCGTAAACACAGTGAAAAGTCTGACAACACCAGGTGTTGTCAGACTTTTCACTACATTGATGTAGACAGGGGCATGTTCTCCTTTACGCTTCTTAAACTTGATGACAACCTCCTTTGCTTTGTTGACATTGAGAGAGAGATTATTGTTGCCGCACCTGTTCACCAGATTCTCTATTTCATTCCTGTACTCTGTCTCATCATTCTTTGAGATCTGATCCACTACAGTTGTGTCAGCAGCAAACTTGAAAACCGAATTTGTTCACACAGTCATAGATGTACAAGGAGTATAGTAGGGGGCTGAGAACATAGCCTTGTGGGGCACCGGTGTTGAGGATGATCGTGGAGGAGGTGTTGTTCCATAGTTGATCCACTTAAGGATAAAGGAGAGAAATTATGTGTAGAACTAAAAGAAGTGGATGAGATCCTTATTGAGTACTTTGCATCGGTATTCATAAAGGAGAGGGACACGTCAATTGATGGTGTCTTGGAGGGGTGTGTAAACCCTTCAGAACAAATCATCATTATGATGGAGGAAGTGTTAGGTGAATTAAAATACATGAAGGTAGACAAATCCCCAGAGCCAGATGGCATCTAACCCAGATTACTGAGGGAGACAAGCAAAGAAATTGCTGGGCCTCTAACAGAAATCTTTGTTTCCTCATTGGCCACAGGTGAGATGCCAGAGGATTGGAGGATAGTCAATGTTATCCCATTATTTAAGAAGGACAGCAAGGATAATCCGGGTAATTACAGGCCAGTGAGCTTGACATCAGTGACAGTGAAATTCTTGGGAAAGATTCTTAGGAATAGGATCTATACACATTTCGAACTGAATAGTTTTATTAAGAACATAAGAAATAGGAGCAGGAGTAGGCCATCTAGCCCCTTGAGCCTGCCCCGCTATTCAATAAGATCATGGCTGATCTGTTGCTGCTCAGTTCCACATTCCCGTTTTCTCCCCATAACCCTTAATCCCCTCTCTTATCAAAAACCCATCAACCCGCGTCTTAAAAATATTTAGCGAGGCAGCCTCCACCACTTCAACGGGCAGAGATTCACCACCCTTTGAGTGAAGAAGTTCCTCCTCAACTCCGTTCTAAACCGCCTCCCCTTTATCTTGAGGCTGTGCCCCCTAGTCCTACTGTCTTTTTTGAGCGGGAAGAGTCTCTCCACCTCTATCCTATCCATCCCATTCATCATCTTATACGTCTCAATGAGATCTCCCTCATCCCAGAGTACTCCAGCTGCGGCCTCACCAATGCCCTATACAGCTGCAGCAAGACCTCCCTACTTTTATATTCAATCCCCCTCGCTATGAAGGCCAGCATCCCATTCGCCTTCCTGACCACCTGCTGTACCTGCAAGCTGGGTTTTTGCGACTCATGCACAAGGACCCCGAGGTCCCTCTGCACCTTCGCCTGCTGCAGTTTTTCGCCCCGTAAGTAATAGTCCTTCCTACCATTCTTCCTACCAAAGTGGACCACCTCACACTTGCCAACATTAAATTCCATTTGCCATTTCCTGGCCCATTCACCCAGCCTATCTAGATCCTTCTGCAGACTCTCCACACAATTTGCCATTCCCCCAATCTTGGTGTCATCAGCAAATTTCGACACCCTGCACTCGGTTCCCTCCTCCAGATCATCTATATAAATGTGACGAGAAACATGATTTTGTACGTGGGCGGTGATGTCTCACTAATTTAATTGAGTTTTTTGAGGAGGTGACAAAAATGCTTGATGAGGGAAGGGTTGTGGATGTTGTTTACATGGACTTTAGTAAAGCATTTAACAAGGACCCTCGTAGCAGGCTGGTGCAAAAGATTAAATCTCACGGGATCAGGAGTGAACGAGTAAGATAGATTCAGAACTGGCTTGGCCATACAAGACAGACAGTAGTAGCGAAGGGGTGTGTTTCTGAATGGATGTCTGTGTGTTTCACAGGGATCAGTGCTGGGACCTCGGCTGTTTGTAATATATATAAATGACTTGGAAGAAAATGTAGCTGCTCTGATTAGCAAGTTTGTGGATGATACAAAGATTGCTGGAGTTGTGGATAGTGATGAAGATTGTCAGAGATTACAGCTGGATATAGATAAGCTGGAAAATTGGGCAGAGAAATGGCAGATGGAGTTTAATCTGGACAAATGCAAGGTGATGCATTTTAGTAGACCCAATTCAGATTGGAGCTATAAAATAAACGGCAGAACCATAAATAAGGAGCATAGACACAGAGAGAAATCTGGGAGTACAGGTCCACAATCCTTAAAAGTGATAGCACAGGTGGAAAAGGTGGCGAAGAAAGTATATCGCATGCTTGCCTTCATTGGACAGAGCAACAAGTATAAAAGTTAACAGTTTATATTACAGTTGTATAAAATATTGGTTCGGCCACATTTGGGATACTGTGTCCAATTCTGGTCACCACACTACCAGAAAGACATGGAGGCTTTGGAGGGAGTGCAGAAAAGGTTTACCAGGATGTCGGAGGATACACGCTATGGTTTGGTATTATATGGGGCTGGCTAATGACAGTGGTATTCTTTACACCTTCTGCCCTCTGGAGGAGATGTAGGGATATGCAGGCATCCTGGTTTAGGGAGAATGGAAGGCTGGTTATGGATGACATACTGTACCGACAGTCACCAGGCAAGACTGTTCCCTTCCTGTTGGTGAACACTTCAGCAGTCACGGGCATTCAGCCTCTGACCTTCGGGTAAGCATTCTCCAAGGCGGCCTTCACGACACACGACAGCGCAGAGTCACTGAACAGAGACTGATAGCCAAGTTCCGCACACATGAGGACGGTCTCAACAGGGATCTTGGGTTCATGTCGCACTATCTGTAACCCCCGTGACTTGCCTGGGTTTGCAAAACCTCACTTACTGTACTGTCTGGAGACAATACACATCTCTTTAACCTGTGATCAGTGCTCCTTCCACTCACATTATCAGCCACTTTAAGACTTGAACAGCAGGTTAGGTGTAAGGATTCGCATTCTAATCAGCAATCTCTAAACTGTCTGTGCTTTATATGCTCTGTCTGAGGCCAGAACTCTCCATTCACCTGACGAAGAGGCAGCCCCCTCGAAAGCTTGTGAGAATATTATCAAATAAATCGGTTGGACTAAAACCTGGTGTTGTCAGACTTTTTACTATGGATGACATACGCCAGCTCCAAGATTTGTTTGCTGATGAATCTTGTGTTCCAGGATCATGCTGTGGAGATGCTGGTGTTTGACTGGAGTAAACACAGTAAGAAGTCTCACAACACCAGGGGTGTTGTGAGACTTCTTCCAGGATCATGCCAATAAGTGGGTGACAGAGCCACCCTGCGCTGTAAAATGGACTTTGTTGTTTGAAGCCAGAGGTCTTTACGCCATGGTTCCTTGTCAGACAGGAAGAATGCTGGCATCTGAATCTACTTTAAAACTTGTTGGATGATCATTTCCCAGGATGTCAAAATGAAGAACCATAATCTCTGACCTCACCAAGAAGCAAGACACAGATCTTTCCTGTGAATGCCCTTTGCAGCGCAGTGTGCTGAGATGGTTTTGCTGGGTGGTTCAGGAATTGTTTTCCCTCCCTTGCACTGTCCCTACATCCTTCTGACCTGATAAACTGGACTGAGAACCGGCTCCTGTTCCATGCTGGATTTTCTCTCCTCAGTGTGGTCCTATGTGGTTCAGACTAAGTTAACTATCTGGGCTGCCTTGTTTAGGGTAAGATTACTTTTGGAGATTGTTGGAGATCAGAGTGGGAATCAGCTGCAACAGCCCCATGATTCTGCCTTGGACGAATTCAGACTTTAAATCTCCATATTCACACCACTCTGCCATCCTGATGAGATCAGTCAGAAAGGAGTCGACAGGTTTCCCAAGCAGTTGGACTCTTACTGAATTTAGCTCTCTTCAATATTCTGTTGAACCTCATGTTGAAATGAACACCAAAGGATTTTTAAACCTCAACAAATTTGGCAGAGAATATCCTAGTAAAAAGTCTGACAACACCAGGTTTTCGTCCAACCGATTTATTTGATAATATTCTCACAAGCAAGCAAGCTTTCGAGGGGACTGCCTCTTCGTCACTGTGTTTATGCCAGTCCAACGCCGGCATACCCACATCAGAGAATATCCTGCCAGGCAACGTCTTCTATTATTGGCCCATTCAGTGTGAGGGACTAAGACCTCACCTTGCATAATTTAAGAAATAAAATATACACAGAGATGCTCTTTGCTATCTCAAAAAAATTCAAACTGGACCAAGATCTAAAGTGGCTGAATCTATATCTGTCTGTAAGCCTGAATTGAAAGAGCTATCTGGCAGTTCAGACCCGTATCCCTGAAGAATCACTGGGCCCAAGTGAGCTGCACAAATTGGAAGATGCAAATTAGATCAAGCCTTCGTGGGCCGAAGGGCCTGTTCTGTGCTGTAATGTTCTATGAGGAGCTACACCTGCTCCAATCAGCTTGGATCATGTAGATCAAGCCCAAGGCAGGAGGTGAGAGCCCTGTCTTGTCAGCTTGGATTGGGAATGTCCCAACTTGTTGGGACTCTGAATTGGATTTAATTTGACTTGATTGGATTGGAGTAAAGTTTTAAAAAAATTTAAAGAGAGCTATACAAAGGTCATCCACTATTCATAACTCAGGCTAGTCAACAGGAGTCTGCCTGCCTGCTAAGACAAAGCCCAACAACCTCACTTTAATTTAACCATCTTGGAGACTGAGATGAGATAAATGTCAATTGTCAAAGACAGTGTGTAGAGGTGGGAGTCAAGGGACATGGGCCTCTGGCTTGTGGAATCAGTAATACTGCCTTACTGAAATGGAAAGTCTCAGTCTGCTTCTTTATGATTTGATTAGCAATCTCAAAGACAAGGTCAGGTCTCGATTGGACATCTGGCCCCATCTGCATTGCTTCTGCTGGAAATTCTGTACCACTGTCTACTAGACTGTTTGTCTTTGTGTGACTATCTCATTGTGTGAAGCTAACACCACTGGAAAAGTGGTAGCCATGATGTGGAGTTGCCAGCATTGGACTGGGGTAGGACCTTCAACCAACGCTATACACTAGATACATTGATGACATTTTCTTCCTTTGGACTCATGGTGAATAATCACTGAAACAAGTACATGATGACATCAACAAGTTCCACCCCACTATCAGACTCATCATGGACTACTCTCCAGAATCAGTTGCCTTCGTAGACACCTATATCTCCAACAAGGACGGTCACCCCAGCACTTCATTGGATTGCAAGCCCACAGGTAATCTCACGATTCTCCACTTCTCCAGCTTCCACCCGAAGCACATTAAAGAAGCCATCCCCTATGGACAAGCACTCCAGAAACACAGAATCTGCTCAGATGAGGCAGATCGCAACAGGCACCTCCAGATGCTGAAAGATGCCCTAATAAGAACAGGATATGGCGCTCGACTCATCGATCAATAGTTCCGACACGCCACAGTGAAAAACTGTACCAACCTCCTCAGAAGACAAACACTGGACACAGTGGACAGACTTTGTCGTCCAGTACTTCTCTGGAGCAGAGAAGCTACTACATTTTCTCCGGAGTCTTCAGCAGGCCATTGATGAAGACGAACATCTTGCCAAGGCCATCCCCATACTTCCACTATTTGCCTTCAAACAACCACGCAAGTTAAAAAGGCCACTGTATGCAGCAAACTACCCAGTCTTCAGCAGGACAGTGACCACTACACCACACAACCTTGCCACGGCAACCTTTGCAAGATGTGCTGGAGCATCGACACGGATGCCATCATTGCACATCAGAACATCATCCACCAGGTACACAGTACATACTCTTGCGACTCAGCTGACATTGTCTACCTGATATGCTGCAGGAAAGGTTGTCCCGAGGCATGGTACATTGGCGAGACCATGCAGACGTTACGACAATGGATGAATGGACACTGTTCGACAATCACCTGGCAGGAGTATTCCCTTCCAGTCAGGGAACACTTCAGTGGTTACGGGCACTCTGCCTCTGATCTTTGGATAAGCGTTCTCCAAGGCAGCCTTCACAACACATGACAACGCAGAATCGCTGAGCAGGAACTGATAGCCAAATTCCACACACATGGGGATGGCCTCAACCAAGATCTTGGGTTCATGTCACAATATCTGTAACCCCCATGGCTTGCCTGGATTTGCAAAATCTCACTAACTGTCCTGGCTGGAGACAATTCACACCTCTTCAGCAGTGCTTTCAGGAGGAATTTCTCCTTCAGTATGTGGATGGCCTGACGAGAGAGGGGACAAAACTTGACCTCCTCTTGGGAAATAAGGAAGGGCAGGTGACAGAAGTTTTAGTGAGGGATCACTTTGGGACCAGTGACCATAATTCCATTAGTTTTAAGATAGCTGTGAAGAATGATAGGTCTGGCCCAAAAGTTAAAATTCTAAATTGGGGCAAGGCCAATTTTGATGGTATCAGGCAGGAACTTTCAAAAATTAATTGGGAGTCTGTGAGAAGCCAAAAGGATGTCTGGTAAATGGTATGCTTTCAAAAGTGTGTTAACCAGGGTTCAGGGTAAACACATTCCTCTTAGAGTGAAGGACAAGGTTGGCAGAAGTCGGGAACCCTGGATCACTCGGGATATTGAAGCCCTGGTCAAGAAGAAGAGGCACATGACATGCATAGACAGCTGGGGTCAAGTGAATCCCTAGAGTATAGAGAGTGTAGGAGTAGAGTTAAGGGAGAAATCAGGGGGCAATAAGGGGACACAAGGTTGTTTTGGCAGATAAGGCAAAGGAGAGTCCAAAGAGCTTCTACAAATACATAAAAGTCAAAAGTGTAACTAGGGAGAGAGTAGGGCCTCTTCGGGATCAACAAGGTCATCTATATGTGGACCCACAAGAGATGGATGAGATCGTAAATGAATATTTCTCATCAGTATTTACTGTTGAGAAAAGCACAGATGTTAGGGAACTTGGGGAAATAAATAGTTCCTGAGGAGCAGTATCGAGAGGCAGCGATTTTTGGGCGTGTGAGGAGGCAGCAAAAAGGTACATTTTTCTGTTTATATTGTTTAACTTACCCCTAACATCACAGAGGTGATGTTAGGGGTAAGTTTTTCACTCAGAGGGTGGTGAGTGAATGGAATCGGCTGCCGTCATCGGTGGTGGAGGCGAACTCGCTGGGGTCTTTTAAAAGACTTCTGGATGAGTATATGGGGTTTAATGGGATTGGGGGTTATAGATAGGTCTATAGATTGGTGGGGTTGATGCGATCGGCGCAACTCGAGGGCCGAAGGGCCTGTTTGTGTTGTAATGTTCTATGTTCTATGTCTGCGTGGGTTTCCTCCAGGTGTTCCGGTTCCCCCTCTCACTCCAAAGATGTGCAGGTAAGATGATTGGTAGTGCTAAACTGCCACTTAATATCCAAAGGTGTGTAGGTTAGGGGGATTAGTGAGGTAAATATATTACAGCGATAGGGGCCTGGGTTAGATGCTCTGTCAGAGAGTCAGTGTGGACTCAATAGGCTGTGTGATTCCTTCTGCACCATGGGTATGCTATGATTCTACATCTTTGCATGTTTCTATACTACATATCGCTCTAACGGGATCAATGAGTATGGGAGGGAAGGCAGAATCACAGTATTGAATTTGATGAACAGCCATGAACAAAATGAATGGCGGAGCAGGCTCAAAGGGCTGAATGGTCCATTCTTGCTTATATTTTTTATGTTTCTATGTATGTTTTAGATTTCTAGCTAGCTGTCTCTTGTATTCTAAGTCATTCTTTGCTTTTTTTTATATTCTGCCCAATCTTCTGATTTCAGAGTAATAGAGGTTTACAGCATAGAAACAGGCCCTTCGGCTCAACTTATAGAACATAGAACATTACAGCGCAGAACAGGCCCTTCGGCCCATGATGTTGCGCCGACCAGTTACAAAACAATGACCCACTAGCCTAAACCAATCCCTTTTCATCCATAAACCTATCCACAGATCTTTTAAACGCCCCCAAACTAGGTGCATTTACAACTGCAGCTGGCAGGGCATTCCAGTCCCTCACCACCCTCTGGGTAAAGAACCTACCCCTGACATCTGTCCTATAACTACCCCCCCTTAATTTAAAATCGTGCTCCCTCGTGCTAGCTTTCTCCATCCTAGGAAAAAGGCTATCACTATCTACCCTGTCTAAACCTCTAATCATCTTATATGTTTCAATGAGATCCCCTCTTAGCCGCCTTCTTTCCAGCGAAAACAACCCCAAATCTCTCAATCTCTCCTCATAGGATCTCCCCTCCATACCAGGCAACATCCTGGTAAACCTCCTCTGCACCCTCTCCAAAGCCTCTATCCATGCCACCCTTTTTTTTAAAATCCCTAAACTAATCCCAATTGCCTGCATATCCCTCTACACCCATCTTATTCATGTAACTGTCTAAAACACTTTTTAAAAGGCAAAATTATACCTGCCTCTACTACTGCCTCTGGCAGCTTGTTCCAGACACTCACTACCCTCTGTGTGAAAAAAATTGCCCCTCTCCACAATTTTGTGTCTCTTCCCTCTCACCTTAAACCTGTGCCCTCTAGTTTTAGACTCCCCTACCTTTGGGAAAAGATATTAACTATCTACCTTGTCTATGTCCCTCATTATTTTATAGACCTCTATAAGGTCACCCCTCAGCCTCCTACGCGCCAGAGAAAAAAATCCCAGTCTATTTAATTTCCCTTGTATAGACTGGAAATTGCTTAGGGCTGGGGGTCTGGACGGGGAGGAATTTGTAAAATGCGTACAGGAAGGTTCTTTGGAACAATATATAGATAGCCCAACTAGAGAGGGGGCTATACTGGACCTAGTACTGGGCAGCACGGTAGCACAGTGGTTAGCACAGCTGCTTCACGGGTCCTGGGTTCAATTCCTGACTCGGGTCACTGTCTGTGTGGAGTTTGCACATTCTCCTCGTGTCTGCGTGAGTTGCCTCCAGGTGCTCCAGTTTCCTCCCACAGTCCAAAGATGTGCAGGTTAGGTTGATTGGCCATGCTAAGAAATTGCCCCTTAGTGTCCAGGGATGTGTCGGTTAGAGGGATTAGTGGGTATAATATGTAGGGACATGGGGGTAGGGCCTGGGTGGGATTGTGTTCGGTGCAGACTCAATGGGCTGAGTTGCCTCTTCCTGCGCTGTAGGGTTCTATGCTCTAATGAGCCCGGTCAGGTAGTCAACGTTTCAGCAGGGGAACATGTACCAAATAGTGACCACAATTCTGTTAACTTTCGGATAGTAATGGGAAAGGATGAGTGTTGCCCTATGGGTAGGGTGCTGAATTGGGGGAAGGCTAACAATAGCCGGAGTAGACAGGAATTAGTGACCGTTGATTGGGAGAGGCTGTTTGAGGGTAAATGCACATCTGGCATGTGGGAGTCTTTTAAGGAGCAGTTGATGGGGCTGCAGGACAGGCACGTGCCTGTAAAAAAGGATAGGAAAGGTAGGATTTGAGAGCCGTGGATAACCAGGGAAATTGAGGATCTGATCAAAAAAAGGGAGGCGTACGTTAGGTCCAGGCAACCGAAAACAGACAGAGTGCTAGAGGAATATAGAGAAAGTAGGAAAGAACTCAAACAGGGAGTTAGAAGGGCAAAAAGGGGTCATGAAATGTTCTTGGCAATCAGGAATAAGGAGAACCCTAAGGCATTTTATTCATACGTTAGGAACAAAACAGTTGTCAGGGGAAAAAAACGGACCTCTCAGGGACAAAGGAGGAGAATTATGCTTAGAGCCCAAGGAGGTAGGGGTCATCCTAAATTAATACTTTACATCAGTATTCACAAAAGAGAGGGACTTGTTGACTGGGAGTGTCTCAGAGGGAAGTGTTGACCCGTTAGAGAAAATCTCCATTACAAGGGAGGAAGTGTTAGGTTTTTTAGGGAACATTAAAACTGACAAATCCCCAGGGCCTGATGACATCTATCCTAGACTGCTCAGGGAGACAAGAGATGAAATTGCTGGGCCTCTGGCGGAAATCTTTGTCTCTTCACTGGACACAGGTGAGGTCAGTAAAAAGTCTGACAACACCAGGTTTTAGTCCAACCTATTTCTGGTGTTGTCAGACTTTTTACTGTGTTTACGCCAGTCCAACGCCGGCATACCCACATCACAGGTGAGGTCCCAGAGGATTGGAGAATAGCGAATGTGGTACCATTATTTAAGAAGGGTAGCAAGGATAACCCGGGTAACTATAGGCCGGTGAGCTTGATGTCCGTGGTAGGGAAATTGTTGGGGAGGATTCTTAGAGACAGGATAATATGCACATTCAGAATGAAATAATCTAATTAGTGATAGACAGCATGGTTTTGTAAGAGGGAGGTCATGCCTCACAAATTTGGCGGAGTTTTTTGAGGTGGCAAAAACGGTTGATGAGGGTAGAGCCATGGATGTCGTCTATATGGATTTTAGTAAAGTGTTTGACAAAGTCCCTCATGGCAGGTTGGTGCAAAAGGTTAAATCTCATGGGATAAAAGGATAAGTGGCTAGATGGGTAGAGAACTGGCTTGGCCACAGAAGACAGAAGGTAGTACTGGAAGGGTCTTTTTCCAGCTGGAGGTGTGTGACCAGTGGTGTTCCTCAGGGCTCTGTACTGGGACCTCTGCTATTTGTGACATATATAAATGATTTGAAAGAAGGTGTAACCAGTGTGATCGGTAAGTTTGCGGATGACACAAAGATTGCTGAACTTTGCGGATAGCGATGAACATTGTCAGAGAATACAGCAGGGTATAGATAGGCTGGAAAATTGGGCGGAGAAATGGCAGATGGAATTTAATCCAGATAAATGTGAAGTGATACATTTTGGTAAGACTAACGTAGGAGGGAGCTATACGATAAATGGTAGAACCATCAAAAGTATAGACGCACAGAGGGACCTGGGTGTGCAAGTCCACAGATCCTTGAAGGTGGCAGCACAGGTGGAGAAGGTGGTGAAGAAGGCATATGGCATGCTTGCCTTTAAAGGACGGGGTAAAGAGTATAAAAATTGGCGTCTGATGTTGCATCTGTATAGAATGTCGGTTAGGCCACATTTGGAGTACTGTGTACAGTTCTGGTCGCCACACTACCGGAAGGACGTGGAGGTTTTGGAGACAGTACAGAGAAGGTTTACCAGGATGTTGCCTGGTATGGAGGGTCTTAACAATGAGGAGAGACTGAGTAAACTGGGGTTGTTCTCCCTGGAAAGACGGAGAATGAGGGGAGACTAATAGAGGTGTATAAAATTATGAAGGGTGTAGATAGGGTGAACAGGTCGGAGGTGACAAACACGAGGGGTCACAGGTTCAACCTGGGGGGGGGGGGGGCGTGAGTTTTAACTCAGATATCAGACAGTCATATTTACACAGAGGGGGGTGGGGGCCTGGAAAGCACTGCCAAGTAGGGTGGTGGAGGCGGACACGCTGGGATTGTTTAAGACTTATCTGGATGGTCAGATGAACAGACTGGGAATGGAGGGATACAAACAAATGGTCTAGTTGGACCAATGAGCGGCACAGGCTTGGAGGGCCGAAGGGCCTGTTTCCTGCGCTGTATTGTTCTTTGTTTGTTGGGTCTGGTCAGATTTGACCTCTCTGGCGCTATAGAAATGCAAACCTGAAAGCTGCTCCCGGAGTCTCACTCCGCCTCGAGGCGGGTCGCGGTTGCCATGGCTCCGGGGGGGCGGGTCCTGGTTGCCATGGCTCCGGGGGGGGGCGGGCGGGTCCCGGTTGCCATAGCACCCGGGGGGGCGGGTCCCGGTTGCCGTGGCTCCGGGGGGCGGGTCCCGGTTGCCATGGCTCCGGGGGGCGGGTCCCGGTTGCCGTGGCTCCGGGGGGCGGGTCCCGGTTGCCATGGCTCCCCGTTGGTGTGGACGATGAGCGGGACAGCCGGTGGGCCGAGGCGCAGGCCGCTGGCGGAGAAGGCTCTATCCGAAGCCTGGGCCCGGCTCCGCTACCATGACACCTCGCTGCTGATCTGGAGGCAGCAGCAGCAGCAGCTGGAGCGGAGGGTGCTGGGCTCAGGCCCGGGTCCCGGACCCGACAGCTTCCTGGGCCGCAGCCACAGCATGTGGTACCGCCAGTTCGGCAATCAGCCCATCCTGATCCGGGACAGGGCCAAACTGAGGCCGGGGAGCGGCCCCAGCTCCAGCCCCAGCCCAGGCCCAGGCCCGCTCCGCTCCCGGTTCTGCTCACTCATGTGAACTAATCTGGATCCAGGACAGAGACAGCACCCCGAGTGACCAACAGCCAGAGACCGCATCCGGCGTGACCCGCAGTCTGATTAACACCGGGAGTAACCCACGCCCAGAGACAACATCCACAATAACACCTAGAGTGACCAAAACCTGGAGTAAACAACACCCAGAGTTACCCATACCCACAGTAACAGCACCATGATCAGCACCCGGATCTACAAGACCAACACCCGTAGAAACTCCACAGCTGGATCAATATGTGGAGTAATTCCACAGCTGGATCAATATGTGGAGTAATTCCACATTGGAATCTGCATTTGGAAAATTGACTTCAGTTTAACACCGCATCTGGGATCAATATCCAGAGTAACTGTCCATGACGACCAGGTCGCAGCAGAGGTCCATTTCTGTTTGAATTATCAAACCAAACTGCAGCCCGTGTGAAGGAGTGAAAATAACTGACAATTGATATCACTCAGTCCCTGTGCTCACTCTCCCAGGAACAATTGCTAATTTCTTTATTTATTGATTTCCTCCTTTATTCAATTCCTGGGCTGGAATGAGTGAGTTTCCAGAACAGAGATCAGAACAAAATGTGCAAATCTGGGAAAAAATAATTTATGAGAATGTCTACCTGAAACGTAAGATTGTTTTCTAAATTTCAGATGCAGTGTGTCCATGCCCAGACTACACTGGGCCCTGGAAAACCCACACAATCATGTAATTGTTTAAAAAATTACTGATTTTATGGTATTAGAGTGGAATTGCAGTATTTCAAACGTGTAGTTTACACATCTTTTTGAACAAAATCATGCTATTAGTTCTCATGATTTTTATTCATACAACACTTCTCACATTAACAAACCCTCAAATGCTCTGTGCAATGAACTGCTTCCATTTCTGTTCCCTAAGCAAACATTGATTTTAATTGCCTCCAGTTGATTGGACCCTATTCTTCTGGAATTCTCTGTCTAAATTTTTCTTCACTTTTGTCCCCTCCTTTTAAAACCTTTAAACCTACCTCCTATCTCCTTGGTTTCAAGGTATGATATAAAATTTTATTTTATAATACTGCTTTGAAGCACTTGAGAATTGTTATGTTAAAGGTGCCGTATGAAGACACTTAGTTGTTGTTGGAAAGCAATTACAAACCATTGTGTTTTCTGCTGCCACTGGCTGTCATTCCATAATGTAGCATCTCCATGTAAAATGACAATCTCTCTTTGATCTTAAATTCATTCCTACCACTGACTGACTCTCTGTAACTTTCCCAATTGACTTAAATCTATGCCAAGTACTGTGGAGCTTTATAGAGTACACCATAAGACCATCAGATACAGGAGCAGAATTAGGCCATTTAGCTGATTGAATGGTAGAGCAGACTCTATCACGGATGTTAAATTTCTCAGCCCCCTTCTCTCACCTTTTCCCTGTAATCTTTAATCCACATACCAAAAAAGAACCAATCTGTTTTAAATACACTCAGTGACCTGGCCTCCACAGCCTTCTGTGGCAATGAGTTCCACAGATTCATCACCCTCTGGCTGAAGAAATTCTTCCTCATCTCAGTTCTGAAGACTGCTGCAGAGTTTATATTCAGAGTATTGTAAAGCTGCAACATAACTTACAGCCCTTTTGAGGTAAGAGCTAATGTTTAATTTTCTTTTTTTGGCATCTGCCCCACCAGCTTTCATTTTTTTTACTTAAGAAACTGCAAGGGGACAGATTTCCCAAACTTTTGCACAATACTCTGATTTCTTTTTCTCAGGTTCAGAGTGGATGACTTCACTTACACTGACTCCAGCAGAAGTGGAATCTGTAGCTGTCCTTTTGCAACTTTCTTTTCCCCAACTGCAGTGTTTACTGTGTCACTAAGCTTAGTCTCATCAGCATACTTCGTTCTCAAGTTATTTCGTTTGCATCATTGATAAATATCATGGAAAACTGAGATCTCTGTACAGAGCACTGAGAAATGTGACCAGTAAGATCTGCTTAATTTGAGAACATGTCCTTTATCCCCAAATTCTTGCCTACCTCTCAACCAATTTCCTAGCTTGTCAGAAGGATAACATAGGATTTTTATTATAAAGGGCTTCATTCATGTATCCTCCACTGACTGTTTGAAGTTTGTTGTTTTAAAATGTTATGTACGTATGGGAGGTTGGCTCAATGGCCAGTATGTGGACCAGTTTAAGCCCAGCTGTGTAGGGTTTGATCTTTTTGGATGGGGTGGGCAGACTTGCTGACTGCCTCTTTGTTCTACCCATAGTTAAACATCACAGCACTTTGCAAATAATTGCAAAGGATAAACAACAACAAGATGTGTTTATGCAGAGTTTCCAGGCCTGATTCCACCTTTCTTCCTGTTAGATTTCCTTAGACTTTTATCTTCCCATTCTGATATCCTTATAACTGAAGTCACATAGTCCTTTTCACAATTATTCTACACCCAAGTCTAGACATATCCATGGTCCTGCTGATGATTAACACCTGATCTCAACAGCAGTACAGAAGCACCTTCATCACACTGCCTGTATCAGTTCAAGGTGAAAGTTCACCATCACCTTCTCAAGGACAACTAGGGATATGCAATAAATACTGACCAAGCCAGGTTATTGCAGAAGGTCAGGGGACATGGAGTTGGGGGTAGGGTGTTAGCGTGGATAGAGGATTGGTTGTCAAATAGGAGGCAGAGAGTGGGGGTCAATGGATGCTATTCGGATTGGCGGTTGGTGACTAGTGGGGTGCCCCAGGGGTCGGTGCTGGGGCCTCAGCTATTTACCATTTATATAGATGATCTGGAGGAGGGAACCGAGTGCAGGGTGTCGAAATTTGCTGATGACACCAAGATTGGGGGAAAGGCAAATTGTGCGGAGGGTGTGGAGAGTCTGCAGAAGGATCTAGATAGGCTGGGCGAATGGGCCAGGAAATGGCAAATGGAATTTAATGTTGGCAAGTGTGAGGTGGTCCACTTTGGTAGGAGGAATGGTAGGAAGGACTATTACTTACGGGGCGAAAAACTGCAGCAGGCGACGGTGCAGAGGGACCTCGGGGTCCTTGTGCATGAGTCGCAAAAACCCAGCTTGCAGGTGCAGCAGGTGGTCAGGAAGGCGAATGGGATGCTGGCCTTCATAGCGAAGGGGATTGAATATAAAAGTAGGGAGGTCTTGCTGCAGCTGTACAGGGCATTGGTGAGGCCGCAGCTGGAGTACTGTGTGCAGTTTTGGGCGCCGCACCTGCGCAAGGATGTTTTGGCCCTGGAGGGAGTGCAGAGGAGGTTTACTCGGCTGATACCGGAGTTGAGGGGATTGAGCTATGAGGAGAGGCTGAATAAACTAGGCTTGTACTCGTTAGAGTTTAGAAGAATGAGGGGAGATCTCATTGAGACGTATAAGATGATGAATGGGATGGATAGGATAGAGGTGGAGAGACTGTTCCCGCTCAAAAAAGACAGTAGGACTAGGGGGTACAGCCTCAAGATAAAGGGGGGGCGGTTTAGAACAGAGTTGAGGAGGAACTTCTTCACTCAAAGGGTGGTGAATCTCTGGAATTCTCTGCCCGTTGAAGTGGTGGAGGCTGCCTCGCTAAATATTTTTAAGAAACGGGTTGATGGGTTTTTGATAAGAGAAGGGATTAAGGGTTATGGGGAGAGGGCGGGAAGGTGGAACTGAGCCACGACAGATCAGCCATGATCTTATTGAATGGCGGGGCAGGCTCGAAGGGCCAGATGGCCTACTCCTGCTCCTATTTCTTATGTTCTTATGTAACACCCACATCCCAAGAATAAAGGATTGGCTCCTACAGAGCAGACGCATCGCTGAATTCTGGATAACTGTTACAATTAAATCTCCAACTGTATCCCACCATCAATGCTTTTCACTCAAAAAAATGATCGACAGACACCCCAACTGGAGTTTATTGAGACTCTTCCCAACATAGTCAGTTGTGGATTAGGGTCAGGGAGTCCAGCCAGTGACAATTGATGAGATAAGTCTCAATCTGGGGTGTCTCATGATAATGTCCCATTTCTAGGAAATCCAAGAAAGCAGATTGTCCCTGCAGGGGACAGTCATCCCCTGCTGGTGGCTGAGCTGGAACAAGAAAGTAGAAGCACCTTGGGTCAGAATAGTTTGAAGAATATCTGCCTTTGCATTTTTCATCTAAGGTTTTTGAACTGGATACTTTCTGCAAATGTCTGAGGAAATAGCAGAAGTCAAAGAAAGGAAATTGAATTGGATATTTAGCCACTTACAGTGAGACACATCAAAGCATTTGATTAAAACAACATCTCCATTGGTTTTTATCAGTGTGACATTGACTTGCCACATGGGAGCCCACAGAATATTGGCTGGCGATTTGACTGTGGGAGCATCGCAGCAGAGCCCAGTCCTGTCCTTACCTGTATTCATATGTATACACTATCATTCAGGAATAACTGGACGATATTCAGGATCAGAATTCTGGCTCACTTCTCTTTCCTGACACAGCGACACAGATGATCAATGCAGAAGACTGGGACCCAACTCAACTTCCTCAGCAGATATTGGATCAAAGCACAGCTGGTACTTAAAAGTCCAGAGCAAAGAGTAGGTCTTCTATAGAATCATAGAAAGAGAGACAACATTTCAGGCTACAGTGACTTTGGCGCCTTTAGAATTGTTTGATTAGTCCCACTCCCCTGTAGCCCAATAAATATTAAAATTGCTATCAAACTTCTGGAGAGTCATTATTGGATCTGCTTTCACCACCCTTTCAAGCACACTCAACATTAAGCTGCTGCATGAAATAACCTTCCCTGACCTGGCCACTGTTCCCATATTACATCGGTGCCCTTAATTACTGACTATTGCCATTGGAGAGTTTCCCTTCATCTACTGGACCAAAACCATTCATGATTTTGAACACTATCACACCTCTGTTAATCTCTCTCCCCTTGCAAATCTATGACTTGGTTTTGTGCCCATTGTAAACCAGTAGGCAGGCTATGAGTTAAATGATTTGTTGCAATATAACACAGATTAAAGACAAATCTGTCCTCAGATATGAGTATAAGTGCACAAAGTCTGAAATAACAACTGCATATATTCTAAATTGACTTGCTCAGAAACCTGAGCCCAATATGGAGTTTCATAATCCAGAACAGTAAAAGCTCAGGTGTTGGGGGGGTCAGTGCTGAGGGAGTGCCACACTGTCAGGGGGGGTCAGTGGCGAGGGAGTGCTGCACTGTCGGGGGGGGTCAGTGGCGAGGGAGTGCCGCACTGTCGGGGGGGGGGGGGTCAGTGGCGAGGGAGTGCCGCACTATCGGGGGGGGGTCAGTGGTGAGGGAGTGCCGCACTGTCAGGGGGTCAGTTTGTCAGATGAGATGTTAACTAAGATCCCATCTGCTTTTCATATGCAATTAATTTGGCTCATGCCAACTTCAAAGTAAAACAGGGTAAGTCTCCTCTGTCTTTGGTCAATATTTATCCCCAACCAGTGTTACTGAAAGAGATGTGTTGGTCATAAACCTGGTGTTGTCAGACTTTTTACTTGGTCATTGAATACATTGCAGAATGTGGAATCTTGCTGGGCATTACATTCGAACAGTTTACATGTATTCAGTGAAAAGTGCTTGGGATTTCTGAGCAAGTGGAAATTGCTGTAGAAATGCAAGTTCTTTTCGAATGTTTGCCACTGCTTCTCATCAAAGCCAACTTGAAATTTGTGAGAATAATAACAGCCAAATCATTTTAAAAGTTCAATGGAATCGCGTGCTAATCAGTTTATATTCATAAATAATACAAAACTGTCAGGATAAAATCGGCAGTGGCCCAGACACACTCATTCACCTTCATCCTGGCTTTAAGCAGTCGGACAAGGGTGGGAAACACTGAGCTAAGTGACTGGTGCCGAGAGATACAAAGCAAAAGCGGTGTCACCCAGCACAGGTAATAATTGCAGCCAAGTGGATAAGTCTCTATGGGAAGAGGCAGGCATTCTCAAACAAAGACAGCAGTCTTGAACCTAATTCAGTGAGGTGCAGAGACTTAGCGGGGGGGGGGGGAGAGAGCAAGAGAGCACAGAGCTGGGCGGGGGGAGCAGAGATGTGGAAAACAAGCAGTAAGAGCATTACCACAGATGCTTATCACTTCTGGTTTTATTATGAAACCAGTAATCCCCACAAGGTGAACCTCACAATTATTAATCCCACCAGAAAGTATCAACCAAAAAAAAGTAATAAAAATTCACGCGATATTGAGTTGGTTTAGTTTGTGTCAGGCAGCCAGTGCTGACGCATTGCTTCATACTATAAGCAATCACTATGTCAACTTATAATCTAACATTTCCTATAACAGAATTTAAAATTATAATTGTAAACAGCATTAAAATATTTAGTTACTGTAACATTGCATGCACAATATGTAAAAGTTTTAGAGAAGGAATAGTTTAAGAATCCAAGGAAGCCAGGGGTGACAATTAAGAATATGTTCGGGTCTCAGGACACAGTCTGGACCTCTGCAACGGGCAGAATGGCCGGTAGAAGTTCAGCCATGCCGCGCTCAATCCTTCCGCGCTGCAACATTGTTGTTGCAAGATTGTGTAAAAGTGTTAATAAAAATACATCTGTGCCCATATAAGAAACCAGAAACCCTGTAAAATTAGCAAACCAGGAAGATTGCAGCAAGTAGTCATGTGAACAAGGTAACAGTCACAAAACTGAGGGAACGGAAGAGCCATCAGTAACTGGGCAGGGAGACAGCAAGAGGGGAGGAGAGAGGGATCACAGGCAGTAACTGGGGAGGGAAGGAGAAAATAAAACAGACAGGAGGGAGAGAGGGGACACGAGACAGAGAGAGCTCAGTCAGTGAGAGAGTGAGCAGTATGCATTCACAATACTATTCACCCAAACATCAAGGTCTTCACAATCTTGGAGCTTCATTGCTCATCTCTGATTGAAGTAGAAGCATTCAAAGGGGTAATAATGCAAACTGTTGAAGATGTTCTGTCTAACATAGCAGATAGGAAGTGCAGAGAGAGCTTAAAAAGCAATTGAAGAGCAAAAAGGGAGCATGAGAAAAGACTTGTGAACTTTAGTTGGGGAAAATCCTAAAGACATTCTATAAATACATTGAGGGAAAGAGGATAACCAGGGAAAGAGTAGGGCCAATTAGAGACCAAGGGGGCAATCTGTGTGTGTGAAACCACAGGGAATTGGAAAGGTGTTAAATGAATTATTCTCATCAGTCTTCACACAGGAACAGAGCATTGGTACATAATTCAGCAACAGGAACTGTGAGGACCTTAAGCACTTTGACATAGGAAGTCCAAAGATGCATGGGTTAGGTTGATTGGCCATGCTAAATTGACCCTTAGTGTAAGGGAGATTAGCAGGGTAAATATGTGGCATTATGGGGATAGGGTCTGAGTGGGATTGTTATCAGTGCCGGCTTGATGGACTGAATGACCTCCTTCTGCACTGTAAAGATTCTATGATTCTCCGAAATGAGGAAGTATTGGAGGCTCTGACAGGCTGAAAAACGGACAAATCCCCAGGCTCAGATGAATTGCATCCCAGGTTTCTGTGGAAGCTGAAGCAGGAAATTATAGGGGCTCTAACACAAATTATTAATTGCTCTCTGGCCATGGGGGAAGTGCCAGAGGATTGAAGGACGGCTAATGTGGTTCCACTTTTCAAGAAAGGTGGTAGAGATGAACTAGGAAATTACAGACCGGTGAGTTTCATATCAGTGGTTGAGGAATCTATTGGAGAAAATTCTGAAGGAGCGAATTAATCTCCACTTGGAGTGGCATGTGTTAATTAGGGAGAGTCAGCATGGCTTTTCAGACGGAGGTCATGACTGATAGAATTTTTTGAAAAAGTGATCTCGTGTGTGGATGAGAGAAGTGCAGTAGATGTAGTTTATATGGATTTTATCAAAGCTTTTGACAAGGTCCCACATGGGAGACTGATTGAAAAGCACATTTCGGGGAAACTTAGTGAGACAGAAACTGGATTAGTAATAGGACAAAGAGGGTGATGCTGGAAAACTGAGTGACAAACGAACAGCCAGTTCAGAAAGCTAATGGTGTTTGCTACAAATAAACCTGTTGGACTTTAACCTGGTGTTGTGAGACTTCTTACTGAGAGTGACTGGAAGCCAGAGTCCATTATATCACAAGGTTCAATACTGGTCACCTTATTGTTTGTTTTATACATAAATTATATAGATGAGAATGCAGGGAAATGATAAGGTTGCAGATGATAAAAAGATTGGTAGGGTGATTAATAGTGAAGGAGGTCATAGTAACAGGAAGATGTGGATGGGTCAGTCAGATGGGCAGAGCAGTGGCAGATGGTATTTAATCCTGGTAAATGCAAGGTGATACTCCTTGTCTTCCAAATTGTATTTAATGAATGGCAAGACACTGGGAAGCTCAGGGGAACTGATGAATCTTGGTGACTTATTCATAGATAGCTGATGGCGGTAAAGCAGATGAACATTAGGCCACAGCTGGAGTAGTGTGCCTTTCTGGTCACATCACTATAGGAAGGATGTGATAGCAGTAGAGAGGGTACACCAGGATGTTGCCTGGGATGGAGCATTTAAGCTATAAGGAGAGACTGGATAGGCTTGGATTATTTTCTCTCGACAGAGAATGCTGAGAGAGACATGATTGAGGTGTATAAGATTATGAGGGATATGGACAGGGTGAGTAAGGAGCAACTGTTCCCCTTGGTTCAGAGGTCAATCACAAGGGGACACAGAGGATTTGAGAACAACATTTTTCACACAAAGGGTGATGGGAATCTGGAATGCACTGCCTGAGAAGGTCATGGAGACTGGAAACATTACAACCCTTTAAGTATTTGGAGGAGCACTTAAATATCAAAATATTCAAGGATAGGGGGCAAGTGCAGGAAAATGGGATTAGCGTGACGTTAGTGCCAGTTATTTTTGACTCGATGGGCCGAAGGGGCTTTCCTGCACTGCACAACTTTATGACTCGACAACGGGACATTCCAAGTTATCCATGAATGGATTGGATAATAAACAACATGATTTCAGTCTACTTTAGTATCAAAACACCACACACCAGCGGCTGAGCTTATTCCTAAAGGGGTTGTGAAAGAATCTGAAAACAACTTATTCAAATCCCTATTACCCTAAACGTTTAACATTTTCTCAGCGTAATGGGCTCCCTAACTTACCCATTATTCCCTCCACCCAAAACAGAATGACAAAAATCCTTAAAAAACATCCAAGATGAAAATACAATTGGTGCCCCGCTTTGGCGCTGGCACATTACAGACCACGCACACCAATGGAATCCTGTATTCCATCTTCCCCATTGCTCCTGAACTGATTTTTTTGTTCAGGATATCAATAAATTAAGTATATACACATGTACACATATTACGTCACTCAGCCTCGTTCATTCACCCTCGCCCCTCACTCTCGCCTGCATTTGCGCTCCCTCAGTCACGCCCACTCGCACTCCCTCAGTCACATGCGCCCGCTCGCCCCCCCCCCCTCAGTCGCGCCCGCTCGCCCCCCCCCCTCAGTCACGCCCGCTCGCCCCCCCCTCAGTCGCGCAGGCTCGCCCCCCCCCCCAGTCGCGCCCGCTCGCGCTCTCCCAATCGCGACCGCTCGTGCCCCCCCTCAGTCGCGCACCGCTTGCCCCCCCTCAGTCGCGCCCCGCTCGCCCCCCCCTCAGTCGCGCGGGCTCGCCCCCCCAGTCATGCCCGCTCGCCCCCCCCAGTCGTGCCCGCTCGCTCTCTCCCAATTGCGCCCGCTCGTGCCCCCCCTCAGTCGCGACCGCTTGCCCCCCCTCAGTCGCGCCCGCTCGCCCCCCCCCAGTCGCGCAGGCTCGCCCCCCCCAGTCGCGCCCGCTCGCCCCCCCCCAGTCGCGCCCGCTCGCGCTCTCCCAATCGCGCCCGCTCGTGCCCCCCCTCAGTCGCGCCCACTCGCCCCCCCTCAGTCGCGCCCGCTTGCCCCCCCTCAGTCGGCCCGCTCGCGCTCCCTCAGTCACGCACGCTCGTGCCCCCCGCTCGTGCCCCTTCAGTCACGCCCGCTCGTGCCCCCCGCTCGTGCTCCCCGCTCTTGCCCCCCGCTCGTGCTCCTTCAGTCACGCCTGCTGACGCTCCGCCCCCCCCCGCTCACACTCCCTCAGTCACGCCCGCTCGTGCCCCTCGCTCGTGCCCCCCGCTCACACTCCCTCAGTCACGCCCGCTCGTGCCCCTCGCTCGTGCCCCCCGCTCACACTCCCTCAGTCGCGCCCGCTCGTGCCCCCCGCTCGTGCTCCTTCAGTCACGCCCGCTCGTGCCCCCCGCTCACACTCCCTCAGTCACGCACGCTCGCACTCCCTCACTTGCGCTTTCTCAGTCACGCAAGCTCGTGCCCCCCGCTCGCGTTCCCTCAGTCACACCTGCTCACACACCCCCCCACCCACACTCGTGCTCCCCCAGTCACGCCCGCTCGTGGCCACACCCCCCCCCACCACTTGCGCCCACTCGCACACATTTACACAGCTGTTTGTTGGCTGAATGATCATCAATGGAATGTGCTTGTTATGGTCTTCCTCATCAGATTGATTCGTAAAAAAACAACAGCAACAGCCTTTGAATCCTGTGGAGGTAAGGTTCAAATTGTGAGGGCTGGCTGCTGGTTGAAATCTGTGCCGAAACTGTACATCAAGAGCCCAGATTGACAAGCGGTTCCGGGTCTATTCAGATTCACTGGTGTCCGAGGAACTGGAGCCACTGGAACTGCTGCTCCCAGAGTCAGAAGATGAACTGCTGCTGCCACTGAGTCGCGTGGGACCACCTCCCTGCCGAGGGTCTGACTTACCGCCTGTGAGTAAAAACATCTGACAATTAGAGTGAAAACAAGATTAACACTACTTGAATTTAATTCTCAAACTTTATTCAGTACTGGCATTAATTTCCCACCCTCAGTCACTCAGTGTAGGCCTTCTTCATGAACCTCTGCAGTCCATGTGATGAAGGAGCTCCGACACTGCAGTGATACAGAACTAAATTCCAGGATCAAATATTTGCAGCACAATAGGCAACAGTGATCACTATATAAGGTTCAGTTGGTTGGCTATGAAAATGACAAGGAGAAATCCAGAGTAAGAATCATTAACTGGGCAAAAGACAGCTTCAACAGGGTCAGAAAGGATCTGGGCTCAATAAATTACAATTAAACTTTGACAGCAAAATTATAACTGAAAAATGGGCAGAAGAAATAGTTCAGATATAGTCAAGGAAAAATAAAGAACAAACAAAACACAGCTACCAAGATGAGAAAAGAGATTGAGATGAAGTGACACAGTGGATAGTACTGCTGCCTCTCAGTGCCAGGGACCTGGGGCTGCATGGCGGTGCATTGATTAGCACTGCTGTCTTACAGCACCAGGGACCCAGGTTCAACTCCAGCCTTGGGTGACTGTATGGAGTTGGAATGTCACCTCATGTCAGCGTGAGTTTCTTCCACAGCTACATCCAATTTCCTCCCAAAGGCCTCAGATGTGCAGGTTAGGTGGATTAGTTTTGCTAAATCGCTCCTTAGTGTTCAAAGGTGTGTAGGTGGAAGTGATGAGCAGGATAAATGTGTGCCGTTACAGGGATAGGCAAGATGTTCTTTTGGAGACTTGGTGCACATGTGATGGGCTGAATGGCCTCCTTCTGCACTGTAGGGATTCTATGGAAGCAGAAAAGGCATGCTTTTAACAGATGTCAGGTGGATACTGAGAATTAGTACAGAAGATTCATAGGGGTGCTGAAAAATCAAGTAAGGAAAGCAAAAGAATCTGAGACTGGTAGTTAATATAAAGGTGAATTAAAAAAGTCTTTGTTAGGCAAATGAATAGCAAAAGGAGTGGGACTAATTAGAGACCAAAATTTTCAAGGAATGTTTCTCTGGAGCTCTGCACGACAACATTCCGATGAGACAGGGAGGTTTTGGTAGGTTGCGGGAACCGTGGTGCAAGGTGGTTGTTCCTAGTCAGGAAGGAAAGGAAGGCGTTCAAAAGGTTCAGAGAGCTAGGAGATGTTAAGGATCTAGAGGAGTATAAGACTTCTAGAAAAGAGCTTAAAAAGGAAATTAGGAGAGCCTGAAGGGGACATGAGAAGGCCTTGGCAGGTAAGATTAAGGAGAATCCCAAGGTGTTCTACAAATATGTGAAGAGTAAAAGATGAGAAGAGAAGGGATAGGACCTATAAAAGGTGAAGGGGGAAAAGTCTGTGTGGAACCGGAAGAAATGGCAGAGGTGGTTAATGAATACTTTACCTCGATATTCAAGGTGGAAAGTGATCTGGGAGGTTGTACTGCAGGTTTGCGGCAGACTGAAAAGATTGAGTATGTGGACATTAAGAAAGAGGATGTGTTGGAACTTTTAAATTCTATCAAGATAGATAAGTTGCCGGGACCGGATGGGATGTACCCCAGGTTACTGTGGGAGGTGAGGGAAGTGATTGCAGAGCCCCTGGCAATGATCTTTGCGTCGTCGATGGAGACAGGAGAGGTTCCGGAAGATTGGAGGATTGCAGGTGCAGTTCCTATTTTCAAGAAAGGGAACAGGGATAGCCCGGGAAATTACCGACCGGTGAATCTGACCTCAGTGGTTGGTAAGTTGATGGAGAGGATTCTGAGAGACAGGATTTATGAGCACTTAGAGAAGTTTAGAATGATCAGAAATAGTCAGCACGGCTTTGTCAAGGGTAGGTCGTGCCCTACGAGCCTAGTTGAGTTCTTTGAAAATGTGACTGAACACATTGACGAAGGAAGAGTGGTGGACGTGGTGTACATGGACTTCAGCAAGGTGTTTGATAAGGTCCCCCATGCAAGACTTCTTGAGAAGGAGAGAGGGCATGGGATCCAAGGGGCTTTGACCTTGTGGATCCAGAACTGGCTTGCCTGCAGAAGACAGAGAGTGGTTGTGGATGGGTCTTTTTTTGCATGGAGGTCGGTCACCAGTGGAGTGCCCCAGGGATCTGTTCCAGGACCCTTGCTGTTTGTCATTTTCATAAATGACCTGGATGAGGAAGTAGATGGATGGGTTAATAAGTTCGCCGACGACTTGAAGGTTGGTGTTGTTGTGGATGGTCTGGAGGGATGTCAGAAGTTGCAGCGCGACATAGATAGAATGCAAGGCTGGGCGGAGAAGTGGCAGATGGACTTCAACGCAGATAAACGTGTAGTGGTCCATTTCGGCAGGACCAATGGGATGAAGCAGTACAATATCAAGGGTAGCAGTCTTAGCAGTGTTGAGGAGCAGAGGGATCTTGGGGTCCAGGTCCATAGGACTCTTAAATTGGCCTCACAGGTGGAGGATGTGGTCAAGAAGGCGTGTGGTGTACTGGCCTTCATTAATCGAGGGAATGAGTTTAGGAGTTGGGAGGTAATGCTGCAACTTTATAAGACCCTTGTCAGACCCCACTTGGAGTACTGTGCGCAGTTCTGGTCACCTCACTACAGGAAGGATGTGGAAGCTATTGAGAGGGTGCAGAGGAGATTTACAAGGATGTTGCCTGGATTGGGAGGCATGCCTTATGAAGATAGGTTGAGGGAGCTCGGTCTCTTCTCCCTGGAGAGACGAAGGTTGAGAGGCGACCTGATAGAGGTTTATAAAATGTTGAGAGGAATAGATAGGGTGGACTCTCAGAGGCTATTTCCCAGGGCTGAAATGGTCGCTACGAGAGGACACAGATTTAAGGTGCGGGGAGCAAGTACAGAGAGGATGTCAGGGGTAAGTTTTTCACTCAGAGGGTAGTGAGTGAATGGAATCAGCTGCCATTAGTGGTGGTAGAGGCTAACTCGCTGGGGTCTTTTAAAAGACTTCTGGATGAGTATATGGGATTTAATGGGATTGGGAGTTACAGACAGTTCTATGGCCTGGTAGATATGGATATGATCGGCACAACTTGTGGGCCGACGGGCCTGTTTGTGCTGTAGTGTTCTGTGTTCTAAAATAGAGATTTACACATAGGAGGCAGGGGCCAAGCTAATTGAATAGTCTGCATCTATCCTTTCCAAAGATGATGATATAGTCCAGACCACGGTGAAAGATTTTAAGATTTGATTATTCCTCGCTTATTAGTATACAGTGAAAAGTATTGTTTCTTGTGTGTTATACAGTCAAAGCATACCGTACACAGAAGGAAATGAAAGGGTGCAGAATGTAGTATTGTAGTCATCGCTAGAGTGTTGAGAAAGATCAAGTCAGTGCGAGGTAGGTCCATTCAAAAGGCTGACAGCAGCAGGGAAGAAGCTGTTCTCGAGTCGGTTGGTACGTGACCTCAGACTTTTGTATCTTTTTTTCCGAAGGAAGAAGGTGGAAGAGAGAATGTCTGGGGTGTGTGCGTCCTTGATTATGCTGGCTGCTTTGCCAAGGCACTGGGAAGTATAAAGGATGTCAATGGATAGGAGGTTGGTTTGTGAGATAGACTGGGCTTCGTTCACAACTTTTGTAGTTTCTTGCGGTCTTGGGCAGAGCAGGAGCCAAACTGTGATACAACCAGAAATAATGTTTTCTATGGCGTATCTGTAAAAGTTGGTGAGAGTCGTAGCTGACATGCCAAATTTCATTCGTCTTCTGAGAAAGTAGAGGCATTGGTGGGCTTTCTTCATTATAGTGTCGGCATGGGGGTCACCAGGACAGGTTGTTGGTGATCACGACAAATAAAAACTTAAAGCTCTCGACCATTTCTATTTCGCCCCCATTGGCATGGACAGGGGCATGTTCTGCTCTACACTTCCTGAAGTCAATGACTATCTCCTTTGTTTTGTTGACATTGAGTGAGAGATTATTGTTGTCGCACCAGTTCACCAGATTCTCTATCTCATTCCTGTACTCTGTCTCGTCATTGTTTGAGATTCAACGCATTACAGTGGTGTCATCAGCAAACTTGAGAATTGAGTTGGAGAGGAATTTGGCTGCACAGTCATAGGTGTATAAGGAGTATAGCAAGGGGCTGAGGACACAGCATTCTTGGGCACCAGTGTTCAGGATGATCGTGGAGGAGGTGTTGTTGCCTATCCTTACTAATTGAGGTTTGAGAGTTAGGAAGTTCAGGATCCAGTCACAGAGGGAGGAGCCGAGGCTCAGGCAACGGAGTTTGGAAATGAGTTTCATAAGGATGATAGTGTTGAAGGCTAAGCTATAGTTGATAAATAGGAGTCTGACATAGGTGTCCTAGTTATCTAGGTGTTCCAGGGTTGAGTGGAGGGCCAGGGACATGGCGTCTGCTGTGGACCTGTTGCGGCAGTAGGCGAACTGCAATGGATCCAGGCACTCCGGGAGGCTGGAATTGATTCTGACGAATCTGAGGTCACCATTGCAGACAAGTTGCCTGATGCTTCCAGGGTGGAGAGCGTGCTCTCACTGACCTCTTGCTCAAAACTGGGCATAGAATGCATTGAGCTCATCAGGGAGGGGTGCGTTGGAGCCAGTGATTTTACATTCCTTCATCTTATAGCCTTGTCATAGCTGGCAGGGGTCCATGTGGTTAGCCTGGGACTCTAGCTTGATCTGGTACTGTCCTTTGGCATCTTATCACTGTTCATCCATGGTTTCCAGTTGGAAAACATTTGGGTTTGCATCAGTCCTCTGCACATTTACCAACTTAAAACAGATGGGAAGGACATATTTGATAGGCTGCCTCTACCTAAAATGGGTAAGACATCAGGTCCTAGATAAGATTGTGTTTGACAAATTTAATCGAATTATTTGAGGCGGTAACCAGGAGTATTGATGAGACATTTGATGTGGTCTATTTGGACTTTAGCAAATAGCATGTAAGGTCTCTCATATCACATTAGACAAGAAAGTAAGGGAATCAAGGGGAAATAGCATATTGTATCCAAAATTAGCCGAGACGACAAGAAAGAATGTTGGTAGAGGGACGTTTCTGTAGCTGAGAGTCTGTTTCCACAGGGCTCTGTATTGGGGCCCTTGCTATTTGTGGTGTACTACTGATTTAGACTTAAATGTAGGGTTTTTATCAAGAACTTTGCACTGCTTGCAGTCATACCTAGAGCAAATGATGCATTAGTTGTAATTTATCAAAATTCGCTGGACTCTGGGGAGGTGCAAGCTGATTGGAAAACAGCTAATGTAACACCACTGTTTTAAAAAAGGAGGTAGACAAAAGGCAGGTAACTACAGACCGGTTAGCTTAACATTTGTAGTTGGGAAAATGCTGGAATCTGTCATTAAGGAAGAAATAGCAGGACACCTGGAAAAGGTTCAATCAAGCGTTAAAATATTTGGATCCATTTTGTGAGAAGGAGTTTGCAGATAAGATTCAGAGCCATCCAGCAAAGGCCCTTCGGCCTGTCGAGCCTGCGCCAACAATATCTACCACTAAACACATGCTAATTCCATTTTCCTGCACTCCAGATCCTGAACGATCTTAACAAGGTGGACATGGAATGGACATTTTCCCTTGGGGGCATGTCCATAACTAAGGGGCAATATTTTAAAATTTGGCATCATCATTTTAGGACATTGATGAAGAGAATTTTTTTGTCTGAGGGCTGTGTGACTTTGAAACTGTTTGCCTCAGATGGCAGCAGAGGCAGGATCACTGAAACTTTTTAAGACAAAGGTGGATAGATTCTCTTTAGGCAAAAGAATCAAAGATTATCGGGGGAAATGGAAACGTGAACCTCGAAACACAAACAGCTCAGCCATGATCTTATTGAATTTGGAGCAGACTCAAGGGGCCAAATGGCCTACCTGTGCACCTATTTCATATGTTCATATATTCATATATAAATACTGTGGCTACAACAGCAAGTCAGAGGTTGGGAATTCTGCTGTGAGTAACTCACCTCCTAACTTCCCAAAGCCTGTTTCCCATCTTCAAGACACGTGATTTCATCCTTTGTAGACACCAAAAAACTTAGAAATATGTGAACCAAGAGGAGGATAGGGCAGAACTTCAAAAAGATAAACAATGGGCGTACAAATGGCACTTGAAGTTTATTGCAGGAAAATGTGAAGTGATGAATTTTGATTGGGAGAATGGGGAGACATAATTTAGAATAAATGCTTCAATTCTAAAGGGCATGCAAGAGCACTTGGATGTGTATGTCTATAAATTATTGAAGGTGGCAGGTCAGTTTGAGACCGCAGGTAATAAAGTATAGAGTATTCTGGACTTAATTAAAGGGGCACCAGAGCAAGGAGGTTATGCTGAACTTGTATGAAACGCTGATTCAGCTTCAGCTGGAGTGTTATGTCCAGTTCTGGATGCCACACTTTAGGAAAGATGTGGAGGCTTTAGAAAGAATGCAGAAAAGATTCACAGGGATGGTTACAGTAATGAGGAACTTCAGTTATGTAAACAGATTGGAGCAAAGAAGTTGAGAGGAGATATAATAGAGGTGTCAAAATCAAGAGGGTCTGGACAGAGTAGAGTGGGAGAAACTGTTTCCATTAGAAGGATCATTCAGTATGTGGATGGCCTGACTAGAGGGGGGGGCAAAACTTGACCTCAGTGATCAGTGCTGGGCCCACTGTTATTTGTCATTTATATTAATGATTTGGATGAGAATATAGGAGGCATGGTTAATAAGTTTGCAGATGACACTAAGATTGGTGGCATAGTGGACAGTGGAGAAAGTTATCTCCAATTGCAGCGGGATCTTGATCAATTGGGCCAGTGAGCTGATGAATGGCAGATGGAGTTCAATTTAGACAAATGCGAGGTGATGCATTTTGGTAGATTGAAGGGCAGGACTTACTCAGTTAATGGTAGGGTGTTGGGGAGAGTTACAGAACAAAGAGATCTAGGGTACATATTCATAGCTCCTTGAAAGTGGAGGCACAGGTGGACAGAGTGGTGAAGAAGGTATTCGGCATGCTTGGTTTCATCGGTCAGAACATTGAATACAGGAGTTGGGACGTCTTGTTGAAGTTGTACAAGACATTGTTAAGGCCATACTTGGAATACTGTGTGTAATTCTGGCCACCCTATTATAGAAAGGATATTATTATAGAAAGACTGCAGAAAAGATTTACTAGGATGCTCCCAGGACTTAATAGATTGAGTTATAAGGAGGGGCTGAATAGACTGGGACTTTTTTCTCTGGAGTGTAGGAGGCTGAAAGGTGACCTTATAGAGGTCTATAAAATAATGTTGGGCTTAGGCAAGATAGTTAAAATCTTTTCCCAAAGGTAGGGGAGTCTAAAACTAGAGGGCATAGGTTTAAGATGAGAGGAGGGAGATACAGAAGTGTCCAGAGGGTCAATTCTTTCACACAGAGGATAGTGAGTGTCTGAAACAAGCTGCCAGCTGTAGTAGTAGAGGCAGGTACAATTTTATTTTTTAAAAAGCATTTAGATAGTTGCATGGGTACAATGGGTATAGAGGGATATAGAACATAGAACATAGAACATTACAGCGCAGAACAGGCCCTTTGGCCCACGATGTTGCGCCGACCAGTTACAAAACAATGACCCACTAGCCTAAACCAATCCCTTTTCGTCCATATGGGCCAAATGCGGGCAATTGGGATTAGTTTAGGGTTTAAAAAAAAGGGCAGCATGGAAAGTTGGGCCGAAGGGCCTGTTTCCATGCTGTAAACGTCTATGATTCTATGGTCAAGGACTAGGGGGCATAGATTTAAGGCAATTGGTAAAGAAGCAAACGTGCCATGAGCAAAACCTTCCCCATGCAGTGAATGGCTAGGATCTGGAATGCACTGCCTGTATTTGTGGAGGAAGTCGGTTCAATCGAAGTATTCAAAAGAAAATAGGATCATGATTGGAAAAGCAAATCCAGGAAATTGTCCCCGTCAAGAACCAGCATGAACACGATGGGTTTAATGGCCTCCTCCTCTGCTGTAAACATTTTAAGATTCCCAGAATTGAAGACAGGACTCCAAATGGAATTGAACCGCTGTTGCCGTTACAACTGAGCTTGAGCTCCAGTAGTCTGTGTGTACATGTTCTCCATCCTCTCACCCTGCTTTAAAACTGGTGCAACGATCAGTGGGAGATGCACAAGGCCTCATGGAGCAAGTTTTTAGTCAATAACTGAACCCAGGAGTGAGGAAATTATACACAAAAGCTAGAGATCGCAGCACCAGGGTTGACAGAGGGCAAGCTGCAGTCAGGAGTATGTCAACTTTTAAATCTTTGCTCTCCCCAAGTTCAACTCAGTACTCCATTGAGTTACAGAGCGTCCTCTTCCAACCCTAATCCTGACGCTATTTATGATCTGGCCACTAGAATGTGTGCACAAACTATTTGGTGGGAATCATTCCATTCCATTTGCTCCTCAACCTAACAGTATGTGTTAGAGCTTGATAGGTCTTTAAGTGGCTACTAGAAACATTCGAAACAGGAGGGGCCATTCAGCCCAACAAGCCTTGTTTTAATTCACTTTTGGGATGTCAGCATCACTGGCAAAGCCAGCATTTATTGCCCATTCCAAACTGAGTAACTTGCTGGGCCATTTCAGAGGGCAGTTCAGAGTAAGCCGCATTGCAATGGCTCTGGAATTAAATGTAGACTAGTCCAGTTAAGGATAGCAGATTTCATAGAACATAGAAAAACTACAGCACAAACAGGCCCTTCAGCCCACAAGTTGCTTCAATCATATCCCTATCTACTAGGTTTACCTATAACCCTCAATCCTTTTCAGTCCCATGTACTCATCCAGAAGTCTCTTAAAAGACTCTATCGAATTTGCCTCCACCACCACTGATGGCAGCCGATTCCACTCATTCACCTCCCTCTGAGTGAAAAGCTTACCCCCGACATCTCCTCTGTACCTGCTCCCCAGCACCTTAAACCTGTGTCCTCTCGTAACAACCATTTCAGCCCTGGAAAATGGCCTCTGAGAATCCACCCGAACAATATCTCTCAACATCTTATACATTGCTATCAGGTCACCTCTCATCATTCATCTCTCCAAGGAGAAAAGACCGAGCTCCCTCAACCTACCTCATAAAGCATGCCACCTAATTCAGGCAACATCCTTGTAAATCTCCTCTGCACCCTTTCAATGGTTTCCACATCCTTCCTGTAATGAGGGGACCATTTCCCTCCCAGAAGGACATTAGTGAGCCAGATGGGTTTTTACAACAATCAACATCAGTTACATGATCACCATTACTGAGTTTCAATTCACCAGCTCCGGGTGGGCGGGGGGTGGGGGTGGAGGGAGGGTTGGCTGCTGGGCTTTACCTCTTTTGCTAGCTTTCTTGCTGTGGTTGGGTTGCCCGCTCATGTCCTGCAAACGTTTTTCCAGCTCTTTCTTCTTCTCCACAGTAAGGTCCTCCTTTGTTTTGCCGACACTTTTCTTTGATGATGCAGCTAAATCACAAAAGGTCAATCATTAAGTGTGACACAGCAATTAGTTCCCAAAACCACAGAAGCCACAATGCATCATCTTACCAAATACATTTCCTCCCTTCAGCTCAGTCAAAAGATCAAGGATTCAAAGGACCCCGCAATCCCAATAGACACTCAGAAATCCTGCAGGAGTGCCACACCACCAGAGGGTCAGTGCAGAGGGAGTGCCGCACTGTCAGAGGGTCAGTATGTAGAAACATAGAAAAACTACAGCACAATTCAGGCCCTTTGACCCACAAAGTTGTGCCGCACATGTCCCTACTTTAGATTAGTAGGTTTACCTATAACCCTCTATCTTACTAAGTTCCATGTACTTATCTAAACGTCTCTTAAAAAACCCTATCGAATCTGCCTCCACCACCGTTGCCGGCACCCACTCACCCACCGTTCTCCGAGTGAAAAACTTAACCCTGACATCTCCTCTGTACCTACTCCCCAGCACCTTAAACCTCTGTCCTCTTGTGGCAACCATTTCAGCCCTGGGAAAAAGCCTCTGACTACCCATTCGATCAAAATCTCTCAACATCTTATACACCTCTATCAGGTCACCCCTCGCTCCCCAATCCAGGCAACATCCTTGTAAATCTCCTCTGCACCCTTGCTATGGCTTCCACATCCTTCCTGTAATGAAGTGAGCAGAACTGAGCACAGTGTTCCAAGTGGGGTCTGACCAGGGTCCTATATAGTGGCAACATTATCTCTCAACTCCTAAATTCAATTCCTCGATTGATGAAGGCCAGTACACCATACGCCTTCTTAACCACAGCCTCAACCTGCGCAGCTGCTTTGAGCACCCTATGAACTCTTCTGATCTTCCACCCTGCCAAGAGTGCTACCATTAATATTATATTCTGCCATCCTATTTGACCTGAAATGAACCACTTATTACTGCGGGTCAAGGGTACTTTCTGATTCAGGCAAAATTGCTACTAACTGAGCTACAGCTAGTACTTCAAGATTGGACACCAGATGCATAGATTTTAATTCATTCGAAAGTTTGTATATACCTGAGAAGTGAAAGTTTGCTAGGGTCTGGAATTGTTGCTGGGCCAGTGGCAGACTAACTTAGTGTCAATATTCAAACAAGGCAACAAGCCCGATCTGAGAGATAATCTGCCCATTCCCCGGGGGGGGGTTTATCCTTCAGTCCCCAGGTGAACACAAAGACAGTGAATGGGTTCTTTGAGGTCAGTGGAGACACCCAACACAGCTTTTGACAAAGATTTATCCCAGCAATCCAGATGAATTCAGTTCAGAGGGATGTTATTAGGTTAGTGGAGGAAGGCAACCTGGTTGATGTTGTATACCTGGTAATGGGGGCCGGTTACTACTGGAATCCCACAGGGATCGGTGTTGGGGCTGCTGCTCTTCATCTCTACCACTGAACATGTCGGGGGAAGTGTCTGCAAGTTTGCGGTTGAAACAAAGATAATGACCTTTGATGAGAAAAATAAGATTACAAGCAGATCGAGACGCAAAGGTGAGCAGGTCCATGACACAGCAAACAGATCAGTCTAACATGACACATGTACAAATGCAGAAAATTGGAGAAAGACCAAGATGTCCCAATCGATGTATCTCCACCAGTACCACAAGACCACAATGTTAAACACATTAAAACACACAATTAAATATGAACCAATTACATTTTTTGTCATTCATTATTGGGATGTGGGTGTCACTTGCAAGGCCAGTCCCACTCCTCGTTGCCCTTGAGAAGCTGGTCATGGCCTTTATCCTTAATGTTTAATAAAACGAGGAATCTGCTGGGTCACTTTACATGAGTCATGTTGGTGTGTGACAGGAGTCACATCTCAGCTCAGGCTGGGTTGAAATGGCAGGGTTTTTCCTTAAGAACATTTGTGACCCTGTTGGGTTTTCCAGATAATCTGACAGCTTCCTGGTCATTTTTAGTGATCCCAGATTTTTAAAAACAGGATTCAAACTGCTGTTACCTGGATTGCCATGATATGGAGATGCTGGTGTTGGACTGGGGTAGGCACAGTGTTATTATCTGGACCATTAGTGGAGGAATGAACAACCACACACCCAGAACTGTTTGTGGAAGACTTGAATTGAAACTTCAGGGAGATAAGGACAGGGCGATGGGACCTCAATTCACAGGTGAGGACAAGAGTCTATATTCTGAAGAGGAGATTGGCTCAATGGACCAGGATCAGTTCATAGAATGGACTGTATTCTGCAGCAAAATATCTGCACATTCACATCAAAAGCAGCAAATTAAAAACATTTATCACATATTTGAGTTCCAATTCTTTATCAGTTGCAACATTCAATTAACAGGCTCCACATTTATTTACTGAGACAAAGACTCAAAACAGGTTGGATAACTTTACCCTTAAGCTTACTGCAAGGTTGCTCTCTCAGCCCATACTTTCCTGTCCGATATAGTCCTAGCCTCAGAGAGAGCAGGAAGCATTAGGCTCTGTCTCAGTCCATCCTGAGACAGTGCTCTCTATCAGGTCAGCATGTCCAGGTGCTGGAAATGACAGCAGCACCCTCTGAGTTGGGCAAGATGGACAAGGAAAGTGGAGAAAGCCAGAGCTCGCTGGCCTAACTGCTCTGCACTGATTCTTCTCAATGACTATTAGGGATGGTGCATAAATGCTGGTCTGGCCAGCAGTAACAATGTGCTGTGAATGAATAAATAAAAAAACAATGTTTTAATGCATGAGAACAAGATTTGACGTCCATGACCCCTCATTGATAGAAAATGGTAACCGGGTGAAGATAGGCTGCTGCTTCCAAGTGTCCCACCCCTTTCAGAGAGAATGAATGAAACATAAAACTATGCAATCCAAGCACACATGCTCCAAGCTAATATTTCAAGCTCCAAGCACACAACCCATTGCAATGTCACATGTTTCAAACAACATAACGTGATGTTATGATTTTCCAGTATGCGTGATCAATGTGAAGCATTACAAGTCCCAAATAGTTTCACTTACTGTATGATTTTCTTTGCTTTTTCTGTAAACAAGACTTGACGTATCGTTCCAGTTCACGTAGAGTGGTGGGCTTCAGAGTTTCAAAGTCTATTTCAATCTCATCAGGATTGGAGTCCCTGAGAGAGGGCTCCCTCGACTGAATGATGTGCACCACACGGCCCAGTTTTTCACCTGGCAACTTGTTGATGTCAAGGCTCAGCTGACGTTTCTCGTCATACGACATTGGCTGAGCTTCCTCTTCCTCTTCAGAATCATCCACTAGAGCAGCCGGCTTTGCAGCTTTCTTCAGGGATCTGAACATGAGCAAGAGACAGAATTATTCTAGGCCAAAGGAACGAAGGGACGTGCAATACCTTACATCCTCGGGCTGTTTAACTACTCACAGCAAACAAGTAACTTTGCAAATGCAGTCACTGCAAATCATTCATTACTGACATGGAGTCAAACCAGGGGTGAATGGGAAGGGGGTGGCAGACGGGATCGCGAAAGGGCACATGGTGGGGAATCAGTGAGGGGCATGTGGATGGAGTGAGGGGGGGGGAGATGTTGAGGGGTTGGATGGGGTATAGAGTACTAACAAAGGATGAAAAAAATCAAAATTGCCAAATTAGGACCAAGAAGCTAAGTGTGAGTATGTATCACTCCAGGGGGTAACTGAATCATGTTCTAAGATCCCAGGAAAGGACATTGCAGGTGATCAACTCCATGGCCCCGGGACAACATATACTGTGTTTCTCATGATAGGCGGTGCTGGGGAAGGGGTGGGGGTGGTGAGAGGAGTAATTAACAAACAAATTATAACTTCAACATACACTACACAGTATATTGCAGTTATAACCAAAACAGAGTCCAAGTATCTCAACAACCTATGTCAGACTCCTATTTATTGATTGCAGTTCAGCCTTCAACATCTTTATTCCCATGAGACTCATCTCGAAACACCTTGGCCAGGGCCTTGGCTCCTCCCTCTGCTACTGGATCCTGAATTTCTAACTCACAGACCACAATCAGTAAGGATAGGCAACAACACCTCCCCCACGATCATCCTCAACACCGGTGCCCCACAAGGCTTTGTTCTCAGTCCCCTACTATACTCCTTATACATCTATGACTATGCAGCCAAATTCCCTTCCACTTGATTTTCAAGTTTGCTGATGACACCACCGTAGTGAGTCGGATCTCAACAATGACAAGATGGAGTACAGGAATGAGATAGAGAATCTGGTGAACTGGTGTGGCAACAATAATCTCTCCCTCAATGTGAACAAAACCTAAAAGAGATAGTCATCAACTTCAGGAAGCGTAATGGAAGACAAACCCCTACATCAATGGGGATGAAGCAGAAATGGTCGAGAGTTTCATATTTTTAGGTGTCAGGCCACCAACAACCTATCGTGGCCCCCCCCACCCCACGCTGACACTATATTAAGAAAGCCCGCCAATGCCTCTGCTTTCTCAGAAGACTAAGGAAATTTGGCACGTCAGCTACAACTCTCACCAACTTTTACAGATGCACCAGAGAAAGGATTCTTTCTGGTTGTATCACAGCTCGCTATGGCACCTGCTCTGCCCAAGACTGCAAGAAACTACAAAAGTTCGTGAATGTAGCCCAGTTCATCACGCAAACCAGCCTCCCACCCACTGACTCTGTTTACACTTCCTGATGCCCCAGCAAAGCAGCCAGCATAATTAAGGATCCCATACCCCAGACATTCTCTCTTACACATTAGTCTGTCGGGGAAAAGATACAAAAGTCTGAGGTCATGTACCAACCAAGTCAAGAATATTTTCTTCCCTGCTGCTGTCAGACTTTTGAATGGACCTACCTCACATTCAGTTGATTTTTCTCTACACTCTAGCTATGACTGTAACACTACATTCTGCACGCTCTCATTTCCTTCTCTGAACAGTAGGTTTTCTCTGTATAGCACGCAAAAAGCAATACTTTTCACTGTGTATCAATACATGTGGCAATAATAAATCAAAATCAAACCAACCCAGACATCAGTAACACGGAGTCAAAATCTTTGAAAAAGGGATGCAGCCTGCGGTCAGAATTTTGGGGGAGAGATAGAAAATTAGGAAGCAAGACTTTAAAAGTTGTAATCTCCAGATGTCTCCCTGTGCCAGGCGCAAGTTGGTACAAGAATTGGAAGACAATTGACTGCAAAGTTGGAAAGATGGTGGAAAGAAAAGGCTTTAGATTCTTTAGGGCTAAAAGGGGTCATGAAAAAGCACTGGCCAGCAGGATTAAGGAAAATCCCATGGCATTTTATACATATATAAAGAGCAAGCGGGTAGCCAAGGAAATGGTTGGCCCACTCAAGGACAAAGGAGGGAATCTATATGTGCAGCCAGGGGAAATGGGCAAGGTATTAAATGAGTACTTTGTATCAGTACTCACCAAAGAGAATGAATGAGTCTAATAAAGGATGTGTAGATAGTTTGAGTCGTACTGAAATCAAAAAGGTGATGGTATTGGGGTTCTTGAGAAACATTCTTGAAAAACAGGTCTCCAGAGCCTGATGGGATATACCCCAGAATACTGAGAGAAGCAAGGGAGGAAATCGCTGGGGCCTTGAAAGAAATCTTTGTATTCTCACTGGCTACAGGGGGGGTCATGATGTGGGTATGCTGGCGTTGGACTGGCGTAAACACAGTAATCCACAGTTGGGTGGATTAGTAAGTTTGCTGATGACACCAAAGTCAGAGGTGTGGTAGATTGTGAGGAAGGGTGTCATAGTTTGCAGGGTGACTTAGAAAGGTTGCAGAGCTGGGCTGCGAGGTGGCGGATGGAGTTTAATGTGGAGAAGTGTGACGTAATTCATTTCGGTAGGAATAACAGATGTGTTGAGTATAGGGCTAACGGGAGGACTTTGAATAGTGTGGAGGAGCAGAGGGATCTAGGTGTATGTGTACATAGATCCCTGAAAGTTGGGAATCAAGTAGATAAGGTTGTTAAGAAGGCATACGGTGTCTTGGCGTTTATTGGTAGGGGGATTGAATTTAGGAGTCGCAGCGTCATGATGCAACTGTACATAACTCTGGTGCGGCCGCACTTGGAGTTTTGTGTGCAGTTCTGGTCCCCACATTACAGGAAGGATGTGGAGGCTTTGGAGAGGGTGCAGAGGAGGTTTACCAGGATGTTGCCTCGTATGGAGGGGAGATCCTATGAGGAGAGACTGAGAGATTTGGGGTTGTTTTCGCTGGAAAGAAGACGGCTAAGAGGGGACCTCATTGAAACATATAAGATGATTAGAGGTTTAGACAGGGTAGATAGTGATAGCCTTTTTCCTAGGATGGAGAAAGCTAGCACGAGGGGGCACGACTTTAAATTAAGGGGGGGTAGTTATAGGACTGATTTCAGGGGTAGGTTCTTTACCCAGAGGGTGGTAAGGGACTGGAATGCCCTGCCAGCTGCAGTTGTAAATGCACCTAGTTTGGGGGCATTTAAGAGATCTGTGGATAGGTTTATGGACGAAAAAGGATTGGTTTAGGCTAGTGGGTCATTGTTTTGTAACTGGTCGGCGCAACATCGTGGGCCGAAGGGCCTGTTCTACGCTGTAATGTTTTATGTTCTAAAAAGTCTGACAACACCAGGTTTTAGTCCAACCTATTTATTTGATAATATACTTACAAGCTTTCGGGGTTAGCCCCTTCGTCAGGTGAATGGAGAGTTCTGGCCTCAGACAGAGCATATAAAGCACAGACAGTTTAGAGATTACTGATTAGAATGCGAATCCTTACCCCTAACCTGCTGTTCAAGACCTGAAGTGGCTAATAATGTGAGTGGAAGGAGCACTGATCACAGTTTAAAGAGATGTGTATTGTCTCCAGACAGTACAGTAAGTGAGGTTTTGCAAACCCGGGCAAGTCACGGGGGTTACAGATAGTGCGACATGAACCCAAGATCCCTGTTGAGACCAAGTTCCGCACACATGAGGACGGTCTCAACAGGGATCTTGGGTTCATGTCTGTAACCCCCGTGATTTGCCCGGGTTTGCAAAACCTCACTTACTGTACTTTCTGGAGACAATACACATCTCTTTAAACTGTGATCAGTGCTTCTTCCACTCACATTATCAGCCACTTCAGGTCTTGAACAGCAGGTTAGGTGTAAGGATTCGCATTCTAATCAGTAATCTCTAAACTGTCTGTGCTTTATATGCTCTGACAGTTTCTTAACAGCAAGAAAAGTTAACTGGAGGAAAGCCAACATCAATGCATTAAAAACAGATCTGGGCCAAATAAATTGGAGTCAAATGTTGGCAGGGAAAACAGCAGCTGATAGACAGGCTACCTTCAAAGGGATAATTCAGTCACAGTCAGGGTCTATTCCCTCAAAGGGGAGGAGCAGAGCAAACAAATCCAAAGCTCCCTGGATGACGAAAGAGATAGAAACTAAGATAAAGAAGAAAATGTGCGCTTATGACGGCTGCCGGGTAGAAAATACAGTTGAGATTCAGGCTGAAAGCAGAAGGTTCAGAGGGGAGGTGAAAAAGCAAATAAGAGAAGAGGGAATATGAAAAGAGGCTGGCAGCTAACATGAGGGAATCCCAAAGCCAAGTCTTCTATAGACACCTAAATAGTAATGGGTTGTAAAAGTAGTAGGGATGATAGAGAAGCAAAACTGGGATTGATAAACAAAGGCAGAGGGCATTACCGAGGTATGAAATTAATATTCTGCAACTGTCTTTACTAAGAAAAACAGAAAATGCAGGAGTCGTCAATTTGGCCCTTTGAGCCTGCTCCGGCATTCATTTTGATCATGTCTGAATATCAAATTCAAAATCCTGACCCACCCCACCTCCCCCCATATTCCTTTAGTCCCAAGAGCTAAATCTAATTTCTTCCTGAAAATCTGACAACGTTTTTGGAGGAGAACGTTACCCAGGCCATAGTAAAAGAGGTGGAATTCAGACATTAGAGAGTTTAAAATTGACACTGTGGTGATTTTGGATCAGTGATTTGTACTGCAGGTTGATCAGGCACTGGGATCAGATGAGATGCATCCAAGTATACTGTGAGAAGTGAGAGTGGGAATTGTGGAGGCGCTGCCTAGAATTTTTCAGTCTTCCTTAAGAGTCAGGGGTGGCGCCAGAGAACCGGAGAATTATAATCCTACCTTAACCCTCGTTCAAAAAAGGGTTTAAAAATATGCTGAGAGCCTATGGACCAGTCATTTAACTTCAGTGATGAGAAAATTCTGTTGATGTGGTGTACATGGACTTCCAAAAGAGGGTTTGACGCAGTGCTGTGCAACAGGCTTGTAAGAAAAATGTTATTTGTTCATGGAATGTGGGTGTCACTGGCTAGGCCAGCATTTACTGCTCATCCCTCATTGCCCTTGAGAAGATGGTGTTGAGCTGACTTCCTGAACCATTGCAGTCCAAGTGGGGACACCCACAGTGCCACGTTGAGCTTCTTGAATGTTGGTGGACAGGGCAAGTGAAGAATGTTCCAATACTCCTGATTTGCATTTTGTAGATCGTTGTCAGACTATGGGGTGAGTTACTCGCTGCACAATTCTTGGCCTCTGACCTCTCCTTTCGGCCACAGCATTTATATGGCAAGTCCAGTTATAGCTCATGGAATAAAGGAACATGGATATAGAATTCATTGAGAGTGTCATGGTTAATGGATGCTTCTCAGGCTGGAGATTTGTGGTGGAGTTCCCTTGGGGTCAGTTCTGAGAACACTGCTTCTCCTGATGTATAATGTCTCACTCTTTGAAGAGGTTACGTGGATTGGCCATGCTAAATTACCTCTTAGTGTCAGGGGGGTTAGCGAAGTAAATCTATGGGTTAGGGCCTTGGCCTCCTGTTGCGCTACATAGATTCGACATGATACAAAACTCAGATGTAAACCTTCAAAAGGACATTGACAAGTTTGCGGAACAGCCAGACAGGTGGCAAATGAAGTTCAATGCAGAGAAATATGAAGTGGCTCATTTTGTTAAAAAGAACAAGGTGAGTCAGAATAAAACAAGTGGTACAATTTAAAAGGGAGTGTAGGAATAAAGGAACCTGGGTGTACATATGTATACGTAAAGATACATGGCAGGTCAGGTTAATAAAGCATACAGTATCCTGGCTTTTAGTAGGGCTGAGAATACAAGGAAGTTACGTTGAACTTTTATAAGTTGCTAGCTCAACCTCAGCTGGAGTACTGTATCCAGTTCTCGGGCGCTGCATGAACAGTGTAAAATTAGGAAAGAGAATGCAGAAAAGATTCATGAGAATAGTTTGTGGGATGAGGAACTTCAATTCTGAAGATAGACTGGAGAAGTTGGGGCTGTTTTCCTTCAAGAAATGAAAGTTGAGATGAGATTTGATCGAGGTATTAAAAATCATAAGGAATCTGAACAGAGTAAATTGGGAACATTTGAATGTTCCAACTTGTGAAAGGATCAAGAATGTAACAGCACAGCTTTAAAGTAATTAGTAAAAGAGCAATTGTGCTACAAGGAAAATTTTTTTCACCCAGGGTATGGTTTGGATCTAGAATGCACTGCCTCAGAGTGTGGTGGAGGCAGGTTCAACTGATTCCCTGAGAAGTGAATTAGACTGTTATCTGAAATGGCGAAGTCTGCATGGTTGCAGTGAAAGGGCAGGAGACAAGGTGAGTTGTTCACTTGGAGAGTTGCTGCAGACACACGGATTTTTTCCTGTTCTGATAAACATTTCTGCTTCACTGCATTTAAAATCCATCTGGTCACTTATTGGCCTGTCACATTTCACCACAGAAGGAAAATTCCCACTCCCATCCCTCCTTCTTCACAGTCCTTCAGCTTCGAGGCTGACTTGCTTCCACTCTGGGGAGGTGGGTTCTGCAGTGGCTGAATAGTCCAATCTTGGAGCCGCAGACCCTGCCACAGGTTTGGCAGGTGATGTTTGAGGAGGTGGGTAGGTGGGATACGCTGGATTCTGCGCTCTCTTTTTGTTACGCTTGTCTTCTGTGTGCTCCACCCGGTGACACTCAAGGTGATTGGCACCTTCACTGATGCTTCTTCTCCAGTTTGTGTGTTCTAAACAAGTGATTCCCACATGTTGGTGGGGATGTTTCATTTATTTATGAAAGATTTGAGAATGTCCCTGTAGCATTTCCACTGCTCTCCTAGTGATTGCTTGCCATTAAGTAGCTCGGAGAAGAACATCGGTTTCGGGAGTCTCGAATCGGACAGGTGGACAATGCAGCTGCCCAAGTATGTCCGGGCCTCAATACTCAGGATATTGGCCTGGGAGAGGTCACTGAATCACACTGATATGCTTATCCTGTCAGTGGGTTTATAGGATTTTGAGGAGGCAACATAGGTGATATCTCTCCAGGGATTTGAAGTGTCTGCTTTACACTGTGCATGTTTCTAATGCGTACAGAATGGAAGGAACCACGGACACTCTGTTGACAGTGAGCTTGGTACAGGATTTGAGATCTCAGTCTTCAAACACTATCCGAAGACTGCACTGTCACATCAGAGTCAGTGTTGGATTTCATTGTCGATGTCTGCTTACACCGAGGGGTCACTCCCAAGGTATGTCCAGAGGTTCACCGTGGATCTTGATATTTGGGGATCAGTTTTATGTAGGAGTGGGCTGGGAGAGAACCTTTTTGTTTTCTGGATGTTTAGTCTGAGGTCCATTCTCTCATACACCTCAGTGAACATGTTGAGGATAGTTTATAGCTCGATGTATGAATGTGTGCACACATAGGCATTGTCTGCGTACTGCAGCTCGATGAGAGAAGTTGGGGTGCTTTTGCTTCTGACCTGGAGGCTTCAGAGGTTGAAGAACTGCCCGCTTGTCTGTTTGGTTAGCTCCACTCCACTGGGAGGTTCAGGTTGTTGGGGGTGGAATGTTGCTGCAAGATAGAGGAACGTTGGTGCAATGACACAGCCCCGTTTGCACTCGTATTGGCTCTGTGGTGGTTCCGTTGGTGAGGATCACAGCTTATACATCATCGTGGAGTGGGCAGAGAATAGGGATGAATTTCTGCAGGCAGCTGAATTTGTGAAGGATGTTCCACAATTCCTCACAGCGGACAGAGTCGAGGAGGGGATTTTCACAGTAACTTCAACGTAAGCTTACTTCAGCACTGATAAATAAACTGAAAACATCTCTTTGAGAGATGGAAGGGAGCCTTGTAGAACTTGCTCTCTGCACAATTCCCGGATTTGTCACGTGAAGAAGATCATGTCTATTGTTCCTCTTGATGGACAGAAGCTGCACAGACTCGTGTAGAAGCCACTGAGGAGGATTCTCGCGATGACCCCGTGATGTAGAATAGGGAAATTCCTCTGTAATTTCTGCCCTTGTTCCCTTTCTTGAAAATGGTCACAATTAAGGCAATCCTGAGATCTTCCAGCATGCTCACCCAAGGCAAGGGTGATGAGGTGGATTTTTGTCAAGGGTGCCCTTCGGTGGGGTTACCATCTGCGCAGAGGCCTTGTTTGTGCTGTTGGAGGATCTTTCCACCTTATGGCAAGCTAGGGTTGTGATGGCGGGTAGCGTATTACGGGAAGGTGTCGAAGGCACTTGCTGGAGAGAGCACATTGAGGACCTCTTCAACCAAGGCGCAAGCCTTTGACACAAGTGTTGACTACCCTTTTGTCTTTGATGATTGGACCAGGCACTGGGGGGCACTCTGTGGCTCTGGTTCATTGCCAGGTTAGCTGTGATGCACCGACTGGGTAGGTCTTTCTTGTCAGGGTCTTTCAGTGCAGCGACATTCAGTCTCCTGCATCAGAGATTTTTCTGCCCCTGCTGGTTTAGGACCAGAGTGATGGAGATGATAGAGTGGGTTAGTCTGTGGGTCAGTCCAGCAGTCATCAGGTCCGGTTGTGGTGTGGGTGATGCAGACATCTTTGCAGTCTCTTGCTCAGATGATGATATACTCTATTAGGTGCCAGTGCTTGGAGCAGGTGTCGTTAGGTCTTCAGCTTATCTCTCAGGGGGAACAGAGTGTTTGAAATGACCAGTATTTGTCTTCCCCACATCCTTCCCATCTTTCCAAAGATTTGCGACTCTCCCGACACAGGTATTGAAGATGCCAAGGAGAATCAGCTCATCTCCGTTTGGGATGCGGGACAGTGATTGGTCAAGATTGGAGTAGAATGCTTCTTCTGTCTTGTCCGTTGGGTCTAGTGCTGGGACAAAGGCGCTGACAGCTGTGATGCGCTGTTTCTGGGGCAGGGTCATGAGATGTTTGGTCAGCTGGCAGGGGAATCTGTTGAGATGTCCAACCAATTTGTTCTTTTTAATGGTGAGATGGACCCCGCAGAGATGACAATTTTCTCCTGGTTTGCCTTTCCAGAAGGTCCATCTGTATGTTGTTCTTCAAGCTGCCTTCTCCTGCCAGTTATGTCTCACTTAGGGTGGTGAAGTCAATATTGTGGCACCAGAGTTCCTGGGCTACAATGGCAGCACAACGTTCAGACCTGTTGCTGTTGGGATTCTCCATAATGGTCCCAAAATTCACTTAGGTGGATGGATTGGGGGTGGGAAGAAGATGCCTGTTCGTGAATTATTTCAACATGTGTTGGTCATTGCACTCCAACCACACGGTCCCAATGGAACAAGGTCATGGGCCCAGAGGCAGGGAAATCCAACACGACTGCAGACCAAGCTCTACCGTAGGACAGAGACTAAAACCCACACCATCCTCTAAGCAGCCTGCCTGGCAGAGATGGCACTTTTACAAGGTGATGCCATTTTCCCACTTTCTATTGTGTCTTGTAGTCATGCCTCTGCCCACGCGCTTCTCCCCTCAGCTTGCTGCAACCAATGGATTTGTGGTTTACCTGTTTGAGCTCCACCCCTATAGCTCCCTCCCATGCTGTTTCACTTCCCCACCTCTCTCCGCACTATTTCTATCTCTGTCACCGCTCCCTCTCCCCACGCTGTTTCTATCTCTGTCGCCACTTCCCCTCTGTGCTGTTTTAACACACTTCGCTGTTTCACTCTTTTCTATAGCAGAATCTATACCCACCCCTTACCAATCCTCCGTTCCTATGCTCTTTGCTGTTCAACCGTCCCCTCACTCTTTGCCTTTTAATTTCTTCTCTTTGGAATATATTTATTTGATTTTGCTTTGATAGGTCTTTCAATCACTTTCCCCATTCCAGATCACAACCGATTGTAAAGATAAATTCTCAGCTCCCTTCTGGTTCTGCTGTGAATTATCTTCCGTGTCCTTTGTTCACTGAGCCTCCTGCCAGAGGAATTTGATATTAGTTTATATAAATCCCTCATCATTCTAAACGTTTGTATTAAATTGCCCCTTCAGCTTATCTCTGTCATTATGGTACAGTGGCCATTCAGCCCATTAAATGCATGCTGGTTCTCTGTAGAATAATCCTGTTGGCTGCATTTCCTCACTCCATCCTTAAATAACAACAGCTATTGGGGCAAAGGTACCCTTTTAGAACACTGGCATCCTGCTGCCTTGGCCATAGATCTACAAGTGTGCTTGTGAAGTAGTGTTTGAGTATACTCGGGAATCCAGAGAAAAGGAATCTCGGAAAGTGAGACTGACTCTGTGAAGTGAGCCAGAGTTAAAGCCATCTGAGTGAGAGCGACATTTGGAGAGAATTCCTCTTCAGGATCTCCAAAGATGGAGATTGGAAAACCACACGAGAAAGATGGAATTTCAGTGCAATTGGTTGACTTACAAAGGACTAACGTCTGTGATTTCTTGGGAAATCCACTGACTCTGTCTTGGTCACATCTGTCATTTACTCTGTAGTGTGTGTGTGTTCGACCATAGTTTGTCTGTTAATTTACACGTACCTCATTATTTACCCTGAATGTTTAAGAACATAGAGTAAGATGCATATGGAAATTGTTTTATCTTTCTGAACTTGTACAGTGAAGTTTGTTGTTGCTTCTTCAAAACCAAAGAATCTGATGCTTTATTCCAAAAGTAGATGTTTTAAATCGACAGCCCCCTCCCACCCCCTCAAAGATCTGGCCACAGATCATAACACTACCAAAATCGACAAGTTCACATTTTCCCACATCATATTCCATCCGCTCATTTTTGCCCAATCACTTAACCTGTCTATATCACATTATAAACTCTCTACCTTGTCTTAGCCTCCCATCTTGGTGTCATTGGCAAATTTAGTTACCAGGCAGACATTCGTTGCCTCCATTCAAATCTCTGATATTTATTGTAAATATCTGATAATCTTATTGAACGGTTGAGGTTCCTGAAAGGACTTTATAAGATGAACGAGTGTTTTATCAAGGCTCAGCATATCAATCCTTCGTTTGTGTTCAATATTTCTATTTAGGAAATCCGAGATCTGATATGCTCTGCCTAACACGGTCTGCCTCATTACGTCCTGCCACCTTCAAAAGTCTAAGCACATGAACCATAAGATATAGAGGAAGAATTAGGCCACTCGACCTATTGAGTCCGCTCCGCCATTAAATCATGGCTGATAAGTTTCTCAACCCCTTTCTCCTACACTACCAAAAAGGTTCCCCATAACCTTTGATCCGCTTACCAATCAAGAACCTATCTATCTCTGTCTTAAAACACGCAGTGACCTAGCCTCCACAGCCTTCTGTGGCAATCAATGCCACGCATTCATCATCTCTGGCTGAAGAAATTCCTCCTCATCTTGGCTCTAAAGGGTTGTCCTTTAGTCTGAGGCTGTGCCCTCAGATCCCACTCTCTCCTTCCAATGGAAACATCCTCTCCATGTCCATTCTATCCTGGCCTTTCAGTATTCTATAAGTTTCAATGAGATTCCCCCCCATCCTTCTAAACTGCAGTGAATTCAGACCCAGAGTCCTCAAACACTCCTCATGCGAACCTCCAAGTCCTTATGTACCTGCACACTCCTCAGCACTGTGCCAATAAATTCCATATGGCCTTTCCCCTTCTTACAAAATGCATCACTTCATTTTTCTCTGTATTAAATTCTTTCAGCCTCTTGTTTGCACGTCCTGCTGACTCATCTCCGTCTGTTACAGTCAACAACTATCGTACAAAACTAGGCAGGTGCGTGTGTTGTGAGGAAGATGTAAAGCAGTTACAGGAAAATTCAAACAGACTTAGAGAGTGGGCAAGAACATGGCAGATGGAGTATGTGGAAAACTGGGAGGTAATCCATTTTGGCAGAAGGAACAAACGTGCAGAGTATTTCCTAAATGGGAAGAAATTAGAAAGTGCAGAAGTATAAAGGGACCTGGATGTTCTTGTCCATAAGTCACTGAAGGCGAGCATGTAGGAAGGCAAATGGTGTGCTAGCCTTTATCACAAAAAAATTTGAATACAGGAGCAGTGAAGTATTGTTACAATTATACAGGAGCTGGTTTAGACTGCATCTAGAGTACTGTGCAATTTTGGTCCCTTTACCTTAGGAAGGATATTATTGCCACAGGGTGCAATGAAGGTTCACTGGATATATTCTGGGGATGGCAAGACTGTCTTACAAAGAGAAACTGAGAAAGCTGGGTCTGTACTCTCTGGAAGAATGAGAGATGATCTCATTGAAACTTACAAAATACTTAAAGCAGGGGAGGTGCAGGTACGATGTTTCCCTTGGTTGCACAGTCTAGAACCAGGGGACAGAATTTCAAAGTGGGGAAGCCACTTAAGACCAAAACAAGCAGAAATTTCTTTACACAGAGGGCTGTGAATTTTTGGATTTCTCTACCCTTGAGGGCCATGGAAGTTCAGCCACTCAACGTATTTCAAGTAGAGAGAGATAGATTTCTGATTAACAATTTAAAAGGTTTTGGGGACAGTGCAGGTAAAATGCATTGAGGTGTCAATCAGCCATGATCATATTGAATAACAAAGCAGCTTGATGGGCTGAATAGTCCACTCCTGTTCACTGATTGTTACAATGCTAAGTTTGGTAGCATTTCACTCTTGTATTCTAATATTAAGTCATTTACATACATTAATAAAACCATTAAAGTAAATCTTGTTTGCCCTCCGTCAAATGGGTTCAAAAAATGTGGTGACCAGAACTGAACACAATAGTTAACTGGGGCCTGTACACTGATGTATAGAGGGTTTAATGTCACTCCCTTGCTTTTATATTCTCTGCTTCTGTTAACACATTAAACATGTCTGCAACTCGAGTCACCGTCTAGAATTACTGGGTGTCGCACCTGGTCAGCGAGCTTGCACTGCCTGACTTCTTGCTGCCGTGTTTCTTGGGCTGTGCTTGCTTGCTTCCCTGAGAGGACTTGCCCTTCTTCTCCTCTTCCACTTTTACTTTGTGTTTTTCCTTCTTTTTTTTCTCCTTTTTCTCTTTCTTCTTCTTTGGTTTGCTGACGGGAGCCTGGGACAGAGCTGCCAGCTGCTCATGAACAGCTTTTAGCTGAGAGACAAGCACAATTCAAATCAACATTTCCAGCAATATTCAAGAGAACCTGGAAGCTTTTACACTGGTGCTAGTCTTCAGCCAGCTTGCTTATGGTGTCTAAACACAAACCCGCAACTCTGGATTTCAGCTGCTAATGATACTCTTGTCATTGGTCATGGGTTCAAGTCTCACTCCAGATCATTCAGCACAAAATACAAGCTGACATGCGCGCGCGGGGGCGGGGGCAGGGGGGGGGCCTGGAGGGTCCGCGCAGGGAAAGCGCTGCACTGTGGGAGGGTCAGTGCAACGGGAGCAATGCACTGTGGGCAGGCCAGTGCGGACAGAGCATCACGCTGAGTGTATAGAGAGAGAGAGAGAGAGAGTACCACACTGCTCCAGTGTCAGCACAGAGAGAGTACCGCACTGCAGAAGGATCAGTGCAGAGAGAGCACCATACTGCCGGAGCGTCAGCACAGAGAGAGTACTGCACTGTGGGAGGGTCAGCACCAAGAGGGTGCTACACTGTCGAAATACTGTGATAAAATCACTGTCCTGTCTGTCATCTTAAGTGGACTGAAAATATCCCACAGACTGAGGTGACTCATATTGTGTCTAACAAACGGAAGATTTCCATCAAACTCTCAGAATAATCAACCAGAATAGTTTTGGATCTTTACAAGTTTACAAATGACTTTGCTTCAAAAGTATTCAACTGTAAAACACTAGAAATTCCTGAACTTTTGGGAGGGGATAGATAAATGTTAGTCTTTCACATTCACTACTCCTTAAAAACTCATTGAGAAACTATCCCAACCTGACAGCGAGCTCAAGGGAAAAGGAAAGACAGGTTCAATCTGTAACCTGTCCCACTGCCTAAAATAGGATTAGGGAAATCGGCCAGAGTGGCTGCTCCTGATCCATGTCCAGTATAAAGTAATTCAATTGATCCTTCAATTGTCAGTCCGAGGCTGTGGAACCCACACCCCAGAGTGTGTCTATGGACCATGGGTGAGGAGAGGGCTGGGACTGGCACACTGTCTTCCAGAGACAATGTGTTTGCCAGAATTCACTGTCAGGGTTCACGCAGGGACTGTAACCTTGGGAAAGAGATTGGTGGGTAGCACCAATGTGGTCACACAGCAGCTTAAGGGCCTGGGTACAAAGAAGGAATGGTGGCCACCAGGCTGTCTAAGAGAACTAGTTTAGTAGTGCAGGAGACCCTGTGATCCCAGGACTCAGAAACCGGCTTTCCATTTTGGAAGCTGATGAGATGGTTTCTCAGAGGAGTGCAGTCTGAGCCAGGTTTGTGGCATTACAAGCGGCTCAGTTGTACGGAGGGAAGGAAGATGAGGGAAGGACAATAGTGTACGGATTTGTTAGTTAGGAGGAACAGATGTTCTTTTGTGGCCATAGACATGACCACTACCCAGACCCAAGGGTAGTAATCTCAAGATTGCTACCTGTGCCATGTGCCAGTGAGGGTAAGAGTAGGATGCTCGGGTGAATGAACACGTGGCTGAGGAGCTGGTGTAGGGGGCAGGGTTTCAGATTTCTAGATCATTGGGACCTCTTCTGGGGCAGGTGGGATCTGTACAAGAGAGACGGGTTATACCTGAACTACAAGGGGACCAATATACTTGCAGGGAGGTTTGCTAGTGTTATTGGGGAGGGTTTAAACTAGATTTGCAGGGGGGTGGGAACCAGAATGCCAGAGCAGATAGTGGAGCAGGGGTGAAAATAAATGATGTTAATAGTTCATGCAAAATCACAAATAGAAGGGTTGTGTGTGGTGGCAATAATCTTCTGAGGTGTGTCTATTTCAATGCCAGGAGTATTGTGGGGAAGGCAGACGAGTTAAGGGCGTGGACTGACACACGGAATTATGACATTACAGCCATTAGTGAAACTTGGCTACCGGAGGGACAGGACTTGCAGCTCAATGTTCCAGGGTTCCAATGTTTCAGACGTGATAGAGACAGAGAGATGAAGGGTGTGGCATTGCTAGTCAGGGAAAATGTTATAGCAGTGCTCAGGCAGGATAGATTAGCGGGCTTGTCTATTGAGGCCATATGGGTGGAGCTGAGAAACAGGAAAGGTATGACCACATTAATGGGGTTGTATTATAGACCACCCAATAGTCAGCGAGAATTGGAGGAGCAAATCTGCAGAGAGAAAGCAGCCAACAGCAGGAAACAAAGTTGTGATAGTAGGGGATTTTAATTTTCCACATATAGCTTGGGACTCCCATACTGTTAGACGGGGCGGAGTTTCTAAAATGTGTTCAGGAAAATTTTCTAAATCAATATACAGAGGTAACAACTAGAGAGGATACAATATTAGACCTCCTATTAGGAAATGAGTTAGGACAAGTGACGGAAGTGTGTGTACAGGAATGCTTTGGTTCCAGTGATCATAACGCCATTAGTTTCAACTTGATCATGGATAAAGATAGATCTGGTCCTCGGGTTGAGGTGCTAAACTGGAAAAAGGACAAATTTGAAGAAATGAGATCTAAAAAGCGTGGATTGAGATAGGCTGTTCTCTGGCAAGGATGTGATTGGTAAGTGGGAGGCCTTCAAAGGAGAAATTTTGAGAGTGCAGAGTTTGTATGTTCCTGTCAGGATTAAAGGCAAAGTAAATAAGAATAAGGAACGTTGGTTCTCGAGGCATATTGCAATCCTGATAAAGAAGGAGAGAGAGAGATGCATGACGTGTATAGGCAACAAATAAGATAGTTGAGGAGTACAAAAAGTGCAAGAAACTACTTAAGGAAATCAGGAGGGCTAAAAGAAGACATGAGGGTTGCTTTGGCAGACAGAGTGAAGGATAATCCTAAGAGCTTCTACAGGTATATTAAGAGAAAAGGATAGTAAGGGATAAAATTGGTCCTCTTGAAGATTAGAGTGGTCGGCTTTGTAAGGACCCAAAAGAAATAGGGGAGATATTAAATGGGTTTTTTGCATCCGTATTTACTAAGGAAACTGGCATTAAGTCTACGGAAATAAGGTAAACAAGTAGGGAGATCATAGAACCTGTACAGATTAAAGGGGAGGAGGTGCTTGCTGTCTTGAGGCAAATCAGAGTAGATAAATCCCCACGACCAGACAGGGTATTCCCTCAGACCTTAAAGGAGATTTGTGTTGAAATTGCAGGGGCAGATATATTTAAAATGTTGGTGTCCATGGATGAGGTGCCAGATGATTGGAGGATAGCTCATATTGTTCCGTTGTTTAAAAAAGGCTCAAAAAGTAATCCAGGAAATTATAGGCCGGTAAGCTTGAAATCAGTCGTAGGTAAATTATTGGAAGAAGCACTAAGAGATAGGATCTACAAATTCTTGGATAGACAGGGACTTATTAGGGAGAGTCAACATGGCTTTGTGCATGTTTAACAATCTATTAGAATTTTTTGAGGAAGTTACCAGGAAAGGGATGAAGGGAAGGCGATGGATGGTGTCTACATGGACTTCTGTAAGACCTTTGACAAGGTCCCTCATGGGAGGTTAGTTAAGAAGGTTCAGTCGCTAGGTATACATGGAGAGGTAGTACATTGGATTAGACATTGGCTCAATGGAAGAAGCCAGAGAGTGGAGGATTGCTTCTCTGAGTGGAGGCCTGTGACTAGTGGTGTGCCACAGGGATCAGTGTTGGGTCCATTGTTGTTTGTCATCTATGTCAATGATCTGGATGATAATGTGGTAAATTGGATCAGCAAATTTGCTGATGATACAAAGATTGGAGATATAGTGGTCAGCGAGGAAGGTTTTCAAAGCTTGCAGAGGGATTTGGACCAGCTAGAAAAATGGGATGAAAAATGGCAGATGGGAGTTTAATGCACACAAGCATGAGGCATTGCACTTTGAAGGACAAACCAAGGTAGAACATACAAAGTAAATGGTAGGACACTGAAGAGTGCAGTAGAACAGAGGGATCTGGGAACACAGATACATAATTCCCTAAAAGTGGTGTCACAGGTAGAACATAGAACATAGAACATTACAGCACAAACAGGCCCTTCGGCCCTCAAGTTGCGCCAATCACATCAACCCCACCAATCTATAGACCTATCTATAACCCCAATCCCATTAAACCCCATATACTCATCCAGAAGTCTTTTAAAAGACCCCAGCGAGTTCGCCTCCACCACCGACGACGGTAGCCGATTCCATTCACTCACCACCCTCTGAGTGAAAAACTTACCCCTAACATCACCTCTGTACTTCCCTCCCCGCACCTTAAATCTGTGTCCTCTCGTAGCGACCATTTCAACCCGGGGAAATAGCCTCTGAGAGTCCACCCTATCTATTCCTCTCAACATTTTATAAACTTCTATCAGGTCGCCTCTCAACCTTCGCCTCTTCAGGGAAAAGAGTCCCAGCTCCCTCAACCTATCTTCATAAGGCATGCCTCCCAGTCCAGGCAACATCCTTGTAAATCTCCTCTGCACCCTTTCAATAGCTTCTACGTCTTTCCTATAGTGAGGCGACCAGAACTGTGCACAGTACTCCAAATGAGGCCTGACGAGGGTCCTGTAAAGTTGCAGCATTACCTCCCGACTCCTAAACTCAATCCCTCGATTAATGAAGGCCAGTACACCATACGCCTTCTTGACCACCTGCGAGGCCGATTTAAGAGTCCTGTGAACCCGGACCCCGAGATCCTTCTGCTCTTCAATACCGTAGATACGGTCGTAAAGAGTGCTTTTGGTACATTGGCCTTTATAAATCAAAGTATTGAGTATAAGAGTTGGTTAGACCGCATTTAGAGTACTGCGTCCAGTTCTGGTCACCTTACTACCGGAAGGACGTGGAGTCTCTGGAAAGGGTGCAGAGGAGGTTTACCAGGATGTTGCCTGGCATGGGGGGACTGGGTTACGAGGAGAGGTTGAAGAAACTGGGACTATTCTCCTTGGAAAGGCGGAGATTGAGAGGGGACATGATAGAAGTATATAAGATAATGAAGGGAATGGATAGAGTTAATAGTGAGAGACTGCTCCCTAGACTAGATACAAACACGAGAGGTCATCATTTAAGGGTGAGGGGGGAGAGGTATAATTTGGAGGTGAGAAGAAGGTTCTTTACGCAGAGAGTTGTAGGGGTCTGGAACGCGCTACCGAGTAGGGTGGTGGAGGCAGGAACATTGGACTCGTTTAAGATGCAGTTAGATAGGCACATGAGTGAAACGAGAATGGAGGGATATGGTAGGGGATATTAAATAGGGTTAAACCTCGGGAGACACCGGAAAGGCAGGCTGTAAGATTAATATTTTTGACTTTATTCCACAGGTGGAGGTCCACCTCGTGTCAAACGAGGGGCATTCACACGGCGGGTCGTGCCTGGGCTGCTCTTGGAAGTTCCAGGAGTGGCCTAGAACTTCGTGTCGGTGTGTGTGCTTGATCCTGGACCGGTAGATGGGCGCCGCAACAGCTCAGTGACTAGCACTGCTGGCTGTGCAGACACATGGATTTGGGCCTGTGTCTGTGGGAGTTTGCGCATTCTCCCTGTGGTTGTGTGGTTTCCTCCGGGCGCTCCGGTTTCCTCCCACACCCCAAAAATGTGCTCTCAGGCTAATCAGTTTTTACCAAATTGACACTATTTCTTCCCTGAATCTGACTGAGTAGGGTTCCATTCATAGATATGCAGGGTAGAATAGGTGCAGGGTGATGTGGCGGCGTGGGCTCGTTGGGCCGAAGGGCCTGTTTCCCGTGCTGGATTGTTCTTTGTTCTCTTTATTTGTTTTTTATAAGAGTTGGAATGTTATGGTGAGGTTGTATAAGACATTGCTGAGGCTGAATTTAGAGCATTGTGTGCAGTTTTGGTCACCTAATTACAGGAAGGATATTAATAAGATTGAAAGGGTACAGAGAAGGTTTACAAAGATGTTGCCAGGACTTGAGAAACAGAGTTACACAGAAAGATTGAATAGGTTAGGACCTTATTCTCTGGAGCAAAGAAGAATGAGGGAAGATTTGATAGAGGCGTATAAAATTATGATGGATCTAGATAGAGTGAATGCAAGCAGGCTTTTTCCACTGAGGCTAGGGGAGAGAAAAACTAGAGGACATGGGTTAAGGGTGAAAAGTTTAAAGGGAATATTAGGGGGGGGTTCTTCACGCAGAGTGGTGGGAGTGTGGAATGAGCTGCCAGATGAAGTGGTAAATGCAGGCTCACTTTTAACATTTTAGAAAAACTTGGACAGGTACATGGATGAGAGGGGTGTGGAGGGATATGGTCCAGGTGCAAGTCAGTGGGACTAGGCAGAAAAATGGTTTGCCACAGGCAAGAAGGGCCAAAAGGCTTGTTTCTGTGCTGTAGCGTTCTTTGGTATGTTACCTCCCTGGTATGAGAGTCAAGGATACCAGAGCAGCTGCAGGGCATTTTGTTGGAGGCAGGTGAACAGCCAGTAATCATGATCCATACTGGTACCAATGACTTCAGTAGGAAAGGGAGTGTGGTCCTGCAGTCAGAATTTAGGGAGCTGGGCAGAAAATTAATAACCAGGACCTCAAAGTAAGCTCTGGATTATTCCCAGTGCCACGTGCAAGTGAGTACAGAAATCGGAGGATAAGGCAGATGAATGCATGGCTGCGAAGATGGTGGGTTTTAGATTACTGGGACACTCGGACCATCCACGGGCTAGATGGCACCTGTACCAGCTGAATAGGTTGCGCCTGAACAGGGGTGAGACTGAGTTCCTTGCAGGGCGTTTTACCAGTAAACCCACAAGCTTTTGGGGTTTGCCCTTTCTGTCACTGAGGATATATATGAGGATATAGAAGGGGCAAACCCTGAAAGCTTGTGGGTTTACTATCAACTAAGAACATAAGAAATAGGAGCAGGAGTAGGCCAACTAGCCCTTCGAGCCTGCCCCGTCATTCAATAAGATCATGGCTGATCTGTCGTGGCTCAGTTCCACATTCCCGCACAAATAAACTTGTTGGACTTTAACCTGGTGTTGTGAGACTTCTTATTGTGTTTACCCTAGTCCAACGCCGACATCTCCACACCACAACTACCATCGGTCAAAGAAGACAGAGGGTAGAAGTGGAAGGGTGCATTTCTGGACGGGGGGCTGTGACAAGTGATGTTCCTCTGGGATCACTGCTGGAACCTTTGCTGTTTCTAATAAATATATAAATGACTTGGAGGAAAACGTAACTGGTTTGATTAGTAAGTTTGTGGACGTCACGAAGATTGGTGGATTTGCGGATAGCAACGAGGACAGGATACAGCAGGGTATAGATCAGCTGGAGACTTGGACGGAGAGATGGCAGATGGAGTTAAATCTGGACAAATGTGAGTTAATGCATTTTGGAAGGTCTAATACAGATAGGAAATATACAGCAAATGGCAGACCCTTAACAGTATTGATAGGTATCTGAGCGTAGAGACACACAGGTCACCAAAAGCGGTAATGCAGATGGAGAGGGTAGTAGAGAAGGTATTCAGCATGCTTGCCTTCATTGGCCGCATTGAGTTTAAAAATTGGCAAGTCATGTTGCAGCTTTATAGAATCTTAGTTAGGCTGCACTTGGAATATAGTGTTCAATTCTACCAGACTACCACAATACCAGAAAGATGTGGAGGCTTTGGAGAGGGTACAGAAAAGATTTACCAGGACGTTGCCTGGTATGGAAGGCATTAGCTACAAGGAGAGGTTGGGGAAACTTGGTCTGTTCTCACTGGAGGTTGAGGGGAGACCTGATAGAAGTCTACAAGATTATGAGGGGCATGGACAGAGTGGGTAGTCAGAAGCTTTTTCCCAGGGTGGAAAAGACAATTACTAGGGGGCATAAGTTTAAAGTGCGAGGGGTAAGATTTAAAGGAGATGTACGAGGCAGATTTTTGACACAGAGAGTAGTGGGTGCCTGGAACTCGCTGCTGGGGGAGGTAGTGGAAGCAGATACGGTAGTGATTTTTAAAGGGCGTCTTGACAAGTACATGAATAGGTTGGGAATAGAGACACATGGTCCCTGGAAGGGTAGGGGGTTTCAGTTAAGTCAGGCAGCATGGGCAGCAAGATTGAAGGGCCAAAGGGCCTGTTGCTGAGCCATAATTTTCTTTGTTCCATGCCTTTTCCACCACCCTAATAACATGCCCATTCCGCTTTCAGAGATCTGTGGACAAACACACCAACGTTCCTTTGTTCCACAGAACTTCCTAGTGTCCTGTAAGTTCATCAAATACTTTCTTGTCCTTCCAAAGTGTATCACTTTGCACTTTTCAGGGTTAAATTCCATCTGTCACTTATCTGCCCATTTGACCATTCCATCTATATTTTCTTGTAGCCCAAGACACTCCATCTCACTGTTACCCACCTGTCCAATCTTTGCTTCATCCACAAACTTACTGACCCTACCCCCCCACATAGTCATCAATGTCATTTGTATAAATGATGAGTAATAGGGGACCCAACACAGATCCTTGTGGAAAGCCACTGGACACTGGCTTCCAGTCACTAAAGCAGCTTCTCTCACCAATCTCTGTCTCCTACAACTGAGCCAATTTTGAATCCACTTTATCAAATCACCCTGTATCCCATGTCCATTTACCTTCTTTACAAGCCTCCCATTGTGGGACCTCGTCAAAGGCTTTGCTGAAATCCATATCAACGACATCAACTGCATTACCCTCATCTACACACCTGGCCACCTCCTCAAAAAATTCAATCAAATCTGTCAGGCATAACCTCCCTCTCATGAAGCCATGCTGACTATCCCTGATCAAGCTTTGCCTCTCCAAGCGGAGAAAAATGCTCTCCTTCAGAAGTTTCCTCAATGGTTTCCCTACCACTGATGAGAAACTCACTGGTCTGTCGTTCCCTGGATTAGCTCTTCTTAAATTACGGAACATGAGCTGTTCTCCCCCCATGGCCAGAGGGGAATTGAAAATTTGGGTCAGAGCCCCTGCAATCTTCTCCCTTGCCTCCCACAGCAGCCAGGGACACAATTCATCTGGACCTGGATGTTTGCCTGCTTTTAAGCCTGCCACCACCTCCAGTATTAATTTGCTCAAGAACCTCACAGTCCCTCTCCCTGAAATCCAGCCTTCATTCTCATTCTCTTGGGAGAAGACAGATGTGAAGTATTCATTCAACACCCTACCAACATCCTCTGAATCCACCCAGATTGCCCTTTGGTCCTTAACGGTCCCCACACCGAAATTTACAAGAGAACGGGCCTCAGCCTAAACATCCAGAAAAAAGGTTCTTCACCAGTCTCTTTCTGCCACACAAAACTATCCCCCAGCTACCAAGGTCCACTTGAGCCTCTGGACAATGTTGATTATTCCTCATGCTTCACAAGACTCAGATCTGGGAGCAGACATCAACAATGAAATCCGGCACTGACTCCAATGTGCTAGTTCAGTCTTCAGATGCCTGAGGAACAGAGTGCTCGAAGACCGAGATCTCAAATCCAGCACCAAGCTCATGGCTGACAGAGCAACGTGGTCCCTGCCATTCTGCATGCATCAGAAACATGGGCAATGTACAGCAGACATCTCAAATCACTGGAGAGACATCACCAATATTGCCTCCACGAAATTCTGCAAATCCACTGGCAGGATGGGCGTACCAACGTGACTCAGCATCCTCTCCCAACCCCAGTATCGAGGCCCTGGTCAGACTCAAACAGCTGTGATGGGTGGCTGCATTGTCCACATGCCCGACACAAGACTCTTGAAACAAGTGCCCTACACCAAGCTCCTCAAATGACAAGCAATCACTAGAAGAGCTGTGGAAATGCTACAAGGACACTCTGAAATACTCCCTAAATGAGCACAACATCCCCACTGACACATGGGAATCACTTGTTTAGAACGCACAAACTGGAGAAGCATCATCCGCGAAGGTGCCTATCATCTCGAGCATCACCAGGTAGAGCTCGTAGAGGACAAGCGTAAACAGCGGAAAGACAGCGCAGAATCTAGAGCATCCCACCCACTCCCTCATCATACACTACCTGCCAAACCTGTGGCAAAGTCTGCAGCTCCTGGATTAGACTATTCAGCCACTGCAGAACCCACCTCCCCAGAGTGGAAGCAAGTCAGCCTCGACCCTGGTGAACTGCCCAGAAAGAGAAGATCCGGGTGTATAGGGGGCAATTTCAAAGATTGTGAATGGGACAAAGCTTTGAACTATTGTAAACTGCATGGGGGACAGTGCAGAACTTCGAAAGGGCATAGACAAGTTGGTGGAGTAGGCAGATAAGTGATAGATAAATTTTCAGTGCAGAGAATTGTAAGGTGATGCATTTGGTTGGAAGAACATGGAGAGACAATATAAAATAAGGGACAAAATTCTTAAAGGGGTGCAGAAGCAAAGGGACCTGGGCATATTTTTGAATAGATCCTTGAAGGTGGAAGGACAGATGGAGAGAGGAGTTAAAAAAGAATGTGGAATTCTGGGCTTCATTAATAAGGGCATAGAGTACAAGAGATTATGCTGAACTTACATAAGGCACCAGTAGACCCTCAGCTGAAATATGGTGTACAGTTCTGGGTGTTGCACTAGAGAAAGGATGTGAACACATTGGAGAGTACAGAAGAGGTTTACAAAAATGATTCCAGGGCTGAGAAACTTCAGTGATGAGGAAAGATTAGAGAGGTTGGCACTGTTCTTTTTGGAGAGAGGAAGGCGAAGAGGAGATTTGATAGAGATGTTCAAAGTCATAAGGGGGCTGGACAGAGTAGACAGAGAGAAACTGTTCCTGCTCTTAAAAGAAGCAAAAATGAAAGGGCACAGATTGACGTGGTTTGGGGTCAGGTCTGTTCTGCCTGGAAGTGTGTCAGAGGGAAGTTCAATAGAAACATTCACGAGGTCGTTAGATGATTATTTGAATAGAAACAATGTGCAGGGGGCCCAGGGAAAAGGCACTGAGTCATGATGCTTGGTTGGAGAGCTGGTACAGACATGATGGGTCGATTGGCCTCCTTCTGCACCGGAACAATTCTGTGAAACCTTAACACAACTAACAAAAACCACTTGAGTGGCTCATACCCCAGTGAGAGTCAGCGCGTGTGGGAGCCGTACCCCAGTGAGAGTCAGCGCATGTGGGACCCGTACCCCAGTGAGAGTCAGCGCGTTTGGGAGCCGTACCCCAGTGAGAGTCAGCGCGTGTGGGGGCCGTACCCCAGTGAGAGTCAGCGCTTGTGGGGGCCATACCCCACATCTTTGAGAAAGTGACCAAAGAGGTGGATGGGGGTAAGGCAGTTGACATGGTATATATGGATTTTAGTAAGACGTTTGATAAGGTTCACCATGGTAGGCTTCTGCAGAAAATGCAGATGTATGGGATTGGGGGTGATCTAGGTAATTGGATCAGGAATTGGCTAGCAGATAGGAGACAGAGGATGGTGGTTGATGGTAAATATTCGTCATGGAGTTCGGTTACAAGTGGTGTGCCTCAGGGATCTGTTTTGGGGCCACTGCTGTTTGTAGCTTTTATTAATGATCTGGATGAGGGTACAGTTGGGTGGATTAGTAAATTTGCTGATGACACCAAAGTCGGAGGTGTGGTAGATTGTGAGGAAGGGTGTCAATAGTTTGCAGGGTGACTTAGACAGGTTGCAGAGCTGGGCCGCGAGGTGGCGGATGGAGTTTAATGCGGAGAAGTGTGAGGTAATTCATTTTGGTAGGAGTAACAGATGTGTTGAGTATAGGGCTAACGGGAGGACTTTGAATAGTGTGGATGAACAGAGGGATCTAGGTGTATGTGTACATAGATCCCTGAAAGTTGGGAATCAAATAGATAAGGTTGTTAAGAAGGCATACAGTGTCTTGGCGTTTATTGCTAGGGGGATTGAATTTAGGAGTCGCAGCGTCATGTTGCAACTGTACACAACTCTGGTGCGGCCGCACTTGGAGTACTGTGTGCAGTTCTGGTCCCCACATTACAGGAAGGGCATAGAGGCTTTGGAGAGGGTGCAAAGGAAGTTTACCAGGATGTTGCCTGGTATGGAGGGGAAGTCCTATGAGGAGAGACTGAGGGATTTGAGGTTGTTTTCGCTGGAAAGAAGGAGGCTAAGAGGGGATCTTATTGAAACATATAAGATGATTAGAGGTTTAGATAGGGTGGATAGTGATAGCCTTTTTCCTCTGATGGAGAAATCTAGCATGAGGGGGCATGGCTTTAAATTAAGGGGGGGTAGTTATAGGATGGATGTCAGGGGTTGGTTCTTTACCCAGAGGGTGGTGAGGGACTGGAATGCCCTGCCTGTTGCAGTTGTAAATGCGCATAGTTTGGGGGCGTTTAAGAGATCTGTGGATAGGTTTATGGACGAAAAGGGATTGGTTTAGATTAGTGGGTCAGTGTTTTTTTTTAAAAAACTGGTCAGCGCAACATCGTGGGCCGAAGGGCTTGTTCTGCGCTGTAATGTTCTATGTTCTATACCCCAGTGAAAGTCAGAGTGTGTGGGGGCCCTACCCCAGTGAGAGTCAGCGCATGGGAGCCGTACCCCAGTGAGAGTCAGCGCATGGGAGCCGTACCCCAGTGAGAGTGAGCGCATGGGAGCCGTACCCCAGTGAGAGTCAGCGTGTGTGGGAGCTGTACCCCAGTGAGAGTCAGCGTGTGTGGGAGCTGTACCCCAGTGAGTCAATGTTGATGGCGCGTCATCTTAACTATGGAGAGGCACTCTGAGCTGGTTCACAAAGCAGTGAAGAGTCAAGGTGGCGTTGATGTGGAACTGGCATCACATGTAGGTCAGACTGGGTTAGAATGGCAGATTTCCTTCCCTAAAGGATATTAGGGAACCAGACAGGTATTCAATACATTTGACTCATTTCATGGTCATCATACTGGCTTTCTGTTCCAGACTAGTTAATTAACTGAACTGAAATTCCACAATTGCAGAGATTTGTACGAATATCTCTGGATCAATGAAAGCTTCCACATTCCGAGTCGTGTACTATTGTCTTGATTGCAAACAACCCTCTGAGGCCAACTGGAAAGCCTGATGAACCTTTGAGCTAAAGATATTAATCTGATAATTGTATTCATATCAATTTATTTTGCCAAGACAGTGACCAGTGCTGCTGTGAGATAGGAAGCATTAGTAAAAACATGCACAATGTAAAGATATGGTGCTGATATCTACCATGTTCCTTTGAGTGGAGGGGTTGTCCACACCCACCTGCTCCTGCAGTTCCGCCAGTCGATTCGCCCGCTCCTCTTCCGAATCCGAGCTGTTGGAATTGGATGAGGATTCACGGCTGCTGTCGCTCGATGACACTTTGGGCTTGATGATTGGAGGTTGCAGGGGAAGGGGCGAGGAGTTGTCAACAGGCTCGTCCGGCATCTTTGCAAACCGCATTTCAAATACGTCCTAACGTAGAATAAACCAAGTCAACATCAACCCATGGAAGAAGGCCAGGTTTGGCTCACCTGCCATGAGCAATCTGCCCCCACCCAGCCTGCCGTCCCCCCCCCTCCCCTCCCCCACCCGTAGTACACCACTATTGCGAGGTACAGTCTCGTGCATTCCTACCTGCAACTTCCTGGCCATCGCCACAACTTCATGATCTGGTGGGTTGTACTTGTAACAGTTGGAAAACATTAGTCGGATATCTGCAGCAAATCCCTGGGCATCCAGGTAATCCCGACTGTCCATCTTTTTCTGCAAGACAGAATGCAACAGAATGCGGAGAAGTGTGAGGTAATTCACTTTGGTAGGAATAACAGATGTGTTGAGTATAGGGCTAACGGGAGGACTTTGAATAGTGTGGAGGAGCAGAGGGATCTAGGTGTATGTGTACATAGATCCCTGAAAGTTGGGAATCAAGTAGATAAGGTTGTTAAGAAGGCATACGGTGTCTTGGTGTTTATTGGTAGGGGGATTGAATTTAGGAGTCGCAGCATCATGTTGCAACTGTACACAACTCTGGTGAGGCTGCACTTGGATTACGTTGTGCAGTTCTGGTCCCCACATTACAGGAAGGATGTGGAGGCTTTGGAGAGGGTGCAGAGGAGGTTTACCAGGATGTTGCCTGGTATGGAGGGGAGGTCCTATGAGGAGAGGCTGAGGGATTTGGGGTTGTTTTCGCTGGAAAGAAGGCAGCTAAGAGAGGATCTTATTGAAACATATAAGATGATTAGAGGTTTAGATAGGGTGGACAGTAATAGCCTTTTTCCTCTGATGGAGAAATCTAGCACGAGGGGGCATGGCTTTAAATTAAGTGGGGGTAGTTATAGGACGGATGTCAGGGGTAGGTTCTTTACCCAGAGGGTGGTGAGGGATTGGAATGCCCTGCCTGCTGCAGTTGCAAATGCGCCTAGTTTGGGGGCGTTTTAGAGATCCATGGATAGGTTTATGGACGAAAAGGGATTGGTTTAGGTTAGTGGGTCATTGTTTTGTAATGGTCGGCGCAACATCGTGGGCCGATGGGCCTGTTCTGCGCTGTAATGTTCTATGTTCTAATAAAAATCCTGCACTACCAATGGAAATCCCAAAGGGCAAGGCACAAGCATCTGGCTGCAGGGGGGAACCAAACATACACCCTGTTATCAGGACCTATTGCAGCTTTACAACAATTCAAATAAAGGCAAAGCAATGCGGCACAGTGGTTAGCACTGCTGCCTAACAATGCCAGGGGCACAGGTTCAATTCCGGACTCAGGTGACTGTGTGGAATTTTTACATTCTTCCCACGTCTGCATGGATTACCTCCAAGTGCTCCGGTTTCCTCCCACACTCCAAAAATATGCAGGTTAGGGTGGATTGGCCATGCTAAATTGTCCCTTAGTGTCCAAAAATGTGTAGGTTAGGTGGACTGGCCATGGTAAACGTGTGGAGTGAGGGTGGGAGAAAGGGCTCGAGTAAGATACTCTATCAGAGAGTCAGTGTACACTTGATGGCCTGAATGGCCTCATCTGCACTGGAGTACTGTTTGCAGTTTAGAACTCCTTACCCAAGGAAGACTATACTTGCCATAATGGGATTGCAATGAAGGTTCACCAGGCTAAACTCCGAGATGGAAAGGTCGTCTTAAGAGAGATTGAGGACACTGCAACTGTATCCTGTAGAGTTTAGAAGAACGTGAAGTGACCTCATTGAAGCTGACAAAATTCTTACAGGGCTCAAAAGGGAAGATGCAGGAAGGATGTTTCCCCGAGCTGGGGGCTTCTAGTCTCAGACTAAAGGGTCAGCAGTTTAGGACTGAGATGAGGAGCAATTTCTTCACCCAGTCATTAAGTAAGTTCAAGACAGAGATTTACAAATTTCTTGATATTGAAAATATCAACGGGTGTGAGGACAGTGCGGGAAAATGGCACTGAGGCAAAAGATCATCAGTCTGAATGGTGAAGCAGGTTAGAACATGAGAACATAATAAGAAATAGGAGCAGGAGTAGGCCATCTAGCCCCTCGAGCCTGCCCCGCCATTCAATAAGATCATGGCTGATCTGTCGTGGCTCAGTTCCACATTCCTGCCCTCTCCCCATAACTCTTAATCCCCTTGCCTATCAAAAACCTATCAACCCGGGTCTTAAAAATATTTAGCGAGGCAGCCTCCACCACTTCAACGAGCAGAGAATTCCAGAGATTCACCACCCTTTGAGTGAAGAAGTTCCTCCTCAACTCTGTTCTAAACTGCCCCCCCCTTTATCTTGAGGCTGTGCCCTCTAGTCCTACTGTCCTTTCTGAGCGGGAAGAGTCTCTCCACCTCTATCCTATCCATCCCATTCATCATCTTATATGTCTCAATGAGATCTCCCCTCATTCTTCTTAACTCTAACGAGTACAAGCCTAGTTTATTCAACCTCTCCTCATAGTTCAACCCCCTCAACTCCGGTATCAGCCTAGTAAACCTCCTCTGCACTCCCTCCAAGGCCAAAATATCCTTGTGTAAGTGCGGCGACCAAAACTGCACACAGTACTCCAGCTGCGGCCTCACCAGTGCCCTATACAGCTGCAGCAAGACCTCCCTACTTTTATATTCAATCCCCCTTGCTATGAAGGCCAGCATCCAAGATTCCAAGGATCAAATGGCCTATTCCTGTTTCCTATTTTTAATTAGGCTTTCTGATATTAGCTGTGAACAACCTACTGTCACCTCCAACAATGCAGTGTTCACTCAGTACCACGTTTTACTATCAACCTCGATTTTTTTACTCACATTTTTAAAGTGGGATTTGAACCCAGAAGCACGAATGTTGCCTCCTGAATCATGGCTGACACACTTTGAGTCATTACTCTGTGTCAATGCTGTTTGGGGGAGTGCTATTGGCTGCTCTAGTTCCTACAGTACAACAGTGACTACACTTTAAAAGTTATTCATTAACTGTAAAGAACATGGAGGCGTCCTCAGATTGTGAAAGGAGCAGGAGAACTGCAAGACCTTTCTTTCTGCTTGCCTCAATTAAGGTTTGAGAGGGCATTGTTGCTCATAGAACCCATATCTGTGCCAAACTTTGTGTGTGGGATTGGGAGCAGTGCTGGGTGGGGAGGAGTAAACTTCTGATTTGGAATTAATTTGCCTTCCCACTATTCAATACTGACCCTCATCCCGGAATTCTACACTTGCGTTTCACACAGACAGTCAATACCAAGACAGAGATCTGAAAGTAAGTGAAATGTGGTGATGCAGATCAGGGCTTGAATCTCCACGTGGGCAGCATGGCGGTACAGTGATTAGCACTGCTGCCTCACAGCACCAGGAACCCGGGTTCAATTCCCAGCTTCGATCACTGTCTGCGTGGAGCCTGCACGTTCTCCCCGTGTCTGCATGGGTTTCATCTGGCTGCTCCGGTTTCCTTCCACACTCCAAAGATGTGCGGGTCAGGTTGATGGGCCATGCTAAACTGACCCACAGTGTCAGGGGGAGTAGCAGGGTAAATATATGAGGTTACCGGAATAGGGCCTGGGTGGGATTGATTGGTGCAGGCTCAAGGTGTCGAATGACCTTTGTTTGCACCGGAGGGATTCTATGATTCTAAGTCGAGGATGCAGCTGCTCTAGAACAATCCCTTGCTGTTGAGGCACACGTACTTTTACACTGCTGAGATCCATCGGGTGCTTAATGATTTCGTGATAATCGTGCAGTTCCAGGGCCTCAGCATCCACTGGTTTGTAGAAAGGCCATGCATAGGCTGCATGTTTCTTGGACAGCATTTCCCTCAAGATGTTGTCACAGTGCCTCAGATGCTCCGTCAGTTTCCCCTTCTTCCCCAGGGGATGTTGGAGTTCCACCTCGTCCACGTCTTTCTTTGGTAGTTTGTTTGAACGCCCACTCTCTCGCCGTGACGCTAGCTTGGACAGTTTGGCTTCTGCTGAAGCTGGAGGAGGGGACTCACTGTTGCTTGCAGTGATGGCACAGGTGCTGGGAGTCGTAGTGTCTGCTTTTCGTTTCACACCTTTTTTCTAGAACAAACAGAAGATTTTGACATCAATAACCAAATCAATCAACAACCTGCCCACTGCCCAAAACCATCAACTTTGAGTGATTGCATCACAATCTAAATCAGCCTGTCCTTGGTCACCTGTTATTCACCATTGACAGGTTTGCCTAGTTTGCTATGGACACTATTTCACATCATTGAAGTCAGTCTCCGAAATCGAGAATCTTCCTAAATCTAGAGTTGATTCACATTTGTTCACTTCAAACATTACCCAGAAATTGAACTGGCTCCAGGTGTGCACCATCCATGAGGAACTCTCCATGCTGCTAATAAAGGATTCCATCTGGAGTGGGGAATGTTGAATTCCCTCCAACTACCACATTACACTTTCCTGCTTCCTCCTACCCCCCCGCCCACCCTTTGTGTTCCCAGATGCCATGACCCACATTCTGGCTGAACTGCAGACAGCCTACATCCTTGTCTAAAAGCATGCCTAAAAGATCTGTGGATAGGTTTATGGATGAAAAGGGATTGGTTTAGGCTAGTGGGTCATTGTTTTGTAACTGGTCGGCGCAACATCGTGGGCCGAAGGGCCTGTTCTGCGCTGTAATGTTCTATGTTCTATGTTGTCTTCACATGTAACAAGTACATTGTACCTTTTCAACAGGGACCAGTTTCCATGGTTCCTCATTTTCTATCTCACTCAGGTTCCTCTAACTCTATACAGTCAGCTAAAGGCCACATAAGCACCATTCTGAGCCTGTGCTTTTCCTCTCAGCCCACAGACCAGTGAACGGAGCTGAGATTTTCTTGTCCGTTTGCTGGATGCCACTCAGTGAGGCAGTAATTTCACACACACAAATCCTGCTAAGGCTGTCTGAATACGCAGAGGGCTGGTGACAGCCAATCACTGTACACTGACTAACCAATCAACAAGTGGGGCAGGGCTATTACCTTGGTGACCAGCTGTGTGGGTGGAGAAATTACTGGCATCACCGGGCTGGAGGACTGAGCAGGGACCGCTGTGACCTGGGTCAGCACGGAAGGTGGCACCGCAGTGGAGATGATGATGGGAGTCGGAGAAGCTTCTGGGAAGGCAGTTGGTTCGCTGGCTGAAGACACTGCTGCCACCTGCTGCATTCCTGCAAAGATTATGAACACATGAAACAGAGTTAATAAGATAACACATGCCAAGTATACAGGGCTTTTTGGTACCATGTCAAAATCACTCAGTATCACCCCTCCCTTCCGCAGCTTGCTGCTTCACATCTACCTTTGCGAGAATCCAGCCATACTTGCTCAGAGGCAGGATCTTAGCAAGGTCCTTACAATCCAACCTTAGCAATCCAACACGGAAACAGGAATCAGAGTTTAATCCATTCCCTGGATAAGTGGCCAGTAAACTCCCCATCGTGCTACCAGACTGATATCCACCCACTGCCGACAGGCTTCAATAATCCATTCTGCTGTGATGGAGAAAGAGATCAAGAAAACCCAGGATCCAGCTCAAGAAGCAACTTCACTTCAGGAAAAATGGTTTCCTGCAAAATCATTAACTTTTTGCCAGGACACAGGTTTATCGAGCACCAAGCACACACCACAACCTTAGTTCATCCTTAATATAAGAGGAAACTTATAGACTGTTGCACCACAGAATACATCACAGTCCAAGATCAATCCTGTACAGTTGTTGAGTAGTGATAACTGGCTGACTGGCCACCCCGCCCTGAAGGAGATGGGGCCTGAACCCCATAGCTGTCTTGAGTTACAAAGAACAAAGAACAACCCAGCACGGGAAACAGGCCCTTCGGCCCAACGAGCCCGCACCGCCGCATCACCCTACACCTATTCTACCCTGCGTGTCTACGAATGGAACCCCTAACTTAGCCAGATTCAGGGGAGTTCTCTTTGTTCAGCAGAGATCAGGGTTGGAAGCCGGAAGATAAGGGTTGGAAGCTGGGACCATGTTCATCCCAAGGGGAGATGGAGCCACAGGTTACTAATTAAATCTGATTTGTTCTCATGTACCTGTGCAATCCGAGTTACCTGGCTGTTTTCGCCCTTTGCCTCTAGGCAATGGGGCCATCATTTCCACTTCTTCCTGGGGCATCTGTGCAACTTTCTGCAGGAAGATCTTCTCCAGGGTCTGTGCCATCAACACAATGTCATCACCAGGCTGCAAAAAACGGTGCAGGTTTGAAAGGGCACACTCACCGGGAATGATGGCAATTGAGGATGCATGATTCTTATTGAAATCATAGAATAACCATCACAAAATCACTCACATTCACTGCAGGTAAAGAGGGGAAATGACTCACTGAATCCATCAGCATAGAAGGAGACCACTCAATGCATCATTCCCACTTTGGTTCTTTGGAAGTGTTATCTAATTAGTCCCATTCATCCCTGCTCTTTTCCCATTGCCCTGCAAATTTTTCCACTTTGAATATTTATCAAACTCCCCCTTCGAAAGTTCCTGTTGAATCTGCTTCCACTGTCCTCTCATGCACCTCCTTCCAGACCACAACAACTCACTGTGTAAAGAAAAATTAACCTTATCTTTTCCCCCCGCCCTTCCAATCTGTCTCTCCTGTTTGTTGACCTTTCTGCCACTGGAAATGGTTTCTCTTAAAAATTAACAGGGTTTTAGTGGAATAAACAAACACCTCAACTAAATCTTCCTTTAACCTTCTCTGTTCGAAGCAGAACAATCCCAGGTTCACTGGACTATACCTTTCCATAACGACAGAGAGAAAGGTACAATACAAGCTAGAGTGAAATAAGAGAGGAATGTTCCAGAAATATGCTATGTGTCTGTCAATCCTGGAAAGAGTTGGATAGATTCTCCGTTGAGGGTCCTTCCTGCTCTCAGTTGATGTTCAGGGTGGATATTCCAGCACCCTAATTTCTGTTACTTACCACTTTATTGTAGTAACAGATACTCAGTTGGGTGATGAGGCAGTTATTCTATTTAAAGCTGTTAAGCTGGTTAAGACCACAACTTGGCTATTCCAAGGGAAAGTAACAAAATGACAATGTCTTCAGGCCAATTAGATTCTAATTGTTGAATAAAGCTCAGGCAGATTGGCAAAAGGTTTTAAATCCTCAACTACACCTTTTTATTCATTCACAGGTTGAGATGGGCCAACAGTCATTCGTCATCCCTAATTGCCCTTGAGAAGGTTTTGATGCCCCACCACCTTCTTGACAACTGAGTGAGTGCCTTGCTAGGCCATTCCAGGGGGCAGTTAAAAGTCAATATCACATTGTTATGGGTCAGGGGTCAGATGAAGATCCAAGCCAGGTCTGAACAGTATGATTTCATTTATTAAATTTCATTAGTGACCTGGATGGATTGTCAGAAAACAGGGGCATGTTTAAGTGAAGTTTAGTTTACTGTAGGACATTAGAAATTAGGTATAGATTTAATTGAGTTTAATTTAATGTTTTTGTGTAGGAAAAGGTACAACTCGAGTTAGATTCATGTTGGACAAAGGTTGACTTTTTTTTTGGTTTCAGTTCAAACTGTGTTACTATTGTCACAGAGGTTTACAGTATGGAAACAGATCCTTCAGCCCAACTTGTCCATGCCCAACTTGTCCAAACCAGTACCAATTGCCTGCATTTGTCCCATATCCCCTCTATACCCATCTTACTCATGTGACTGTCCAGAAGCTTTTTAAAAAACAAACTTGTACCCACCTCTAGCAGCTTGTTCCAGACTCTCACCACCCTGTGTGTGAAAAAATTGCCCCTCTGGACCCTTTTGTATCTCTCGCCTGTTATGCAGAGAGAGTTTTACGATGGGAAAAGTAAACATGAGCGTGGGGAAAGAATGAGATGCTGCTTAGCAACCTGAGGCCACTTTTAGAGAAAATACCTTTCTTGAGTTTAGTTTGAACTGAAAGCCAGAGTAGAAGGAGCTTAATGGAGGAGGGGGGGCATCTCTCAGCTTTTCTCGAAGAAAAGCCATACAGATTATTAATCCAGGCCATAAGTAGTTTACTAGATTAGTCATCATGTAACAGAACCACTGTGCAACCAATCCTGCTCTTCAGAGAGGGCAGATTAAATGGCAGGAGTGACTGATAGTAATTGGGTGAAGGACACTTGATTGACAAGAAACATGAACATAAAGGAAGACTTTACAAGGCAGATGTGTTACCTTGTTGTAGATGTAGCAGTTGGTAAACATGGTATTGAAATCCTGCATGCACTCACTCGCACTCCAGTAATAGTTGTTCTCTAACCGTTTCTTTATTGTCCCCATATCCATGGGCTGTTTGATAATTTTATGATAATCCTGGAAGATAGATTTTGCAGGAAATCATTTCAAATTCGAAAAGAAAACTTTTGAGTATGTTTCTTGCATCCTAGTACACTAACATCATTCCCGGACAGTATTGGCCCACCTGCCTAGTAGCCACCTACTCACTGGTCAGGCCAGAAACACTAATTTGTTGTAATTCACATACACAGCTCACCATCATACTGCTATTTTAACAGAGAGAATCCAAACTTGTTATCAGTTCAGTAATGTCATCTCCTTCTAGAAACTGAGTAGTCTCATACAGAGCAACAAGTGTCTGACCACATGGCATTCAGTTTAAATCTTCTGAACACAAAAGCCAAAATCAAATAGCCTTGTGTCCGGGATAACACACGCTCAGAATTAAGTCGCAATAACATTATTAACTATCTCTTCAAGGGAAAAGGAGCAACCGATTCTATTGATTAGCTCCTGTGGTTGTAATGCCCCACAACCTCACATCCATTGTGTAAGATGTTTTTTTCTGGATTTGCTCTTCGGTGATTCAGTTGGACTTGCTAGGTTCTGTCCTCTCTAACTAGTGAGAAGAACGGTCCCCATCTACCCTGTCAATTCTTAGTCAGATCACCCCTTAACCTACACCAAATTAAAGCTGTCATTAATCCTGAATACATCCTTCCACAAGCAAATCAGAAATGGAAGCACAGCTGCAGTTCTTAAGAACATAGGAAATTGGAGCAGGAGTCGGCCATCTAGCCCCTCGAGCCTGCCCCGCCATTCAATAAGATCATGGCTGATCTGAAGTGGATCAGTTCCACTTTCCCGCTTTCTCCCCATAACCCTTAATTCCCTTATCGATCAGAAATCTATCTAACCATGACTTAAACATATTCAACGAGGTAGCTTCCACCAATTCAATGGGCAGAGAATTCCAGAGATTCACTACACTCTGAGAGAAGAAGTTCCTCCTCAACTCTGTTCTAAACTGACCTTCCCCCCCTTATTTGTTACGCCCTCTAGTTTTGGCTTCCTTTTTAAGTGGAAAGAATCTCTTTGCCTCTACCCTGTCTAGCCCCTTCATTATCTTACGTCTCTATAAGATCCCCCCTCAGCCTTCTAAACGCCGAGTACAGGCCCAATCTACTCAATCTCTCCTCATAAGCTAACCCCTCATCTCTGGTATCAACTTGGTGAATCTTCTCTGTACTCCCTCCAAGGCCAATATATCTTTTCGCAAATAAGGGGACCAAAATTGCACACACTACTTCAGTTGCGGCCTCACCAGTGCCTTGTACATTTGCAGCAAGACCTCCCTGCTTTTATATTCTATCCCCCTCGCGATAAAATCCCATTCGCCTTCTTGATCACCTGCTGCACCTGCAGACTGAGTTTTTGCAATTCGTGCACAAGGACCCCCAGGTCCCTCTGCACGGTAGTATGTTGCAGCTTTTCACCATTTAAATAATTTACTTGCTAGGTACCTGAGTAAGTGCAGCAGCATCATCTTCCTTTCATATTCTTCACTTCTTATAATAAAGCCCAAAATTCCATTATTCTTTTGACCACTTTTCTTTTTTCAGCTATTTACATGAACTCCCAGCCCCAACAATTTCATTATTTCATCACTCATCAAGCATCCCTGGATTTTCAAGCAGTGAATATTGAGGAGGATGTGTTGGAACTTTTGAATTCTATCAAGGTAGATAAGTCGCCTGGACCAGATGGGATATACCCCAGGATACTGTGGGAGGCAAGGGAAGAGATTGCGGAGCCCCTGGCGATGATCTTTGCGTCGTCAATGGAGACGGGAGAGGTTCCGGAGGATTGGAGGATTGCGGATGTAGTTCCTATTTTCAAGAAAGGGAACAGAGATAGCGTGGGAAATTACCGACCGGTGAGTCTGACCTCAGTGGTTGGTAAGCTGATGGAGAGGCTTCTGAGGGACAAGATTTACGAACATTTGGAGAGGTTTGACATGATCAGGAATAGTCAGCATGGATTTGTCAAGGGCAGGTCGTGCCTTACAAGCCTAGTTGAGTTCTTCGATAATGTGACTGAACACATTGACGAAGGAAGTGCCGTGGACGTAGTGTACATGGACTTCAGCAAGGCGTTTGATAAGGTCCCCCATGCAAGACTTCTTGAGAAGGTGAGAGGGCATGGGATCCAAGGGCCTTTGGCCTTGTGGATCCAGAACTGGCTTGCCTGCAGAAGGCAGAGAGTGGTTGTGGATGGGGCTTTTTCTGAATGGAGGTCAGTCACCAGCGGAGTGCCTCAAGGATCTGTTCTGGGACACTTGTTGTTTGTCATTTTCATAAATGACCTGGATGAGGAAGTGGAGGGATGGGTAAGTAAGTTCGCTGATGACACTAAGGTCGGTGGTGTTGTGGATGGTCTGGAAGGATGGCAAAAGTTGCAGCAGGAATGGGCGGAGAAGTGGCAGATGGACTTCAACGCGGATAAATGCGTAGTCGTCCATTTTGGCAGAACCAACGGGATGAACGAGTACACTATCAAGGACAGAAGTCTGAGTAGTGTTGAAGAGCAGAAGGATCTAGGGGTCCGGGTCCACAGGACTCTTAAATCGGCCTAGCAGGTGGAGGAGGTGGTCAAGAAGGCGTATGGTGTACTGGCGTTCATTAATCGAGGGATTGAGTTTAGGAGTCGGGAAGTAATGCTGCAACTTTATAAGACCCTTGTCAGGCCTCATTTAGAGTATTGTGCGCAGTTCTGGTCGCCTCACTATAGGAAAGATGTAGAAGCTATTGAGAGGGTACAGAGGAGATTTACAAGGATGTTGCCTGGACTGGGAGGCATGCCTTATGAAGTTAGGTTGAGGAAGCTGGGACTCTTTTCCCTGGAGAGACGAAGGTTGAGAGGCGACCTGATAGAGGTTTATAAAATGTTGAGAGGAATAGATAGGGTGGACTCTTAGAGGCTATTTCCCCGGGTTGAAATGGTTGCAACGAGAGGACACAGATTTAAGGTACAGGGAGGGAAGTTCAGAAGTGATGTTAGGGGTACGTTTTTCACTCAGAGGGTGGTGAGTGAATGGAATCGGCTGCCGTCAGTGGTTGTGGAGGCGAACTCGCTGGGGTCTTTTAAAAGACTTCTGGATGAGTATATGGGGTTTAATGAGATTGAGGGTTATAGATAGGTCTGTAGGTTGGTAGGTGTTGATGTGATCGGCGCAACTCATGGGCCGAAGGGCCTGTTTGTGCTGTAGTGTTCTATGTTCTATGTTCTATGCTCACCGGTCAGTGATCAGGAGCAAGAACCATGGCTGATTTCCCCTCTCTCTAATCCAAGGGTGTTACGGGACAGTGACCTGATATCTGTCTCTCTCTCAAACCCAGAGATCACTGGCCAATGATCAGGAGCAGGAACTCTGGCTAATTTCCGTTTTGTCTAGCCGACACTGAGGGCAATTTCCCACCCACATACTTGAGATCAACACTGCAGACCAAGGTTAGGGTAAAGATAGGAGCAGGTGATCTACCCGGCTAGAGCTAGCATGGCTACTTGACTTTGGCTTTTGCGTCTAGAGGACTTAAACTGCGTGCCATGTGATCAGACACTTGTTAACAAAGAACAACCCAGCAGGCGAAACAGGCCCTTCGGCCCAATGAGCCCACGCCACCCGTTCAACAAAGCATTTTCCTACACCTACCCTGCCCTGTGTGTATGTGAATGGAACCCCTAATGTAGCTAGATTCAGGGGAGAATAGTGTCAATTTGGTACACCAATCAGCGTAAGAGCACATCTTTGGGGTGTGGGAGGAAACCAGAGCACCTGTGGTTGCATGGGAGGAATCCCATGCAACCACAGGGAGAATGCGCAAACTCCCACAGACACAGGCCCAAATCCATGCATCCGCACAGCTAGCAGTGATGGTCACTGAGCTGTTGTGGCGCCCTTCTGATGGTCCAGGATTAAGCATACACAATGACACGAAGTACTAGGCCACTCTCGGAACCTCCAAGAGCAGCCCACGCACGACCCACCGTGTGCATGCCCCTCGTTTGACAACAAGGTGGACAAAGTTTAGATTGGCTCGGAGGGAACATAGAACCCTACAGTGCAGAAACAGGCCCTTCGGCCCATCGAGTCTGCACCGAACACAATCCCACCCACACCCTATCCCCATATCCCTACACATTTACCTGCTAATCCCTCTAACCTACACATCCCAGGACACTAAGGGGCAATTTTAGCATAGCCAATGAACCTAACCCGCACATCTTTGGACTGTGGGAGGAAACCGGAGCACCCGGAGAAAACCCACGCAGACACGAGGAGAATGTGCAAACTCCACACAGGCAGTGACCCGAGCCGGGAATCGAACCCAGGACCCTGGAGCTGTGAAGCAGCAGTGCTAACCACTGTGCTACCGTGCCGGCTAGCGGAGGGAGTTGAAGAGTGAGCTAAGAAGGGCTAAAAGAGGACATGAGAAGACTTTGTCTGATAGGGTTAAGGAGAATCCTAAGGCGTTCTATAGGTATGTCAAGAACAGAAGGTTGGTTAGGGCAAGATTAGGGCCAGTTATAGACAGCAGAGGGAAGTTATGTGTGGAACCGGAGGAGATTGGAGAGGCATTGAACCAATATTTCTCTTCGGTGTTCACACAGGGGGACATGGGTATAGCTGAGGAGGACACTAGATTGCAGGGGAGTAGAATTGACAGTGTTGCAGTTGATAAGGAGGATGTGCTAGATATTCTGGAGGGTCTGAAAATAGATAAGTCCCCTGGTCCGGATGGGATTTACCCCAGGATTCTCTGGGAGGCAAGAGAGGTGATTGCAGAGCCTCTGGCTCTGATCTTCAGGTCGTCGTTGGCCTCTGGTATAGTACCAGAAGATTGGAGGTTAGCGAATGTTGTCCCATTGTTTAAGAAGGGGAACAGAGACTTCCCCGGGAATTATAGACCGGTGAGTCTCACTTCTGTTGTGGGCAAGGTTTTAGAAAAAATTATTCGGGATAGGATTTATAGTTATTTGGAGAGTAATGAATTGATTGGAGATAGTCAGCATGGTTTTGTAGCGGGTAGGTCGTGCCTTACTAACCTTATTGAGTTTTTTGAGAAAGTGACCAAAGAGGTGGATGGGGGTAAGGCAGTGGACGTGGTGTATATGGATTTTAGTAAGGCGTTTGATAAGGTTCACCATGGTAGGCTTCTGCAGAAAATGCAGATGTATGGGATTGGGGATGATCTAGGGAATTGGATCAGGAATTGGCTAGCAGATAGGAGACAGAGGGTGGTGGTTGATGGTAAATATTCATCATGGAGTTCGGTTACGAGTGGTGTGCCTCAGGGATCTGTTTTGGGGCTACTGCTGTTTGTAATTTTTATTAATGATCTGGATGAGGGTATAGTTGGGTGGATTAGTAAATTTGCTGATGACACCAAAGTCGGAGGTGTGGTAGATAGTGATGAAGGGTGTCATAGTTTGCAGAAAGACTTAGGCAGGTTGCAGAGCTGGGCCGAGAGGTGGCGGATGGAGTTTAATGCAGAGAAGTGTGAGGTAATTCACTTTGGTAGGAATAACAGACGTGTTGAGTATAGGGCTAACGGGAGGACTTTGAATAGTGTGGATGAGCAGAGGGATCTAGGTGTATGTGTACATAGATCCCTGAAAGTTGGGAATCAAGTAGATAAGGTTGTTAAGAAGGCATACGGTGTCTTGGCGTTTATTGGTAGGGGGATTGAATTTAGGAGTCGCAGCGTCATGTTGCAACTGTACACAACTCTGGTGCGGCCACACTTGGAGTACTGTGTGCAGATCTGGTCCCCACATTACAGGAAGGATGTGGAGACTTTGGAGAAGGTGCAGAGGAGGTTTACCAGGATGTTGCCTGGTATGGAGGGGAGGTCCTATGAGGAGAGGCTGAGGGATTTGGGGTTGTTTTCGCTGGAAAGAAGGAGGCTAAGAGGGGATCTTATTGAAACATATAAGATGATTAGAGGTTTAGATAGGGTGGATAGTAATAGCCTTTTTCCTCTGATGGAGAAATCTAGCACGAGGGGGCATGGCTTTAAATCAAGGGGTGGTAGTTATAGGACGGATGTCAGGGGTAGGTTCTTTACCCAGAGGGTGGTGAGGGATTGGAATGCCCTGCCTGCTGCAGTTGTAAATGCGCCTAGTTTGGGGGCGTTTAAGAGATCTGTGGATAGGTTTATGGATGAAAAGGGATTGGTTTAGGTTAGTGGGTCATTGTTTTTGTAACTGGTCGGCGCAACATCGTGGGCCGAAGGGCCTGTTCTGCGCTGTAATGTTCTATGTTCTATGTATGTCATCACTGCAATGGGATGCTTCTGAGCCATGAGCCAATTATTACTTTAAGCAGAATACACAAAAATAAATAAAGTGTTGTTGTTAATCAATTTCCTTCACATGAATAACTTGATCTAATAATGCAACTGGAGTGTGACCTACCGGCAGGTTAAGTTTCTTCGCATCAACTGGGACATGGAAGGGCCAGGCGAACTGGTGTTTCCACAGTGTTTTCACCACCCCTTTCAGCATGTACTGCAGCTGGTTAGTCACACGCCCAGGCCTGTTGGTGTTCATAACCTCTGGCAGCGAAATGATGTCTGTCCCAATGGAGGCCAGTGGCTGCACAGCAGGAGCTGCTGCTGACATCTGTGGGCTCCACAACACGTCACAACTCAATGACAGCCTCTGGACTCTCCTCTTTGTTCAAAGCTCCCCAAATGTAACTGAAATCCCATCTCTCATCACTCCAACTTCCCTCTATTGTGCAAACTGTAGAAAGAAAGTGTCATGTTAAAAGAGGATAAATCAGAAAAAAAGTTTAAAGTTTATTTATTAGTCACAAATAAGGCTTACATTAACACTGCAATGAAGTTACTATGAAAATCCCCTAGTGGCCACAGTCTGATGCCTGTTCAGGTCAATGCACCTAACCAGCACGCCTTTCAGAACGTGGGAGGAAACCAGAGCACCCGGAGGAAACCCACACGAGAGAACATGCAAACTCCACACAGACAGTGACCCGAACAGGAATAGAACCTGGGTCCCTGGCGCTGTGAAGCAGCAGTGCCAACCACTGTGTCACCGTGTATGAACAAAACACACCATATCACCACAAGAATATCAGGAGGCAGCATTGGACACATGTCACCATGCCAACAGGGCAGTGCTGGGAATATCCACATTACATGCCTGGTTAAAGGATGGTATAAAAAAAAGGTGCTGCATGAAACTCAGTAAATTCTTCTGCTCGCTCAGATTTTTTGGCAGCTGATGTGCTGTTTGGGAATATAACACAAAAACTAAGAACAACAGATTATTCAGTCCCTCCCTCAAGCTTGCTCTGCCATTCAATAAGATTGTGGCAGATCTGATTTTGGGCTAAACTCAACTCCCTTATCAAACCACACAAGTCTCAGAATTGCAATGATTCAAGGCTTCAAGGAACAGCAGATTCTGGCTTCAATATTTAACAAAATATGTCACCAAATGAAAACTCAGTCTGCGCTAGTACCAAGCACTTAAGCAGCATCTCTCTCTCTCTCTAACACACAAACCGAGCTGAGACTGAGGTAACTCACATTCCCAACAGATTTTAGTTAAAGCGTGATAATTTCTAAACATGTATATGAGCTTTTAAAATCAAATAACTAGAGATCTGCATACAAAGAGAAACAGTAACCAGGTCCCAGGCTGTTTTCCACTTGGATCATTTCACATTGACTTACTCCCCTCTGATTCGTTGACAAGGTTACGCAATGAGAAGATGTGAAATACCAAGTACCAAAAATAACCCAAAGCACTCACGAGAAAGAAGATTCAACCAGAGCAGCGGCATCATACCAATGTCTGAGAGAGGTTGTAATTGTCCTCAATATCCATCAACTAGAAAACAAAATCAGGATTCCTGTTCCAGATCAGGAGCAGTAACACTAGCTGGAAATGCACTAGTTCAAGTTCATTTATAAGTCACATTGCAATGAAGTTACTGTGAAAACCCCCAAGTCGCCACACTGCAGCACCCATTTGGGTACACAGAGGGAGAATTTAGTATGGCCAATGCACCTAACCAGTACATCTTTCGGACGATGAGAGGAAACCAGAGCACCAGGAGGAAATCCACACAAACATGGAGAAAATATGCAAACTCCATATGTGACTGGAGGCACGCCCGATAGGGAACGGCAGCAGAGGGGGGGGGGGCTTCAAAAACAGGTCCAACATGTTCCCTTTAAGGTGATAGGAAGAAGTAACAAGCCCAGAGAACCATGGATGATCAGAGATATTCAGGATATGATGAGAAGGAAAAGAGAGGCTTTTAGCAGGTACAAAGGGAGCAAATCAGCAGTGGTATTAATGGAGTACAGAAAGTGCAGGGTGCAACTTAAGACAAAATTAGGAGAGCAAAGAGCGGATATGAGGAAGCTCTGGCTGGTAAAATTTGGAAAAATCCCAAGATCCATCAGAGCTGCTTAAAGAGAGTATCGGATGAAGCTAGAATCCAAGGACAGCCACACACACCTCATCACCTATGGCAAGGTCTGCAAGACATGGGCGGCACGGTAGCACAGTGGTTAGCACTGCTGCTTCACAGCTCCAGGGTCCTGGGTTCGTTTCCCGGCTCGAGTCACTGTGTGTGAAGTTTGCACATTCTCCCTGTGTCTGCATGGGTTTCCTCCAGGTACTCTGGTTTTCTCCCACAGATGTGGGAATGCCGGCGTTGGACTGGCGTAAACACAGTAAAAAGTCTGACAACACCAGGTTTTAGTCCAACCGATTTATTTGATAATATTCTCACAAGCTTTCGAGGGGACTGCCTCTTCGTCAGGTGAATGGAGAGTTCTGGCCCCAGACAGAGCATATAAAGCACATATAAAGCTCCATTCACCTGACGAAGAGGCAGTCCTCTCGAAAGCTTGTGAGTATTATTAAATAAATCGATTGGACTAAAACCTGGTGTTGTCAGACTTTTTACTGTGTTTCTTCCACAGTCCAAAGATGTGCGGGGTTAGGTTGATTGGCCATGCTAAGAAATTGCCCCTTAGTGTCCAGAGATACATGGGTTAGAGGGATTAGTGGGTATAATATGTAGGGACATGGGGGTAGGACCTGGGTGGGATTGTAGTCGAAGGGCCTCTTTCTGCACTGTAGAGTTCTATGATTCTGTGACATAATCGGCTACAAGATGAAGGCATGTAATATCGCCAGGTCCCAATGCACCCCTCCCCAATGAGCCCATTTTGAGCAATACGTCAGTGATGGGGCACCCTCCACCCAGGAAGCCTCGGCGAACCTGTATCTGAGGTCACCACTGCAGATATCAGAGCAGCCTTTTCAACATGTCAACTCACAGAAAACGACGTGCCCGGATAAGCACTCAGATACCATGCAGGCCAGCTGGCAGGGGTATCGCAGACATCTTTAATCTCTCTTTACATCAATCTGAGGTCACTATCTGTTTCAAGACAACGACCATGATCCCAGTACAAAAAAAAGCCAAACAGCATGTCTTAATTAGTGACTATCATCCAGTGTCTGAGAGTCATCATTATGAAGTGCTTCGAAATGTTAGTCAAGGCACAAATCAATTCCAGCCTCCCTGGTTCACCTACCGCCACAACAGGTCCATAGCAGACATCATCTTCCTGGCCCTACACTTAACCCTGGAATACCTAGATAACAAAGACACCTGTCAGATTCCTATTTATTGAGTACAGCTCAGCCTTCAATACCATTATTTTTACGAGACTGATCTCACAACGACATTGCCTGGGGCTCGGTCCTCCCTCTGCAGCTGGATCCTACATTTTTTAACCCAGAGACCACAATCATAAGGATCAACAACACCTCCCTCACAATTCTCCTCAACACCAGTGCCCCACAAGACTGTGCCTTCAGCCCCTTACTACACTCCTTACACACCTATGACTGTGCAGCCAAATTCACCTTCAACTCCATTTTCAAGTTTGCGGATGACACCACCGTAGTGGGTCGAATTTCAAACAATGATGAGACGGAGTATAGGAATGAAATAGAGAATCTGATGAACTGGTGTGACGACAATAATCTCTCCCTCAATGTCAGCAAAACAAAGGAGATAGTCATTGATTTCAGGAAGTGTAGTGGAGAACTTGCCCCTGTCTACATCAACAGGGATGAAGTGTAAATGTTTGAGAGCTTCAGGTTTCAAGGTGTCTAGATCACCAACAACTTGTCCTGGTCCCTCCATGATAACACTATAGTTAAGAAAGCCCAACAACGCCTCTACTTTCTCAGAAGACTGAGGAAAGACTGACTGGCTTGTCAGCTACGACTCTTACCAAAGCATTCTTTCTGGTTGTATCACAGCTTGGTATCCTGTTCTGCCCAAGACCCCAAAAAATGACAAAGGGTTGTGAAGGAAGCCGAGTCCATTGTGCAAAGCAGCCTCCCATCCATTGACACTGTATACGCTCGCCATTGCCCCAGGAAAACAGCCAGCATAGTCAAGGGCTCCACACACCCTGGACATTCTCCCTTCCACCTTCTTCCATCAGGAAAAAGATACAAAAGTTTGAGGTCACATACCAGCCAACTCGAGAACAGCTTCTTCCCTGCTGCTGTCAGGGTTTTGAATGGGTCCACATTGTATTAAGTTGATCTTTCTCTACATTCTAGCTATGACTGTAACACTACATTCTGCATTCTTTCCTTCTCTGCGAACGATACATTTTGTCTGTACAGTGCACAAGAAACAATACTTTTCATTTTATACTGATGCATATGATAAGAATAAATCAAATCAAAAAGATATCCTATATGTACATCAATGGGAAAAGGATAACCGGGCAAAGAATAGGGTCCATTGTGGGCCAATCTTTGGGTGGAGCCAGGGGACATTGGTAGAATGTTGAGTGAATACGTCACATCCGTCTTCACCCAAGAGAATGAGGATAAAGATATGGAATTCTGGGAGGGACACTGCAGGTTTCTTGAGCAAATTGACATAGGGAGTGACAAGGTGCTGGAGGTGCTGTGTAGGCTTAAAAAATGGACAAAATCCAAGTCTGGATAAATTGTGCCTCACGCTTCTGTGGGAGACAAGGGAGAAGGTTGCAAGGGCTCTGACCCAGGTTTTTTAGAATACAAACCTCTCAATTCAGTAAATGAAGGCTCACCCAGTAAGGAAGGAGCGGTGGGGTGTTTAAAGCCAGCTGACTCCACTCAGGCTGACAATTGATGGACACAGTGCTGACCTGCACTCTGCAGCACCAGGACAGCATTCAGAACTCACTGCAAATAAAGGGGGATGGTGATTATTATAAATTGCATGGCAAAGCTGAGCTTGTTTCCCTTCGAAACATACGAACAAGGAGCAGATAGCAACCACTTGGGGGGGGGGGGGGTGGTTACAGGAATAGGGTGGCATGTAGACCTGGATGGGATGCTCTTTCAGAGAATCAGTGCAGACTCGATGGGACGAATGGCCTCTTCTGCACTGTAGGGATTATATGATTCTCAGTGGCGTCTTAGTCTTCTAAACAGCAGGTACAAGACTAACCTGTCCAAAAGAGAAAACGCTGGAAAATCTCAGCACGTCTGGTGGCATCTGTAAGGAAAGAAAAGAACTGACGTTGAGTCCAGATGATCCTTTGTCAAACTTACTGATGCTGCCAGACATGAGATTTTCCAGCGTTTTCTCCTTTGGTTTCAGATTACAGCATCCTCAGTAATTTGCTTTTATTTACTAACCTGTCCAATCTTTCCTCATCAGACAACCCACCCATTCCTGGTAGTAGAATAAAGAACAAAGAAAATTACAATACAGGAACAGGCCCTTTGCCCTCCAGGCCTGCACCAATCATGCTGCCCGACTTAACTAAAACCCCCTACTCTTCCAAGGACCATATCCCTCTGTTCCCATCCTATTCATATACCTGTCAAGATGCCCCTTAAAAGTCACAACTGTATCCGCTTCCACTACCTCCCCTGGCAACGGGTTCCAAGCACCACTTCTCTCTAAAAAATCTGCTTCATACATCTCCTTTAAACCTTGCCCCTCGCACCTTAAACCTATGCCCCCTAGTAATTGACTCTTCCGTTCTGGGAAAAAGCTTCTGATTAACCACTCTGTCCGTGCCCCTCATCTTGTAGACTTCTATCAGGTCTCTCCTCAACATCCATTGCTCCAGTGAGAACAAACCAAGTTTCTCCAACCTCTCCTCATAGCTAATGCCCTCCATACCAGACAACATCCTGGCAAATCTTTTCTGTACTCTCTCCAAAGCCTCCACATTCTTCTGGTCATGTGGTGACCAGAATTGAACACTATATTCCAAGTGCTACCTCACTAAAGTTCTACAAAGCTGCAACATGACTTGACAATTTTTAAACACAATACCCTGACCAATGAAGGCAAGCATGCCGTATGCCTTCTTGACTATCTTTTCTACCTGCATTGCCACTTTCAGTGACCTATGTACCTGTACACCCAGATCCCTTTGCTATCCCCTCTGCCATATACTGTACACTTCCTATCTGTATTAGATCTTCCAAAATGCATTACTTCACATTTGTACGGATTAAACTCCACCTACCATCTCTCCACCCAAGCCTCCAACTGATCTATATTCTACTGATTGTCCTCATCGCAATGTGCAAATCCACCAATCTTTGTGTCGCCCTCAAATTTATTAATCAAACCAGTTACATTTTCCTCCAAATCATTTATATATATTACAAACAGCAAAGGTCCCAGCACTGACCCCTAAGGAACGCCACTTGTCACAGCCCTCCATTCAGAAACACACCTTCCAATGCTACCCTCTTCTTTGACTGAGCCAGTTCTGTATCCACCTTGCCAGCTCACCTCTGATCCCACTCGACTTCACCTTCTGCACCAGTCTGCCATGAGGGACATGGTCAAAGGTCTTACTGAAGTCCATGTAGACAACATCCACTGCCCTGCCCTCAATCATCTTCGTCACTTCCTCGAAAAATTCAATCAAGTTCATGAGACACGACCTCCCCTTCACAAAATTATTCTGCTAAATCTTTTCTGAACTACTTATAATGTATTTATATACTTCCTTAAAATAAGGTGACCAATTCTGCACAAAGTACTCCAGGTGTAGTATCATCAATACCCTGGACAATATCAGCAAATTTGGCAACCATCCCATCCATCAAAGTCATTTACATAAATTGTAAACAGTTGAGGCCCAGCACAACGCCACACCCACTTGTTACATCTTGCCAGCCTGAAAAAGACCCATTTAAATAATAAAAGCAAAATATTGCAAATGCTGGAAATCTGAAACAAAAACAGAAAATGCTGGGAAAACTTAGCAGATCCATTAATGCCTACTGTCTGTTCCATTAGCCAGCCAATCATCCATGGCTCCATTTGGGCAGGTCCAATGGGATGAAGGAGTGCAATATCAAGGGTAGGAGTCTTAGCAGTGTTGAGGAGCAGAAGGACATTGGGGTTCAGGTCCACAGGACTCTTAAATCGGCCTCACAGGTGGAAGATGTGGTCAAGAAGACGTATGGCGTGCTAGCCTTCATTAATCGAGGGATTGCGTTTAGGAGTCGGGAGGTAATGCTGCAACTTTATAAGACCCTTGTCAGACCCCACTTGGAGTACTGTGCGCAGTTCTGGTCACCTCATTACAGGAAGCATGTGGAAGCTATTGGGGGTGCAGAGGAGATTTACAAGGATGTTGCCTGGATTGGGAGGCATGCCTTATGAAGATAGGTTGAGGGAGCTCGGTCTCTTCTCCCTGGAGATGAAGGTTGAGAGGCGACCTGATAGAGGTTTAGAAAATGTTGAGAGGTATAGATAGGATGGATTCTCAGAGGCTATTTCTCAGGGCTGAAACGGTTGCTTCGAGACGACACAGGTTTAAGGTGCTGGGGAGTAGGTACAGAGGAGATGTCAGGGGTAAGTTTTTCACTCAGAGGGTGGTGAGTGAGTGGAATCGGCTGCTGTTGGTGGTGGTAGAGGCGAATTCACTGGAGTCTTTTAAAAGACTTCTGGATGAGTACATGGGATTTAATGGGATTGGGAGTTATAGATAGTTCTACTGCCTGGTAGGTATGGATATGATCGGCACAACTTGTGGGCTGAAGTGCTGTAGTGTTTCTATGTTCTATTTATGCCTTATGTCACCCACTATAATGTAAACTTTTGTTTTCCACAATAACCTTTAATGTGACACTTTATCAAATGCTTTCTGAAAATCTAAGTACAGTACATCCACTGGTTCCTTTTATCCATGGCACGTTACTTCCTCAAGGAATTCCAGGTTAAACATGATTTCCCTATCACAAACTTTAATTTTCAAGTTTGCTGATGACACCACCATAGTGGTGCAGATCTCAAACAGTGGTAAGATGGGGTACAGGAATGAGATAAAGAATCTGGTGACCTGATGCGACGACAATAATCTCTCCCTCAATGTCAACAAAAGAGGTTGTCATCAACTTCAGGAAGCGCAGTGGAGAACATGCCCTTGTCTACTTCAATGGAAGTAGAAATGGTTGAGAGCGTCAAGTTTTTAGATGTCCAGATCACCAACAACCTGTCCTGGTCCCCCCATGCCGACACTATAATTAAGAAAACCCCACCAATGGCTGTACTTTCTCAGAAGACTAAGAAAATTTGGCATGTCAGCTTTGAGTCTCAGCAATTTTTACAGATGTACCACAGAAAGCATTCTTTTTGGTTGTATCACAGCTCAGTATGGCTCCTGCTCTGCTCAAGACTGCAAGAAACTACAAAAGATCGGGAATGTAGCCCAATCCATCACGCAAACCAGCCTCCCATCCTTTGACTCTGTCTATACTTCCCACTGTCTCAGAAAAACAGCTAGCATAATCAAGGACTCCACACACCCGTCATTCTCTCTGCCATCTTCTTCCACTGGGAGAAAGATACAGAAGATATATAGAAGTCATGTAGTAACCGACTCAAGAACAGCTTCTTCTCTGTTGCCATCAGACTTTTGAATGGACTTACCTCACATAAGTTGATCTTCTCCACAGCCTTGCTATGTTGTAAAACTATATTCTGCACTCTCTCCTTTCCTTCTCTATGAATAGTATGCGTGGTCTGTAGCAAACAAGACAATGTGTTTCACTATATACATGTGACAATAATAAATCAAAATTAAAAACTATATTGACTCTGCCTGATTGCCTTGAACTTATCCAAGTATCCTGCTATAACTTCTTTAATAATAGCATCTAACATTTTCCTTTGACAAATGATAAGCCAACCGGTCTAGTTTACCACTTTCTGACTCCCTCTCTCTTTGATGTGGAGTTGCCAGTGTTCGACTTGGGTGAGCACAACAAAAGATTACACAAAACCAAGCTAAATCCCAACAGGTTTATAGGGAATCATGGGCTTTTGGTGCACTGCCCATTCACCACGTGAGTGGAGTAGACTCACAAACACGGCATATATAGGCAAAGTTACAAGTGCAAGATAATGGTTAGAATGTGTGTCTTTACAGGTAATCAAGTCTTGACAGTATAGACAGTGAGAGTGGAGAAAGGGATAATCACAGTTAAAGAGGTGTGAATTGTCTCAAGCCAGGACAGTTAGTAGGATTTTACAAGCCTAGGCCAAATGATGGGGGTTACACATAGTGTGACATGAATCCAGACCCCAGTTGAGACCGTCTTCATGCGTGTGGAACTTGGCCATCAGTATCAAAGAAAATTACAGCACATGAACAGGCTCTTCGACCCTCCAAGCCTGCACTGACCACGCAGCCTGACTTAACCAAAACCCCCTACCCTTCCGAGGACCATATTTCTCTATTCCCATCCTATTTGTGTATTTGTCCAGATCCCCCTTAAAATTCACTATCATATCTGCTTCCACTACTTCCCCCAGCAGCCACCACCCTCTGGTTAAAAAACTTGCCTCATACATCTCCTTTGAACCTTGCCCCTTGCATCTTAAACCTATGCCCCTTAGTAACTGACTCTTCCACCCCGGGAAAAAGCTTTTGATTATCCACTCTGTCCATGCTCCTCATAATCTTGTAGACTTCTATCAGGATGCCCCCTCAACCTCCGTCTCAGTGAGAACAAACCAAGTTTCTCCAACATCTCCTTATAGCTAATGCCCTCCATACCAGGCAATATCCTGATAAATCTTTTCTGTACCCTCTCCAAAGCCTCCACATCCTTCTGGTACTGCGGCTGTATGAGCCCTCCGAGGTGTCCTCCTGGAGTACAGTTGTGATATTCTCCTTAACCAGTAGTACAACTCCCCCACCCCTTTTACATCCCCCTCTATTCCACCTGAAATATCTGTATGGTGGAAGCTGCCAATCCTGTCCTTCCCTCAACCAAGTCTCTGTAATAGCAACAATATTGTAGTTCCAAGTACTAATCCAAGCTCTAAATTCATCTGCCTTCCCTGTTATACTTCTCACATTGAAATAAATACACTTCAATCCACCAGATCATCTTTGATTAGCAACCACACTCTACCTGTTCTTTCTGAGTCTTACTGGCCCTACTCTCTGGTTTCCCTTCAGTTAATTCACCTTTGCTTTGGTTCCCACCCCCTGCCAAACTAGTTTAAATCCTCCCACGTGACACTAGCAAACCTCCCGGCCAGAACATTTAAGCCCCTCCAGTTTAGATGCAACTCCTCCTTCTTGTACAGGTCCCACCTGCCCCAAAAGAGATCCCAATGGTCCAGATATCTGAAATCTTCCCTCCTACACCAACTGTTTAGCCACGTGTTGAGCTGCACTGTCTTCCTATTCTGAGCCTCACTAGCACATGGCACAGGGAGTAATCCTGAGATTACAACCCTAGAGGTCCTGCTTTTCAACTTTCTACCTAATTCCCTAAACTGCTGCTGCAGGACCTCATCACTCTTCCTACCTCTTCCTTCCTACGAGTAGACAGAGGGGAACCGGTGGATGTGGTGTTTTTAGATTTTCAAAAGGCGTTTGATAAGGTGCCTCATAAAAGATTGCTACAGAAGGCTAGGGTGCACGGAGTTGGGGGTAAGGTGTTAGCATGGATAGAGGATTGGCTGTCTAATAGGAAGCAGAGAGTTGGTCTCTCAAGCTACTACCTATGACACTTTTCTCCATCTTCATGCTCCTGAGTGCATCCAACTGGTGCTGCAACCTATCCATGCGGTCTATGGAAGCATCACGGATCTCCCACATCTCACAAGTGCAGCACTTACTTGGTATTAGAAATGTCGGTCAGTGGGGTTAAGTTATTGAAGAAGCTGTTCTCGAGTCGGCTGGTACAGGCCCTCAGACTTTTGTCTCTTTTTCCCCAACAGAAGAAGGTGGAAGAGAGAATGTTCGGGGGGTGCATGGGATCCTTAATTATGTTGGCTGCTTTACCAAGGCTGTGGGAAGTGTAGACAGAGTCAATGGACGGGAGGCTGGTTTGCATGATGGACTGGGCTACATTCACGGCCTTTTTTAGTTTCTTGCGGTCTTGGACAGAGCAGGAGCCCATACCAAACTGTGATGCAACCAGAAAGAATGTTTTCTATGGTGCATTTGTAAACGTTGGTGAGTCGGAGTGGACATGCCGAATTTCTTTCATCTTCTTTGAAGGTGTTGGTGGGCTTTCTTAACTAGAGTGTCAGCATTGGGGGACCAGGACAGGTTGTTGGTGATCAGGACACCTAAAAATTTGAAGCTTTCAACCATGTCCACTTCATCCCCATTGACCTAGACAGGGGCATGCTCTCCACTATACTTCCTGAAGTCAATGACTACCTCCTTCATGTTGTTGACATTGAGGGAGAGATTATTGTCATTGCACCAGTTCCCCAGATTCTCTCTCTCTTTCCTGTACTCTGTCTTGTCATTGTTTGAGATCCAACTCACTACAGTGGTGTCATCAGCAAACTTGAAATTCGAGTTGGAGGGGAATTTGGCTGCACAGTCATAGGTGTATAAGGAGTATGGTAGTGGGCTGAGAACACCGGTGTTGAAGATGATCGCGAAGGAGGTGTTGTTGCCTATCATATTGATTGTGATCTGTGGGTTAGGAAGTCTGGGATGCAGTTGTAGAGGTAGGAAACGAGGTTCAGGCCCACGAGTTTGGCAATCAGTCTTGTAGGCATAGTAATGTTGAAGGCTGAACTGTAGTCAATAAATAAGAGTCTGACATAAATGTCCTTGTTATCTAGGTGTTCCAGGATTGACTGCAGGGCCAGGAAGATGGCATCTGCTGTGACCCTGTTATGATGGTCGGCAAACTGTAATGGATCCAGGCAATCAGGAATTGATTCATGTCATGACAAACCTTTCGAAACACTTCATAATGATGGATGTCAGAGCCACAGGATGATAGTCATTAAGGCACATTGCTTGGCTTTTCTTTGGTACTAGGATGATGGTTGTCTTCTTGAAAAAGATGGGGACCTCAGATCGTTGTAGAGCGAGGTTGAAGATGTCTGGGAACACCCCCATCAAGTAGGTGTAGGGGTAGAGTTAGGAGACAAATCAGCAAGACAAAAAGGAGACACGAAATTGTTTTGGCAGGTAAGGCAAAGGAGAATCCAAAGAGCTCCTACAAATACATAAAGGGCAAAAGAGTAACAAGGGAGAGAACATAGGGCCTCTTAAGGATCAACAAGGTCATCTTTGTACAGACCCACAAGAGGTGGATGAGATTCTAAATGAATATTTCTCGCCAGTATTTACTGTTGACAAAAGCACGGATATTAGGGAACTTGTGGAATTAAATACTGATGTCTTGAAGAGAGTGTACATATTAGAGGGGTGGTGGTGCTGGAAGTCTTAAAGCACATCAAGGTAGGTAAATCCCTGGGACCTGATGAGGTGTATCCCAGACATTTTGGGACGCTAGAGAAGTAATTGCAGGTCCCTTAGCTGGGATATTTGAATCATCGATAGCCACAGGCGAGGTGCCTGAAGATTGAAGAAGGGCAAATGTTGTGCCTTTGTTTAAAACGGGCTGCAGAGAAAAGCCTGGGAACTACAGGCCAGTTAATCTCACATCTGTGGTGGGTAAATTGTTGGAAGATATTTTGAGAGACAGGATCTATATGAATTTAGAGATGCAAGGACTGATCAGGGACAATCAGCATGGCTTTGTGAATGGAAAATCATGTCTCACAAATTTAATTGAGTTTTTTGAAGGATAACCAAGAAGGTAGATGAGGGCAGTGCAGTTGATGTTGTCAACATGGACTTTAGCAAGGCTTTTGACAAGGTACCGTGTGGTAGGTTGTTGCATAAAGTTAAATGTCACTGGATCCAGGGTGAGGGATCTAAATGGATACAAAACTGGCTTCAAGGTGGTTGAACAGTTATTTTTCAAACTGAAGGCATATAACTAGCAGTGTGCCTCAGGGGTCAGCTCGGGGTCACTATTATTTATCATTTATATTAATGATTTGGATGAAAATATAGGGGGCATGGTTAGTAAGTTTGCAGATGATGCCAGGATTGATGGCATGATGGACAGTGAGGAAGGTTATCTCCAATTGCAGCAGGATCTTGATCAATTAAGATCAATATAAGATGATGAATGGGATGGATAGGATAGAAGTGGAGAGACTCTTCCCGCTCAAAAAAGACAGTAGGACTAGGGGGCACAGCCTCAAGATAAAGGGGGGGGGGGGGGGGGGCGTTTTAGAACGGAGTTGAGGAGGAACTTCTTCACTCAAATCATGATGAATCTCTGGAATTCTCTGCCCGTTGAAGTGGTGGAGGCTGCCTCGCTAAATATTTTCAAGAAGCGGGTTGATGGGTTTTTGATAAGAGAAGGGATTAAGGGTTATGGGGAGAAAGCGGGAAAGTGGAACTGAGCCACGACAGATCAGCCATGATCTTATTGAATGGCGGGGCAGGCTCGAAGGGCCAGATGGCCTACTCCTGCTCCTATTTCTTATGTTCTTAATTGGGCCAGTGGGGTGACAAATGGTAGCTGGAGTTTAATTTAGATAACTGCGAGGTGATGCATTTTAGTAGATTGAACCAGGGTAGGACTTACTCAGTTAATGGTAGGACACTGGGGAAAGTTACAGAACAAAGAGATCTAGGGGTACATATAATAGAATCATAGAAAAACTACAGCACAAACAGGCCCTTCTGCCCACAAGTTAAACCAATTATATCTCTAGCTACTAGGCTTACCTATAACCCTCAATCCTATTAAGTCCCACGTACTCATCCAGAAGTCTTTTAAAAGACCCTATCGATTTTGCCTCCACCACCACCGATGTCAGCTGATTCCAGTCACCCAACACCCTCTGAGTGAAAAACTTACTCCTGACACCTCCTCTGTACCTACTCCCCAGCACCTTAAACCTATGTCCTCTTGTGGCAGCCATTTCAGCCCTGGGAAAAAGCCTTTGAGAATCCACGCAATCAATACCTCTCAACATCTTATACACCTCTATCAGGTCCCCTCTCATCCTTCGTCTCTCCAAGGAGAAAAGACTGAGCTCTCTCAACCTATCCTCATAAGGTATGCCACCCAATTGGTAATATCCTTGTAAATCTCCTCTGCACCCTTTCAATGGCTTCCTGTAATGAGGGGACCAGAATTGAGCAGTACTGTCAGGAGTAACGTTTTCACTCAAAGAGTGGAATATAAACTACATCTACTGCTCTTCCTTTGTCAATGCATTTAGTCACATTTTCAAAAAACTCAACCAGGCTCGTAACATAGAAGATTACAGCGCAGAACAGGCCCTTCGGCCCACGATGTTGCGCCGACCAGTTACAAAACAATGACCCACTAGCCTAAACCAATCCCTTTTCGTCCATAAACCTATCCACAGATCTCTTAAACGCCCCCAAACTAGGCGCATTTACAACTGCAGCTGGCAGGGCATTCCAGTCCCTCACCACCCTCTGGGTAAAGAACCTACCCCTGACATCTGTCCTATAACTACCCCCCCTTAATTTAAAGTCGTGCCCCCTCGTGCTAGCTTTCTCCATCCTAGGAAAAAGGCTATCACTATCTACCCTGTCTAAACCTCTAATCATCTTATATGTTTCAATGAGGTCCCCTCTTAGCCGCCTTCTTTCCAGCGAAAACAACCCCAAATCTCTCAGTCTCTCCTCACAGGACCTCCCCTCCATACCAGGCAACCTGGTAAACCTCCTCTGCACCCTCTCCAAAGCCTCCACATCCTTCCTGCAATGTGGGGACCAGAGCTGCACACAAAACTCCAAGTGCGGCCGCACCAGAGTTGTGTACAGTTGCATCATGACGCTGCGACTCCTAAATTCAATCCCCCTACCAATAAACACCAAGACACCGTATGCCTTCTTAACAACCTTATCTACTTGACTCCCAACTTTCAGGGATCTATGTACACATACATCTCGATCCCTCTGCTCATCCACACTATTCAAAGTCCTCCCGTTAGCCCTATACTCAACACATCTGTTATTCCTACCGAAATGAATTACCTCACACTTCTCCACATTAAACTCCATCCGCCACCGGTCTTTCTTAATGTCCACATACTCAATCCTCCGATTGTGGTAGATTCCTCACAATCTACCACACCTCCAACTTTGGTGTCATCAGCAAACTTACTAATCCACCCAACTATACCCTCATCCAGATCATTAATAAAAATTACAAACAGCAGTGGCCCCAAAACAATCTGCACAATCTGGCAAAGGCACAATCTGCCTTTAACAAAGCTGTGCTGACTACTTTTGATCATACAATACTTCTCTAAATGTTCATTAATTCCTGTCTCTCAGGATCTTTTCCAACAACTTACCAACCACTGAGGTTAGATTCACCAGTCGATAATTTCCTAGAGTATCTCTATTCTCTTTCTTGAATATAGGAACCACATCCGCAATCCTCCGGAACCTCTCCCGTCTCCATCAATGACACAAAGATCATCGCCAGAGGCTCTGCAATCTCTTGCCTCGCTTCTCACAGTATCCTGGGGTACATCCCATCCGGTCCTGGCGACTTATCTTTATACTATTTAAAGCTCCAACACTTCCTCTTTCTTAATGTCCACATACTCAAGCTTTTCAGTCTGCCGCAAGCCTGCACTACAACCACCAAGATCTTTTTCCACCGTGAATACCGAAGTAAAGTATTCATAGAGCACCTCTGCTATTTCTACCGGTTCAGTCACATTTTATAGGTCCTATACCTTTGCACCTCATCCTTTTACTCTCCACATATTTGTAGAACGCCTTAGGATTTTCTTCAATCTTACTTGCCAAGGCTTTCTCATAGCCCCTTCTGGCTCTCCTAATTCCCTTCTTAAGTTCCTTCCTAGAAGCTGTATACTCCTCTAGATCCCTAATATTACCTAGCTCCCTGAACCTTTTCTTTTTGACTAGGTTTGTTACAACTTTCGTGCACCACGGTTCCCGTAACCTAGCAAAACCTCCCTGACTCATCGGAACGTTGTCGTACAGAACTCCAGACAAACATTCCTTGAAAATCTGCCACCTTACTTCAGTACATTTCCCCGAGGATACCACCTTCCAATTTATGTCTCTAATTTCCTGCCTGATGGCTTCATATTTCCCCTTACTCCAGATAAACACTTTGCTAGCTTGCCTGATCCTATCCCTCTCCCAATGCTAGTGTAAAGAAGATAGGGTTATGATCACTATCCCCAAAATGCTCTCCCACTGAGAGATCTGACACCTGTCCAGGTTCATTACCCAATACCAGATCAAGTACAGCCTCTCCTCTTGTAGACTTATCCACATACTGTGTCAGGAAAGCCTCCTGAACACACCTAACAAACTCCTCCCCATCCAAACCCCTTACCCTAGGGATATTCCAATCGATATTTGGGAAATTAAAGTCTCCCATCATAACAACTGTTATTATTACATCTTTCCAGAATCTGTTTCCTTATCTGCTCAACAACCCTGTTACCATTGGGCGGCCTATAGAAAACACCCAGTAAATTCATTGACCGCTTCCTGTTCTGAACTTCCACCCACAGAGACTCCGTAAACAATCCCTCCGTGGTGTCCATCTTTTCTACAGCCATGACACTATCCCTGATCACAGTAAAAAGTTTGACACCAGGTTTTAGTCCAACCGATTTATTTGATAATACTCACAAGCTTTCGAGGGGACTGCCTCTTCGTCAGGTGAATGGAGAGTTTTGGCCTCAGACAGAGCATATAAAGCACAGACAGTTTAGAGATTACTGATTAAAATGCGAATCCTTACACCTAACCTGCTGTTCAAAACCTGAAGTGGCTGACAATGTGAGTGGAAGGAGCACTGATCACAGGTTACAGAGATGTGTATTGTCTCCAGACAGTACAGTAAGTGAGGTTTTGCAAACCCAGGCAAGTCACGGGGGTTGCCTGGGTTTGCAAAACCTCACTTACTGTACTCTGTAACCTGTGATCAGTGCTCCTTCCACTCACATTGTCAGCCACTTCAGGTCTTGAACAGCAGGTTAGGTGTAAGGATTCGCGTTCTAATCAGTAATCTCTAAACTGTCTGTGCTTTATATGCTCTGTCTGAGGCCAGAACTCTCCATTCACCTGACGAAGAGGCAGTCCCCTCGAAAGCTTGTGAGTATTATCAAATAAATCGGTTGGACTAAAATCTGGTGTTGTCAGACTTTTTACTGTGTTTACGCCAGTCCAACGCCGGCATTCCCACATCATGATTATCCCTGATCACCAGTGCCACTCCTCCACCTCTTTTGCCTCCCTCCCTGTCCCTCCTGAAACATCTGAAACCTGGCACTTGAATTACCCAGGCCTGTCCCTGAGACATCCAAGTCTCTGTAATGGCCACCACATCACATTTCCAAGCAGCGATCCACGCTCTAAACTCATACACTTTGTTCACAACACTCCTAGCGTTAAAATAGACACATCTCAAACCTTCGATATGAGCACTCCCCTACTCCATCATGTGTCCATCCTCCCGCTTACACTGTCGACAATCCCTCTCTATTTGCGAGCTAACCTCCTCGCTCCCAGTCACTTCCTTTCGATTCCCTCCCCCAACCATTCTAGAGTACATGTTCATAGCTCTTGAAAGTGATGTCACAGGTGGACAGAGCATTGAAGAAGGCATTTGGTATGCTTCGTTTCATCTGTCAGAACACTGAATACGGGAGCTGGGACGCCTTGTTGAAGTTGTACGAGACATTGGTAAGGCCAGACTTGGAATACTTTGTGCAATTCTGGTAACCCTATTATAGAAAGGATATTATTAAACTAGGAAGAGTGCAGAAAAGATTTACTAGGATGCTACCGGGACTTGATGGATTCAGTTATAAGTAGAGGCAGAATAGAGTGGAACGTAAGAGGCAGAGGGGTGACCTTATAGAAGTCTACAAAATAACGAGGAGCATAGACAAGGTAGACAGTCAATATTTTTTCCCATAAGGGAGTCTAAAACTCGAGGGCATAGATTTAAAGTGAGAGAGGAGAAATACAAAAAGTGTCCAAAGGGGCAATTTTTTCACATAGAGGGTGGTGAGTGTCTGGAATAAGCTGCCAGAGGTAGTAGTAGAGTTGGGTACAGTTTTACATGAGTATGATGGGTATAAAAGGATATGGGCCAAATATGGGCAATTGGGATTAGTTTAGAGGTTTTAAAAAAAGGGCAGCATGGATAAGTTGGGCCGAAGGACCTGTTTCCATGCTGTAAACCACTGCTCTGACATCTGCAGTGGCGACCTCAAATACAGATCCGTGCAGGGCTTCCAGGGTGGAGGATTGGCTCTCGCTGACCTCTTGCTCAAAACAGGAGTTCTTCCACAATCCCCAAGAGGCCAACAGCGAAGTCAACGAGACAACCAACGAACTGGAACAGCCGACAGAGATCCGTGGTTCAGCAACTGAAGATTAAGAGAGTCGAATTGGACCCGTCTGGAAGGCTGCTGCCCTTGACTGAACATATATGCCCAAGCGTCGGGAGGTAGGTCAATGCCAGTCTCATCAGCAACGCTCAAAAGGCAGCCCCGAACATCACCTAAGCACAACGCAACATCATCTGCGCTCTCAAGACAAACCACAACATTGCCATCAAACCAGCGAAGGAGGGGCCACAGTAATACTGAACAGAACTGCAAAGAAGTGCACTGACAACTGAACGAGGAACACTACAGACAGTTACCCACAGATCCGACCAAAGAACATACCCATCAATTCAACTGACTAATCAAGACCTTTGATCCAGACCATCAGAGCACCTTCCATGCTCTCATCCCACATATTCCCCGCATTGGAGATCTCTACTGCCTCCCAAAGATACACAAGGCAACACATCCGATCATCCCATCATATCAGGCAATGGGACTCTCTGGCATCCTGACATCCACCATACAAAAAACCCCCAGCTTCTGTTGCGATACTACGGACTTCTTACAGAAACTCAGCACCTATGGCCCAGTTGAACCAGAACCACTCCTCATCACAACGGATGTCTCGGCACTCTACACCAGCATCCCCAGAGCAACGGCATTGCTGCAACAGTCTCAGTACGCAACAGTCTCAGTACACAACACTAACAACTGTCATTTTGCAATTGCAATTCTCCAACTCATCCACTTCACATTCTGGACCACATCTTCACCTTCGATAAGTAGTTCTTCATCCAGACGCAAGGAACAGCCATAGGGATCAAATTCGCACCTCAATTTGCCAACATCTTCATGCACAACTTCAAACAAGACCTCTTCACCGCACAGGACCTTCAACTGACGCTATACACCAGATATATCGATGACTCACCGTGGGCTACTCTCCAGAATTGGTTGCATTCTTGGACACTTGCATCTCCATCAAGGACAATCATCTCAGTACTTCATTCTACCACAAGCCCACGAATAACCTCACGATGCTCCACTTCTCCAGCTTCCACCCTAACAAGTTAAAGAAGCCATCCCCGACAGACAAACACTCCGTAAACACAGGATCTGCTCAGATGAGGAGGAATGCAACAGACACCTACAGACGCTGAAATACACCCTCGTACGAACAGGATATGCCACTCGACTCACTGATTGACAGTTCCGACGTTCCACAGCAAAAACCGCACCAACCCCCTCAGAAGACAAACTCGGGACATGACCGACACAGTATCCTTTATCGTCCAGTACTTCCCCAGAGCGAAGAAACTACAATATCTTCTTTGGAGCCTTCAACATGTCATCGATGAAGACGAACATCTTGCCAAGGCCATCCCCACACCTCCATTACTTGCCTTCAAACAATCGCGCAAGCTCAAACAGACCATTGCTCGCAGCAAACCACCTAGCCTTCAGGAGAAGGGCGACTATGACACCACTCAATCCTGCCACGGCAACCTCTGCAATATGTGCCAGGTCACTGACACAGATACAATCTACAAGGTACGAGGTACATACTCATGCGACTTGGCCTGCGGACGCTGGAATCTGAAACCAAAAGAGAAAATGCTAGAAAATCTCAGCAGGTCTGGCAGCATCCGTAAGTTTGACAAAGAGTCACCTGGACTTGAAATGTCAGCTCTTTCCTCTGATAGATGCTGTCAGACCTGCCGAAATTTTCTAGTGTTTTCTCTTTTGGTTGCTAAATTATCCCTCAGTGTACCCAAACAGGTGCCAGAGTGTGTCAACTAGGGGATTATCACAGTAACTTAATTGCAGTGTTAATGTAAGGCTACTTGTGACTTATAAACAAACTTTAAAATCACCAGCCAGGAGTGTTCCCTTCTTTTTGGGGAACACTTCAGAAGTCAAGGCCATTTAGCCTCCGATCTACAGATAAGCGTTCTCCAAGACATCCTTCAAGTCACATGACAATACAGAATCGCCATAGATACTGATAGTCAAGTTCCACACACATGAGGATGGGCTCAACTGGGATCTTGGGTTCACGTCACACTCTCTGTACCCCACAATATCTGGCCTTGGCTTACAAACTCTTATTAACTGCCCTGGCTTGAGACAATTCACACCTCTCTAACCTGTGATTATTCCTCTCTTTTTTCACTGTCTGTAGCTGTAAAGGCTTGATTACCTGTAATGACTTATATTCCAACCATTATGTTGCAATTGTGTCTGTCTATAGATGCCGTGTTTATGAACCTATTCTACAATGGAGCAGCGCTCCGAAAGCTGTAAGCATCGTTCCTACCCTCTCTTTCCCCCTCCCCTCCAGTCCGCCCCACTACCCCTTCCCCTCCCCTCCAGTCCCCCCCACCAAGTTCCCCCCCAGTGACCCCTTCCCCTCCAGTCCCCCCCCGCTACCCCATCCCCTCCAGTTGCCCCCACATCTCCAGTACCCCCACCCCCTCCCCTCCCCTCCAGTGCTCCCCCAACCCCTCCCCTCCCCTCCAGTGCCCCTCCACCCCCTCTCCTCCAGTGCCCACCCACCCCCTCCAGTGCCCACCCCCACCCCTCTAGTGCCCCCCCACCCCTCCAGTGCCCCCACCCCCTCCCCTCCAGTGCCCCCCCACCCCCTCCCCTCCAGTGCCCCCCCACCCCCTCCCCTCCAGTGCCCCCCATCCCCTCCAGTGCCCCCACCCCCTCCCCTCCAGTGCCCCCCACCCCCTCCCCTCCAGTGCCCCCCATCCCCTCCCCTCCAGTGCCCCCCATCCCCTATACCCCCTCCCCTCCAGTGCCCCCCACCCCCTCCCCTCCAGTGCCCCCCATCCCCTATACCCCATCCCCTCCCGTGCCCCCCACCCCCTCCCCTCCAGTGTCCCCCCTGCCCCCCTCCCCTCCAGTGTCTCTCCCTGCCCCCTCCCCTCCAGTGTCACCCCTGCCCCCTCCCCTCCAGTGTCCCCCCGCCCCCTCCCCTCCAGTGCCCCCACATCCACTCCCGTGCCCCCCACCCCCTCCCCTCCAGTGTCCCCCCTGCCCCCTCCCCTCCAGTGTCTCTCCCTGCCCCCTCCCCTCCAGTGTCCCCCCCGCACCCTCCCCACCAGTGTACCCCGCCCCCTCCCCTCCAGTGTCCCCCCCGCCCCCTCCCCTCCAGTGTCCCCCCCGGCCCCTCCCCTCCAGTGTCCCCCCCGCCCCCTCCCCTCCAGTGTCCCCCCCGCCCCCTCCCCTCCAGTGTCCCCCCCGCCCCCTCCCCTCCAGTGTCCCCCCCTGCCCCCTCCCCTCCAGTGTCCCCCCTGCCCCCTCCCCTCCAGTGTCCCCCCCTGCCCCCTCCCCTCCAGTGTCCCCCCCTGCCCCCTCCCCTCCCCCCTCCAGTCCCCCACCCCGCCCACTCCCCTCCCCCCTCCAGTCCCCCCCCACTCCCCTCCCCCTCCAGTCCCCCCCCACTCCCCTCCCCCCCCACTCCCCTCCCCCCTCCAGTCCCCCCCCCACTCCCCTCCCCCCTCCAGTCCCCCCCCACTCCCCTCCCCCCTCCAGTCACCCACCACTCCCCTCCCCCCTCCAGTCCCCCCCCACCCCTCCAGTGTCCCCCCTGCCCCCTCCCCTCCAGTGTCCCCCCCCGCCCCCTCCCCTCCAGTGTCCCCCCCCCCGCCCCCTCCCCTCCAGTGTCCCCCCCGTCCCCTCCCCTCCCGTGTCCCCCCCCTGCCCCGTCCCCTCCCGTGTCCCCCCCGCCCCCTCCCCTCCCGTGTCCCCCCCCTGCCCCCTCCCCTCCCGTGTCCCCCCTGCCCCCTCCCCCTCCCGTGTCCCCCCCTGCCCCCTCCCCTCCCGTGCCCCCCCCCTGCCCCCTTCCCTCCCGTGTCCCCCCCTGCCCCCTTCCCTCCCGTGTCCCCCCCCTGCCCCCTCCCGTGTCCCCCCCCTGCCCCCTCCCGTGTCCCCCCTGCCCCCTCCCCTCCCCACTCCAGTCCCCCCCTGCCACCTCCCCTCCCCCCTCCAGTCCCCCCCGCCCACTCCCCTCCCCCCTCCAGTCCCCCCCCACTCCCCTCCTGTCCCCCCCACCCAATCCCCTCCAGTCCCCCCCCACCCACTCCCCTCCAGTCCCCCCCCACCCACTCCCCTCCAGCCCCCCCCCCCACCCACTCCCCTCCAGCCCCCCCCACCCACTCCCCTCCAGTCCCCCCCCCCACCCACTCCCCTCCAGTCCCCCCCCCACCCACTCCCCTCCAGTCCCCCCCCCCACCCACTCCCCTCCAGTCCCCCCCCCCCACCCACTCCCCTCCAGTCCCCCCCCCACCCACTCCCCTCCAGTCCCCCCCCCCACCCACTCCCCTCCAGTCCCCCCCCCACCCACTCACTCACTCCCCTCCCACCCACTCACTCCCCTCCCACCCACCCACCCACTCACTCCCCTCCCACCCACCCACCCACTCACTCCCCTCCCACCCACCCACCCACTCACTCCCCTCCCTCCCACCCACCCACTCACTCCCCTCCCACCCACCCACCCACTCCCCTCCCACCCACCCACCCACTCCCCTCCCACCCACCCACCCACTCACTCCCCTCCCACCCACCCACCCACTCCCCTCCCACCCACACAATCCCCTCCCACCCACCCACTCACTCCCCTCCCACCCACCCACTCACTCCCCTCCCACCCACTCACTCACTCCCCTCCCACCCACTCACTCACTCCCCTCCCACCCACTCACTCACTCCCCTCCCACCCACTCACTCACTCCCCTCCCACCCACTCACTCCCCTCCCACCCACTCACTCACTCCCCTCCCACCCACTCACTCACTCCCCTCCCACCCACTCACTCACTCCCCTCCCACCCACTCACTCACTCCCCTCCCACCCACTCACTCACTCCCCTCCCACCCACTCACTCACTCCCCTCCCACCCACTCACTCACTCCCCTCCCACCCACTCACTCACTCCCCTCCCACCCACTCACTCACTCCCCTCCCACCCACTCACTCACTCACTCCCCTCCCGTCCAGTCCCCCTTGTGTTCCACCTCCCCCCACCCCAACCTCAGTTCCCCTGCCTCCCCCACCGCACCCTCCCTCCCACAGTACCCTTTCCTCCTCTCCCTCAGGATCCCCCTCTCTCTCTATCTCTCCCCACCCCCCACATCTCCCCCCCAGTCCCTTCCCCCTTTCCCCCCGATACCTGCCTCCTGGCTCCGAGTCGCCGATCCTCCCGCATCCTTGGCGGCTGCGCTGAGCCCGCCCAGACAGTGCGCCTGCGCGGGATGTGCGCGATGTACCCTGGGAATCGTAGTTCCCCCAGCCCCGTGTCAGGGGTCACAGAGCGGCGGCGCGGGGAGCGTGAACTACAATACCGGCATGCAACAGTGGCGCAGGCGCACAGCTTCCCGCTGCCCCCTTACAACTGGGGAAAAAGAGAAGCGGCAAAAAAAATTGAGCCGGAAACGAAAGAGTTAATAAACCCGTAAGAGTCAGTACTGAGGGAGTGCCGCACTGTCAGAGGGTCAGTACTGAGGGAGTGCCGCACTGTCAGAGGGTCAGTACTGAGGGAGTGCCGCACTGTCAGAGGGTCAGTGCTGAGGGAGTGCCGCACTGTCAGAGGGTCAGTGCGGAGTGAGTGCCGCACTGTCAGAGGGTCAGTACTGAGGGAGTGCCGCACTGTCAGAGGGTCAGTGCGGAGTGAGTGCCGCACTGTCAGAGGGTCAGTGCTGAGGGAGTGCCGCACTGTCAGACGGTCAGTACTGAGGGAGTGCCGCACTGTCAGAGGGTCAGTGCTGAGGGAGTGCCGCACTGTCAGAGGGTCAGTGCTGAGGGAGTGCCGCACTGTCAGAGGGTCAGTACTGAGGGAGTGCCGCACTGTCAGAGGGTCAGTACTGAGGGAGTGCCGCACTGTCAGAGGGTCAGTGCTGAGGGAGCGCCGCACTGTCAGAGGGTCAGTGCTGAGGGAGCGCCGCACTGTCAGAGGGTCAGTGCTGAGGGAGCGCCGCACTGTCAGAGGGTCAGTACTGAGGGAGTGCCGCACTGTCAGAGGGTCAGTGCTGAGGGAGTGCCGCGCTGTCGGAATATTCGTCATGGAGTTCGGTTACAAGTGGTGTGCCTCAGGGATCTGTTTTGGGGCCACTGCTGTTTGTAATTTTTATTAATGATCTGGATGAGGGTATAGTTGGGTGGATTAGTAAATTTGCTGATGACACCAAAGTCGGAGGTGTGGTAGATTGTGAGGAAGGGTGTCATAGTTTGCAGGATGACTTAGAAAGGTTGCAGAGCTGGGCTGAGAGGTGGCGAATGGAGTTTAATGTGGAGAAGTGTGAGGTAATTCATTTCGGTAGGAATAACAGATGTGTTGAGTATAGGGCTAACGGGAGGACTTTGAATAGTGTGGAGGAGCAGAGGGATCTAGGTGTATGTGTACATAGATCCCTGAAAGTTGGGAATCAAGTAGATAAAGTTGTTAAGAAGGCATACGGAGTTTTGGCGTTTATTGGTAGGGGGATTGAATTTAGGAGTCGCAGCGTCATGATGCAACTGTACACATCTCTGGTGTGGCCGCACTTGGAGTTTTGTGTGCAGTTCTGGTCCCCACATTACAAGAAGGATGTAGAAGCTTTGGAGAGGGTGCAGAGGAGGTTTACCAGGATGTTGCCTGGTATGGAGGGGAGATCCTATGAGGAGAGATTGAGAGATTTGGGGTTGTTTTCGCTGGAAGAAGGCGGCTAAGAGGGGATCTCATTGAAACATATAAGATGATTAGAGGTTTAGACAGGGTAGATAGTGATAGCCTTTTTCCTAGGATGGAGAAAGCTAACACGAGGGGGCACGATTTTAAATTAAGGGGGGGTAGTTATAGGACAGATGTCAGGGGTAGGTTCTTTACCCAGAGGGTGGTGAGGGACTGGAATGCCCTGCCAGCTGCAGTTGTAAATGCACCTAGTTTGGGGGCGTTTAAAACATCTGTGGATAGGTTTATGGATGAAAAGGGATTGGTTTAGGCTAGTGGGTCATTGTTTTGTAACTGGTCGGCGCAACATCGTGGGCCGAAGGGCCTGTTCTGCGCTGTAATGTTCTATGTTCTATGTCAGAGGGTCAGTGCTGAGGGAGTGCCGCACTGTCAGAGGGTCAGTGCTGAGGGAGTGCCGCACTGTCAGAGGGTCAGTGCTGAGGGAGTGCCGCACTGTCAGAGGGTCAGTGCTGAGGGAGTGCCGCACTGTCAGAGGGTCAGTGCTGAGGGAGTGCCGCACTGTCAGAGGGTCAGTGCTGAGGGAGTGCCGCACTGTCAGAGGGTCAGCGCTGAGGGAGCGCCGCACTGTCAGAGGGTCAGCGCTGAGGGAGTGCCGCACTGTCAGAGGGTCAGTGCTGAGGGAGTGCCGCACTGTCAGAGGGTCAGTGCTGAGGGAGTGCCGCACTGTCAGAGGGTCAGTGCTGAGGGAGTGCCGCACTGTCAGAGGGTCAGTGCTGAGGGAGTGCCGCACTGTCATAGGGTCAGTGCTGAGGGAGTGCCGCACTGTCAGAGGGTCAGTGCTGAGAGAGTGCCACAGTCAGAGGGTCAGTGCTGAGGGAGTGCCGCACTGTCAGAGGGTCAGTGCTGAGAGAGTGCCGCACTGTCAGAGGGTCAGTGCTGAGAGAGTGCCTCACTGTCAGGGTTACTCAAGATGAATATTATGGGCATTGGAGAGTAAGAAAGAGAGAGAGAGTGTGGCTCAGTCACGGTCTCAGGTTTCGTAGCCACCCTCACCGCTACACACCAACACTCACACATCTCATGCAGTGAATGCAGGTGAGGACGGGTAAATAAGTATCCTTAGACTGATAGTGAGGTGAAGAACACCCTTAACTCTCTCATGTATTTATGGTCATGTATATTAAATATTCAATAGTAAATTATCAATTTATTAGCAGGTTAGGTGTAAAGATTCGCATTCTAATCAGTAATCTCAAAACAGTCCGTGCTTTATATGCTCTGTCCGAGGCCAGAACTCTCCATTCACCTGACGAAGAGGGAGTCCCCTCGAAAGCTTGTGAGTTTACTATCAAATAAATCGATTGGACTAAAACCTGCTGTTGTCAGACTTTTTACTGTGTTTACCCCAGTCCAACACCGGCACATCCACATCGAGAGAAATAGAGCCAACGTTTTGAGCCTTGATGACCTTTTGTCTGAGCTCTTCGCTGGAAAGAGCAAGATGTAGAACTCGTGTGGTAGGGATAAAAATTAGCAGATGTGAGAGTAGATTATGGACCCCTAAGGGTAGCTAGACTGTGACAAAATTAATCAATAATCTATGGTAATGGAGGGCAGCAATCACAGTATGATAGAATTTCACAATCAGCTTGAAATGAAGATGCATGGGTCTATAACTAATGTTTGAAACTTATATGAAGATAATTATGAAAGAATGAAGATGCTCATGTTCAATCTGCCAATCGCGCACATTCTCTCTTTCACGCACACTTTCCCTTGCACTCTCAACTCAAGAGTTATGGGATAAGGCAGGAAAGTGGAGATGAAGATATTCACATCAGATTACTCTTGATCTCATTAAATTACAGAACAGACTCAGCGGGCCAAATGGCTCCTCTTTGCCCCCATGTCTTTTGGCTGAAGTGAGCTGGAAAATTAGTTCATATAACTGATTTTTGAGGAAACATTTAATAATGCTCAGAAAAGATTATCCCCAGTGAGAAGGAAAGGGTCTTTGAGAACGATATGTCATCCAAGGCTAAATTAGGAAGATAGTATTGAATGAAAAACTGTACAAATCAGAGGCTTGGACAGATTTTAGGAATCAGCAAAGAAAAATTGAAAAGGTAATAAAGAGAAAGCAGACAATGAGAAAAAGCTAACTAATAATGTAAAAACCGAAAGTTAAAAATTCTACAGGCTATTTCTATACTTGTTGATGTATGTGGGCCTCTCTGGCTGGGCCAGCATTTGTTGCCCATTCCTGAGGGCATAAGAAATAGGAGCAGGAGTAGGCCGTCTAGCCCTTTGAGCTTGCCCCGCCATTCAATAAGATCATGGCTGATCTGTCGTGGCTCAGTTCCACTTTCCTGCCCTCTCCCCATAACCCTTAATCCCTTCTCTTATCAAAAACCCATCAACCCGCGTCTTAAAAATATTTAGCGAGGCAGCCTCCACTACTTCAACGGGCAGAGAATTCCAGAGATTCACCACCCTTTGAGTGAAGAAGTTCCTCCTCAACTCTGTTCTAAACCGCCTCCCCTTTATCTTGAGGCTGTGCCCCCTAGTCCTACTGTCTTTTTTGAGCGGGAAGAGTCTCTCCACCTCTATCCTATCCATCCCATTCATCATCTTATACGTCTCAATGAGATCTCCCCTCATTCTTCTAAACTCTAACAAGTACAAGCCTAGTTTAGAACATAGAACACTACAGCACAAACAGGCCCTTCAGCCCTCGAGTTGCGCCGATCACATCAACCCCACCAACCTAAAGACCTATCTATAACCCCCAATCCCATTAAACCCCATATACTCATCCAGAAGTCTTTTAAAAGACCCCAGCGAGTTCGCCTCCACCACCGATGACGGCAGCCGATTCCATTCACTCACCACCCTCTGAGTGAAAAACTTACCCCTAACATCACCTCTGTACTTCCCTCCCCGCACCTTAAATCTGTGTCCTCTCGTAGCGACCATTTCAACCCGGGGAAATAGCCTCTGAGAGTCCACCCTATCTATTCCTCTCAACATTTTATAAACTTCTATCAGGTCGCCTCTCAACCTTCGCCTCTCTAGGGAAAAGAGTCCCAGCTCCCTCAACCTACCTTCATAAGGCATGCCTCCCAGTCCAGGCAACATCCTTGTAAATCTCCTCTGCACCCTTTCAATAGCTTCTACGTCTTTCCTATAGTGAGGCGACCAGAACTGCGCACAGTACTCCAAATGAGGCCTGACAAGGGTCCTGTAAAGTTGCAGCATTACCTCCCGACTCCTAAACTCAATCCCTCGATTAATGAAGGCCACTACACCATATGCCTTCTTGACCACCTCCTCCACCTGCGAGGCCGATTTAAGAGTCCTGTGGACCCGGACCCCTAGATCCTTCTGCTCTTCAACACGACTAAGACTCCTGTCCTTGATAGTGTACTCGTTCATCCCGTTGGTTCTGCCGAAATGGACGACTACACATTTATCCGCGTTGAAGTCCATCTGCCACTTCTCCGCCCATTCCTGCATCCTATCTATGTCCTGCTGCAACTTTTGACATCCTTCCAGACCATCCACAACATCACCGACCTTCGTGTCATCAGCGAACTTGCTAACCCATTCCTCCACTTCCTCATCCAGGTCATTTATGAAAATGACAAACAGCAAGGGTCCCAGAACAGATCCCTGGGGCACCCCACTGGTGACTGACCTCCATTCCGAAAAAGACCCATCCACAACCACTCTCTGCCTTCTGCAGGCAAGCCAGTTCTGGATCCACAAGGCCAAAGGCCCTTGGATCCCATGCCCTCTCACCTTCTCAAGAAGTCTTGCATGGGGGACCTTATCAAATGCCTTGCTGAAGTCCATGTACACTATGTCCACGCCACTTCCTTCGTCAATGTGCTCAGTCACATTATCGAAGAACTCAACTAGGCTCGTAAGGCACAACCTGCCCTTGACAAATCCATGCTGACTATTCCTGATCATGTCAAACCTCTCCAAATGCTCGTAAATCTTGTCCCTCAGAAGCCTCTCCATCAGCTTACCAACCACTGAGGTCAGACTCACCGGGCGGTAATTTCCCGGGCTATCACTGTTCCCTTTCTTGAAAATAGGGACTACATCCGCAATCCTCCAATCTTCCGGAACCTCTCCCGTCTCCATTGACGACGCAAAGATCATCGCCAGGGGCTCTGCAATCACTTCCCTCGCCTCCCACAGTATCCTGGGGTACATCCCATCTGGTCCTGGCGACTTATCTATTTTGATAGAATTCAAAAGTTCTAACACATCCTCCTCCTTAATGTCCACGTACTCAATCTTTTCCATCTGCTGCAAGTCCATAGCAAGATCTCCCAGATCAGCTTCCACTGTGAATACTGATGCAAAGTACTCATTAAGCACCTCCGCCATTTCTTCTGGTTCCACACAGACCTTTCCCCCTTCACCTTTTATAGATCCTATCCTTTCCCTTCTCATCCTTTTACCTTTCACATATTTATAGAAGGCCTTGGGATTTTACTTAATCTTACCTGTCAAGGTCTTCTCATGACCCCTTCTGGCTCTCCTAATTTCCCTTTTAACCTCCTTTCTACAGTCCTTATACTCTTCAAGATCCTTACCCTCTCCTAGTTCCCTGAACCTTTTGTACATCTTCCTTTTCCTCCTGACTAGGTTCAACACAGCCTTTGTGCACCACGGTTCCCGCGACCTACCAAAACCCCCTTGTCTCATCGGAACATTGTCATGCAGAGCGCCAGACAAACATTCCTTGAATATCCGCCACCTTCCTTCGGTACTTTTCCCTAAGAACGCCTCCTTCCAGTTTATTTGTCCAAGTAACTTCCTGACTTCTTTGTATCTCCCCTTATTCCAGACAAACACCTTCCTAGCCTGCCTGATCCTATCTCGTTCCAATGCAATTGTGAAGGAGATAGAATTATGGTCACCATTCCCAAGATGCTCTCCTACCGAGAGATCCATCACCTGCCCTGGTTCATTCGCCAGTAAAAAGTCTGACAACACCAGGTTTTAGTCCAACCGATTTATTTGATAATATTCTCACAAGCTTAAGCTTTCGAGGGGGCTGCCTCTTCGTCAGGTGAATGGAGAGTTCTGACCTCAGACAGACAGAGCATATAAAGCACAGACAGTTGCTGATTAGAATGCGAATCCTTACACCTAACCTGCTATTCAAGTCTTAAAGTGGCTGATAATGTGAGTGGAAAGAGCACTGATCACAGTTTAAAGAGATGTGTATTGTCTCCAGACAGTACAGTGAGTGAGGTTTTGCAAACCCAGGCAAGTCACGGGGGTGACAGATAGTGCGACATGAACCCAAGATCCCTGTTGAGACCGTCCTCATGTGTGCGGAACTTGGCTATCAGTCTCTGTTCAGCGACTCTGCGCTGTCGTGTGTCATGAAGGCCGCCTTGGAGAATGCTTACCCGAAGGTCAGAGGCTGAATGCCCGTGACCGCTGAAGTGTTCGCCAACAGGAAGCGAACAACATTCGCCAGTACCAGGTCAAGTACAGCCTCTCCCCTCATAGGCTTGTCCACATACTGTGTCAGGAAACCTTCCTGAACACACCTAACAAACTCCTCTCCAGCCAAACCCCTTACCCTAGGGATATTCCAGTCGATGTTTGGGAAATTGAAGTCTCCCATCACGACAACTCTGTTATTAATACATTTCTCTAGAATCTGGTTCCCTATCTGCACTTCAACTTCCCTGTCACTATTGGGCGGCCTATAGAATATACCCAGCAAAGTTTTCGACCCTTTGCTGGTCGTAACTTCCACCCACAGAGACTCTGTAGAAAGTCCCTCCACGGCATCCTCTTTCTCTGCAGCCATGACACTGTCCCTCATTAACAGTGCCACTCCACCATCTCTTCTGCCAGCCTCCCTGTCCTTCCTGAAGCATCTGAAACCTGGCACCTGAAGTACCCAATCCTGTCCCTGAGACATCCAAGTCTCCGTAATGGCCACCACATCACATTCCCAAGCAACTATCCACGCCCTAAGCTCATCTACCTTATTTACTATACTCCTTGCATTAAAATATATACACTTCAGCCCCTCAGTCTGGGCATTTCCCTTCTCCACCCCCTGTCTAACCTCCCTCCCATATTGCCTGCGGTCCTCCCCTACCTTTAAAGTATTAAAGTACATGCATTTCAAACCCTGCTCCGCCCCACCCCCACTACGCCGTGCCTTGCATTCCCCATCTATGCCCCCCTCACTTTCACTCCCTCTACTCAAGATCCCACCCCCCCTCCAAATCAGTTTATTCAGCCTCTCCTCATAGCTCAACCCCCTCAACTCCAGTATCAGCCTAGTAAACCTCCTCTGCACTCTCTCCAAGGCCAAAATATCCTTGTGTAAGTACGGCGCCCAAAACTGCACACAGTACTCCAGCTGCGGCCTCACCAATGCCCTATACAGGCGCAGCAAGACCTCCCTACTTTTATATTCAATCCCCCTCGCGATGAAGGCCAGCATCCCATTCGCCTTCCTGACCACCTGCTGCACCTGCAAGCTGGGTTTTTACGACTCATGCACAAGGACCCCGAGGTCCCTCTGCATCATCGCCTGCTGCAGTTTTTCTCCACGCAAGTAATAATTCTTCCTACCATTATTCCTACCAAAGTGGACCACCTCGCACTTGCCAACATTAAATTCCATTTGCCATTTCCTGGCCCATTCGCCCAGCCTATCTAGATCCTTCTGTAGACTCTCCACACCCTCCGCATAATTTGCCTTTCCACCAATCTTGATGTCATCAGCAAATTTCGACACCCTCCACTCGGTTCCCTCCTCCAGATCATCTATATAAATGGTAAATAGCTGAGGTCCCAGCACCGACCCTTGGGGCACTCCACTAGTCACCATCTGCCAATCCGAATAGCACCCATTGACCCCCACTCTCTGCCTCCTATTTGACAACCAGTCCTCTATCCACGCTAACACCCTACCCCCAATTCCATGCCCCCTGAACTTCTGCAATAACCTCTTGTGAGGTACCTTGTCAAACGCCTTCTGAAAATCAAGAAAGACCACATCCACTGGCTCTCCTCTATCCACTGCCCTAGACACATCCTCATAGAACTCCAGTAAATTTGTCAGACACGACTTCCCTTTAACGAAACCGTGCTGCGTCTGCTCTATCAAGCAGTTCCCCTCAAGATGCCTCGCTATTTCCTCCTTGATAACGGATTCTAACATTTTACCTACAACAGATGTTAAACTAACCGGTCTATAATTCCCTGCCTTTTGCCTGGCACCCTTAAATAACGGCGTAACATTAGCCGTTTTCCAATCTTCCGGCACTTCCCCGGAATCTAGCGACGTCTGTAAAATAACCACCAAGGCATCCACTATCACCTCCGCCATTTCTTTCAGAACCCTCGGATGCATTCCATCCGGTCCTGGGGACTTAATGCAGCTTCTGTCTGTTTTTCATCTGTCTGAATATTCAAAGGTCTCTACTTCCTCATTAATGTAATAATACTCTGATATACACTCAGATTCTTCTTCAGTATATGCTTTCTGATACAACTGCTTTCCCTCTACATCTTTCTGTTGTCATTCCACCAATTTTCTTCAACTATAGAAATCCCGCTTTGTATTCCACCTGATCTTGTTCTTTCTCAACTAACTCATCAAAAATAGTTTCTGTTAACTAAACTTCAGTTTTTCTTTATGCTTTGATTTCTCCTCTTGTCTGTGATTTCTCCTCTGTGACTGTGTTACCATAATGTGGGTATGCCGGCGTTGGACTGGCGTGAACACAGTAAAAAGTCTGACAACACCAGGTTTTAGTCCAACCGATTTATTTGATAATATTCTCACAAGCTTTCGAGGGGACTGCCTCTTCGTCAGGTGAATGGAGAGTTCTGGCCTCAGACAGAGCATATAAAGCACAGACCATAGTCAGAAAAACTTCCAGGATATGCTTCCTGCCACATCTTAGTTGTTTGATTGGCTTTTCAACAACAGTAGGCATCACCCCCTTCTGTACCCAGCCATATCATTACCCAAGATAGACTGAGGAGTGAACAGGAAAGAAATTAAGGTTATGGTTAGCCTGGAGCTGAGTCCACAAACAGATCAGCCATGATCTTACTGAATGGCGGAGCAGACTCCAGGGGCCAGACAGCCTACTCTCGCCCGTAGTTCTTATGAGTTATTTTGCTGGTGGTTAGTTCAATTAGGGAGTAGTTTGTGCGGCGGGAGGACTGGCGCTGCAGCAGGAGTCCCAGCAGCGGGAGGACTGGCGCTGCAGCAGGAGTCCCAGCAGCGGGAGGACTGGCGCTGCAGCAGGAGTCCCAGCAGCGGGAGGACTGGCGCTGCAGCAGGAGTCCCAGCAGCGAGTTTGTTGATTGTCGCTTCAGCTCGTTGTCTCTGTCGGGAGGCCGCAGGTTTGGCGCGGCGCAAGCGCACTGGGCGCTCCCGCCACATCGAACTGAAGGAACGGCGGCGCCCGGCCAAGGCTGCACGGGGAGAGCGGCGGCGCCAGGCCAAGGCTGCACGGGGAGAGCGGCGGCGCCAGGCCAAGGCTGCACGGGGAGAGCGGCGGCGCCAGGCCCAGGTAACAGCGGAGGCCCCAAAAATTGAACCCCGCGCACCGCCACCCCCCCCACCCCCCCGAACCCCACGGGCCGCCACCCCCCCCGAACCCCGCGCACCGCCACCACCCCGAACCCCGCGCACCGCCAACCCCCCACCCCCCCGAACCCCGCGTGCCCCCACCCCCCCGAACCCCGCGTGCCCCCACCCCCCCGAACCCCGCGTGCCCCCACCCCCCCGAACCCCGCGTGCCCCCACCCCCCCGATCCCCGCGTGCCCCCACCCCCCCGAACCCCGCGTGCCCCCACCCCCCCGAACCCCGCGTGCCCCCACCCCCCCGAACCCCGCGTGCCCCCACCCCCCCACCCCCCCGAACCCCGCGTGCCCCCACCCCCCCGAACCCCGCGTGCCCCCACCCCCCCGAACCCCGCGTGCCCCCACCCCCCCGAACCCCGCGTGCCCCCACCCCCCCGAACCCCGCGTGCCCCCACCCCCCCGAACCCCGCGTGCCCCCACCCCCCCGAACCCCGCGTGCCCCCACCCCCCCGAACCCCGCGTGCCCCCACCCCCCCGAACCCCGCGTGCCCCCACCCCCCCGAACCCCGCGTGCCCCCACCCCCCCCGAACCCCGCGTGCCGCCACCCCCCCGAACCCCGCGGGCCCCCACCCCCCCGAACCCCGCGGGCCCCCACCCCCCCGAACCCCGCGGGCCCCCACCCCCCCGAACCCCGCGTGCCGCCACTCCCCACCCCGCGTGCCCCCACCCCCCCACCCCCCCGAACCCCGCGTGCCCCCACCCCCCCGAACCCCGCGTGCCCCCACCCCCCCGAACCCCGCGTGCCCCCACCCCCGAACCCCGCGTGCCCCCACCCCCGAACCCCGCGTGCCCCCACCCCCGAACCCCGCGTGCCCCCACCCCCGAACCCCGCGTGCCCCCACCCCCGAACCCCGCGTGCCCCCACCCCCGAACCCCGCGTGCCCCCACCCCCGAACCCCGCGTGCCCCCACCCCCGAACCCCGCGTGCCCCCACCCCCGAACCCCGCGTGCCCCCACCCCCGAACCCCGCGTGCCCCCACCCCCCGAACCCCGCGTGCCCCCACCCCCCCCGAACCCCGCGGGCCGCCACCCCCCCACCCCCCCGAACCCCGCGGGCCGCCACCCCCCCACCCCCCGAACCCCGCGGGCCCCCACCCCCCCGAATCCCGCGGGCCCCCACCCCCCCGAATCCCGCGGTCCGCCACCCCCCGAACCCCGCGGTCCGCCACCCCCCACCCCCCCGAACCCCGCGGGCCCCCACCCCCCCGAACCCCGCGGTCCGCCACCCCCCACCCCCCCGAACCCCGCGGGCCGCCACCCCCCACCCCCCCCCGAACCCCGCGGGCCGCCAACCCCCGGACCCACCGAACTCCGCGGGCCAGCTCCGCGGCCCCACCCAACCCTGCGGGGGGGTTCCCTCATTCCCATCCCCCCAATCCTGCGGGGCCCCCCCAACCTCGCGGACCCCCCCTCCCCCAATCCTGCAGCCCCCCCACTCTCCATCCCCACGTTTCCAGACCTCCATCCACCGGCCCCCAAATGCGCAATTCCCCTTGTCGTGTCCCACCCCCCGTTCTTTCCCCCTCTGCGGGGGCTCCCCTCATTTCATACAAACGTAGAAAAATAGAACAGTACAGGCCCTTTGGCCCTCGATGTGCTGAGCTTTGTCCGAAACCAATATCGAACTATCCGTAGGGTAAGCGGTTTCCTGATAGTGCGTGGATAAGCCTACGAAAGGAGAGGCTGTACTTGATCTGCTATTGGGTAATGAACCTGGACAGGTGTCAGATCTCTCAGTGGTAGAGCAGCTCGGAGATAGTGATCATAACTCTATCTCCTTTACACTAGCATTGGGAGAGGGATAGGATCAGGTAAGCTGGGGAAGTGTTTATCTGGAGTAAGGGGAAATATGAAGCCATCAGGCAGGAAATTAGAGATGTAAATTAGGAGAGGTATTCTCAGGAAAATGTACCAAAGTGAGGTGGCAGATTTTAAAGAAATGTTTCTCTGGAGCTCTGCACAACAACGTTCCGATGAGACAAGGAGGTTACAGGAACTGTGGTGCACGAAAGTTGCAACAAATCTAGTCGAAAGGAAAAATTTACAAAAGGTTCAGAGAGCTAGGTAATGTTAAGGATCTAGAAAAGTATACGGCTTGTAGAAAGGAACTTAAGGAAATTAGGAAAGCCAGAAGGGGTCAAGAGAAGACCTTGGCAGGCTGTATAGGGCATTGGTGAGGCCGCAGCTGCAGTAGTGTGTGCAGTTTTGGACGCCGTACTTACGCAAGGATATTTTGGCCTTGGAGGGAGTGCAGAGGGGGTTTACTAGGCTGATGCCGGAGTTGAGGGGGTTGAGCTATGAGGAGAGGCTGAATAAATTAGGCTTGTACTTGTTAGAGTTCAGAAGAATGAGGGGAGATCTCATTGAGACGTACGAGATGATGAATGGGATGGATAGGATAGAGGTGGAGAGACTCTTCCCGCTCAGAAAGGATAGTAGGACTAGGGGGCCTCAAGATAAAGGGGGGGCGGTTTAGAACGGAGTTGAGGAGGAACTTCTTCACTCAAAGGGTGGTGAATCTCTGGAATTCTCTGCCCGTTGAAGTGGTGGAGGCTACCTCGCTAAATATTTTTAAGACGCGGGTTGATGGGTTTTTGATAAGAGAGGGGATTAAGGGTTATGGGGAGAGGGCGGGAATGTGGAACTGAGCCACGACAGATCAGCCATGATCGAATTGAATGGCGGGGCAGGCTCGAAGGGTTAGTTGGCCTACTCTTGCTCCTATTTCTTATGTTATGTAAACTCTCAGGCGTTCTACAAATATGTGAAGAGTAAAAGAATGAGATGCGAAGGAATAGGACCTATAAAATGTGAAGGTGGGAAATTTTGTATAGAACCAATAGAATTAGCAGAGGTGCTCTATGAATACCTTACTTCGGTATTCACATGGAAAAGGATCTTGGTGGTTGTTAAAGGCAGATCGTATCTTACGAGCCTGGTTGAGTTTTTTGAAAATGTGACTAAACACATTGACGAAGGCAGAACGGTAGATGTCATTTATATGGACTTCAGCAAGGCATTTGATGCAAGTTTTATTGAGAAAGTGAGGGGCCATGGGATCCAAAGGGACGTTGCTTTTTGGATCTAGAACTGGCTTGTCCACAGAAGGCAGAGTGTGGTTGTGGATGGGTCTTTTTCTGCATGGAGGTCGGTCACCAGTGGAGTGCCCCAGGGATCTGTTCTGGGACCCTTGCTGTTTGTGATTTTTATAAATGACCTGGATGAGGAAGTGGGAGATGGGTTGGTAAGTTTGCTGATGACACAAAGTTTGGAGGTGTTGTGGATAGTTGGAGGGATGTCAGAAGTTGCAGCTTGACATAGATAGGATACAAGACTGAGGGGAGAAGTGGCAATTGGACTTGAACCCGGATAAATGTGTAGTAGTCCATTTTGGAGATCAAATGGGATGAAGGAGTATAATATTAGGGGTAAGACTCTTAGCAGTGTAGAAGATCAGAAGGATCTTGGGATCCAGGTTCATAGGACTCTCAAATCAGCTTTGCAGGTAGAGGATGTGGTTAAGAAGACGTATGGTGTACTGGCCTTCATCAATCGAGGTATTGAGTATAGGAGTCGGGATAATGCTGCAGCTTTAAGACCTGGTCAGACCTACTTGAAGTACTGTGCTCAGTTCTGGTCGCCTCATTACAGGAAGGATGTGGAAGCCATTGAAAGGGTGCAGAGGAGATTTACAAGGATGTTGCCTGGATTGGGTGGCATGCCTAATGGTAATAGGTTGAGAGAGCTCAATCTTTTCTCCTTAGAGAGACGAAGGATGAGAAGGGACCTGATAGAGGTGTGAAAAATGATGAGAGATATTGATCAGGTGAACTCTGAGGCTTTACCCCAGGGCTGAAATGGCTGCCACAAGAGGACACAGGTTTAAGGTGCTGGGATGTAGGTACAGAGGAGATGTCAAGGATAAGTTTTTCACTCAGGATGGTGGGTGAGTGGAATCGGCTGCCATCGGTGGTGGTGGAGGCAAATTTGTTAGGGTCTTTGAAGAGACTTCTGGAGAGTACACGGGACTTAATAGGATTGAGGGTTACAGGTAAGCCTAGTAGGTAGAGTTAAGATGGGCATAACTTGTGGGCCAAAGGGCCTGTTTGTGCTGTAGTTTTTCTATGATTCTATCCCACTCCCTATCATTCTGGTTGCTCCATGTGCCTATCCAATATCCACTTGAAAGTTCCTAAAGTGTCTGACTCCACTATCATTGCAGGCAGTGCATTCCACACCCCAACCACTCTGAGTAAAGAATCTACCTCGGACATCCCTCCTATATCTCCCAACGTGAACCTTATAGTTATGCCCCCTGGTAACAGCTACGATCACCCAAGGAAATGGTCTCTGAACGTCCTTTCTATCTATCCCCCTCATCGTCTTATAAACCTCTATTAAGTTGCCTCACATCCTCCTCTGCTCTAAAAAGAAAAGCCCAGCTCCCTCAACCTTCTTCGGTGGTGGTAAGGCTTAACTTCCAAAGCAGGCAGCATCCTGGTAAATCTCCTCTGCACTCTCTCCAATGCTTCCGCATCCTCCTTATAGTGAGGTGACCAGAACTGCCACAATATTCCAAGTGTGGTCTCTTCAAGGTCCTGTACAGTTGCAGCGTAACCCATGGCTCTTAAACTCTGTTAATAAACCCCCTGTTAATAAACTCTAACACGCTATAGGCCTTCTTCATGGCTTTGTCCACTTGAGTGGCACTTCAGAGATCTGTGGACATGAACCCCAAGATCTCTCTGTTACTCCACGTTCCTCAGAACCCTGCCGTTGACCCTGTAATCCGCATTCAAGTTTGGCCTACCAAAATGAACCACCTCGCACTTATCAGGATTAAATTCTATCTGCCATTTTTCTCGGCCCAGCTCTGCATCCTATCAATGTCTCTTTGCACCCTACAACAGCCCTTCACCTCATCCACTACTCCACCAATCTTGGTATCATCTGACCCACCCTTCAGCCCCTTCCTCCAAATCATTGATAAAAATCGCAAATAGCAGAGGACCCAGCACTGACCCCTGTGTACACCTATTATAACTGGTCTCCAGTGGGAAAATTTTCCATTCGTCCCCACCCTCTGTCTTCTGTGAGATAGTCAGTTACTTATCTAATTGGCCAAATTTCCCTGTATCCCACACCCCCTTACTTCATGAGCTGACCATGGAGAACCTTATCGTATGCTTTACTAAAATCTACGTATGCAATATCAACTGCTCTATCTCCATCCACAGACTTATTCATCTCCTCAAAGAATTCAATCAAATATGTGAGGCAAGACTTAACCTTCACAAATCCATGTTGACTATCCCGGATTAAGCTGCATCTTTCTAAATGATCATAAATCCTATCCCTCAGGACCTTTTCCATTAACTTACCGACAACCGAAGTAAGACTGACTGGCCTATAATTACCAGGGTCGTTCCTATTTCCTTTCTTGAACAAAGGAACAACATTTATCACTCTCCAGTCCTCTGGCACTATTCCCGTGGACAGTGAGGACCTAAAGATCAAAGCTAAAGGCGCCGCTATCTCATCCCTTGCCTCCCAAAGTATCCTAAGATGTATCCCATCTGGCCCAGGGGACTTATCGACCCTCAGGTTTTTCAAAATTGCTAATACATCTTCCCTCAGAACATCTACCTCCTCCAGCCTATCAGCATGTATCACACTCATCCTCAAAAATACGGCCCCTCTTCTTGGTAAACATTAAAGAAAAGTATTCATTCATCATCTCTCCTATCTCTTCTGACTCCATGTACAAATTCCCACTACTACACTTGACTGGCCCTAACCTCAACCTGGTCATTCTTTTATTTCTGAAATAAGAGTAAAAAGCCTTGGAGTTTTCCTTGTTCTGACCCGCCAAGGACAATCTCATGCCTCCTCTTAGCTCTCCTAAGCCCCTTTTTTAGCTCATTCTTGCTATCTTGTAACCTCAACTGTCCCAGCTGAACCTTGTTTTCTCATCCGTACATACGCTTCTTTTTTCCTCTTGACAAGACATTCAACCTCCTTTGTGAACCATGGTTCCCTCACTTGGCCATTTCCTCCCTGCCTGACAGGGACATACCTATCAAGGACATACAGTATTTGTTCCTTGAAAAAGCTCCATTTTTCATTTGTGCTTTTTCCTGACGGTTTCTGTTCCCATCTTATGCTTCCTAATTCTTGCCTAATTGCATCATAATTACCCCTCCTCCAATTATAAACCTTGCCTTGCCGTGTGACCCTATCCCTCTCCATTTCAAGAATGAGAGACACTGAATTGTGGTCACCGTCTCCAATTTGCTCCCCCACAACAAATCTAACATTTGGCCAGGTTCATTACCCAGTACCAAGTCCAATGTGGCCCCACCTCTTGTCGGCCTGTCCACATATTGTGTCAGGAAACCCTCCTGCACACACTGTACAAAATCTTCCACATCCAAACTATTCGACCTATAAAGGTTCCAATCAATATTTGGAAAGTTAAAGTCACCCATGATAACTATCCTGTGACCTCCACACCTATCCATAATCTGCTTTGCAATTTCCTCCTCCACATCTCTATCACTATTTGGGGGCCTATAGAAAACTAACAACATGACCGATTCTTTCCTATTTCTAACTTGAGTCCATATTACCTCAGTTGGCAGATCCCCCTTAAAATGCCTTTCAGCAGCCATTAAACTATCCTTGATTAACAATGCTACTCCTCCAGTTCTTTTACCACCTTCCCTACTCTTACTGAAACATCGTTGTGGTGGGCTGCTCTTGGATATTGCTTCGGGAGTTGCCTACTGCTTCAAGTCGTTGGTGTGCGTAAACTGGACCATCTCGAGGGCATCATGACAGCTCAGAGGCTATCTCTGTTGCTGTGCGGACACATGGATTTGGGCCTGTGTCCGTGGGAGTTTGCGCGTTCTCCCCATGGTTGCGTGGGTTTCCTCCGGGTACTCCGGTTTCCTCCCACATCCCAAAAATGTGCTTTTAGGCTGATTGATTGGGTAACAAATTGTCCCTATATTGGACCTCCCTGATCCTCACACATTAGGCATAGACGAAAATCATGAATAGGTCACTGACCATGGGACGGCGGCGCGGGCTCGTTGGGCCGAAGGGCCTGTTTCCCGTGCTGTGTTCTTTGTTCTTTGTTCTATCTATATCTCAGAACTTGCAACTACCATTCCTGTCCCCTGTTCTAACCATGTCTCCGTACTGGCCACAAGACGCATCAAGTTCACCTACCTTATTCCGGATGCTCCTTGCATTGAAGTAGACACACTGCAACCCACCTTCCTTGTCTGCCGGTATGCTCCTGCAACCTTGGTACTCTCCTCAGTACCTCACAACACTCAACACTGCCTTCTGGACTACACTCTTTTTCCCATCCCATGACAAGGTAGTTTAAAACCCCCCTGAAGAAATACAGTAAATTTCCCTCCCAATTTATTGGTGTCCCTCTGGTTCAGGTGCAAACTGTCCTGTTTGTACAGATTCCAAACTCCCCAGAATGTGCTCCAATTATCCATGTAACTGAAACTCTCCCTCCGACACCATCCCTGCAGCCATGTGATTATCTGCACTCTCTCTCTCTGTTCCTCAAGTCTGCCCCTTTTCCCCATCTTATTGAAGCATGGCTGCCCTTTTCTTTTCCACAGACTTTCCCTGACTACTCGGTGTTTTCCACATTTGTCTTCATTTCAGGATTTCAGCATCTGAGGGACAATTCTTTCAGTTTACCATGTTTTTGAAAGTTGCCTTAATGATTAACCACTCTCATTGTGTTATCTGTGAACTTTACTGTTTTGTTCCTGGATGATGACTACAGTGAGAAGAGCAGTTGTTGCCACACTGCCCCTGTGGAGCAATACAATCAGGAAAATATTCATCAATCACTGTTCTGTTTTCTATCCGTGTCGCCACTCTCCCTTTAATAAAGAATGCTTTTTGTTTTGTCAATAGGCCTCATGTGCAACATCTCAAATGCCTTTTGAAAATCTGTATCAGCAACATCCTCTAAATAATTTCTCAATAAACATGGGAGAGAGAGTTCAAATGCAATGAGATATAGAAACCTAAATGGAGGGACCTGAAGCAACAGAACAGTTTAGCAATATGGATAAAGACAAGCAGAATGGGACGGAGAGCTGAACACTTATTAAAGTTTATTAACAACTGTTTGTGTTGTTTGCACGTTCTCCCCGTGTCTGTGTGCGTTTCCTCTGGTGCTTCGGTTTTATCTTCAGACTGAAAAACAAGTTAGGGGCATTGACCCAAACAGGCGCCAGAATGTGGCAACTAGGGGAATTTCACAGTAACTTCATTGCAGTGTTAATGTAAGCCTTACTTTTGTCTAATAAACACATTTTAAAGGCAAGCAGAATGGAGCAGATAGCAGAACATGTACTTTACACAAGTGAATAAAGTCATTGCCAGGAATAGAGATTTAAAAAAAAAATGAAATTAGAGCTTCTTTGTCTGCATTCACAAAGCATCTGGAATGAGAGAGAGAAGAGAGATGGATAGTGGCAGAAATAGAAGTAAGTAATTTAGATCTCATCGCTATTATATGGCTAAACTCTGACCCAAGTTGGGAATTTAATATTCCAGGGTGTGCAAAATTCTGAAATTTGTTTAATGACAAAAGAGGTTTCGTAACCCTGATAATAAAGGATGAGTCTGACAACACCAGGTTTTAGTCCAACCTATTTATTTGATAATATTCTCTCAAGCTTTTGAGGGGACTGCCTCTTCGTCAGGTGAATGGAGAGTTCTGGCCTCAGACAGAGCATATAAAGCACAGACAGTTTAGAGATTACTGATTAGAATGCGAATCCTTACACCTAACCTGCTGTTCAAGTCTTAAAGTGGCTGATAATGTGAGTGGAAGGAGCACTGATCACAGGTTAAAGAGATGTGTATTGTCTCCAGACAGTACAGTAAGTGAGGTTTTGCAAACCCAGGCAAGTCACGGGGGTTACAGATAGTGCGACATGAACCCAAGATCCCTGTTGAGACCGTCCTCGTGTGCGGAACTTGGCTATCAGTCTCTGTTCAGCAATTCTGCACTGTCGTGTGTCATGAAGGCCGCCTTGGAGAATGCTTACCCGAAGGTCAGAGTCAGCCTCTGACCTTCGGGTAAGCATTCTCCAAGGCGGCCTTCATGACACACGACAGCGCAGAGTCGCTGAACAGAGACTGATAGCCAAGTTCCGCACACATGAGGACGGTCTCAACAGGGATCTTGGGTTCATGTCGCACTATCTGTAACCCCCGTGACTTGCCTGGGTTTGCAAAACCTCACTTACTGTACTGTCTGGAGACAATACACATCTCTTTAACCTGTGATCAGTGCTCCTTCCACTCACATTATCAGCCACTTTCAGACTTGAACAGCAGGTTAGGTGTAAGGATTCGCATTCTAATCAGTAATCTCTAAACTGTCTGTGCTTTATATGCTCTGTCTGAGGCCAGAACTCTCCATTCACCTGACGAAGAGGCAGTCCCCTCGAAAGATTGTGAGAATATTATCAAATAAATAGGTTGGACTAAAACCTGGTGTTGTCAGACTTTTTACTGTGTTTACGCCAGTCCAACGCCGGCATACCCACATAATAAAGGATGATGCAGGGACATCAGTAAGTAAGGATCTGGCTTCAGAAGGTCAAAGTAGAATCAATATGGATGGGAATTAGGAATAGCTGGAGTCTTAAAAACATTGTTGGGAGTAGTTTATATGCCCTCTTGACAGTAATTATACCATTGGGTAGGGGATTAAACAAGATATTATTGGAGCTTGTAACAAAGGCAGTATAATAAATGTGCTACACTAAATGTTCACTGAATTGGTCCCCAAGATGAGGTTCTGTCTTAGGAGAGAGAATTAGGGCTATATTCTCTGGATTTTTGAAGTCTGAGAGGTGATCTCATTGAAACATAAAAGATTCTGAAGGAGTTTGATAAGGTGGGCACACCACAACCGCTGGTTGAGGAATCTAAAACATGGGGCCACAGCATCAGGAGAAAAGGGCCAATCATTTAGGAATGAGATGAGAAATTACTTCACTCTGGTTGTGAATCATTGGAATTCTGTCCCCAGATGATGCTCCATTGTTGAAAGCTGGAACACACTTCTTTGATGTCTTAGGGAATTGAAAGATGTAGGAAGCTATGAGGTATGAGGAGAGGCTGAATAAACTAGGCTTGTACTCGTTAGAGTTTAGAAGAATGAGGGGAGATCTCATTGAGACGTATAAGATGATGAATGGGATGGATAGGATAGAGGTGGAGAGACTGTTCCCGCTCAAAAAAGACAGTAGGACTAGGGGGCACAGCCTCAAGATAAAGGGGGGGCGGTTTAGAACAGAGTTGAGGAGGAACTTCTTCACTCAAAGGGTGGTGAATCTCTGGAATTCTCTGCCTGTTGAAGTGGTGGAGGCTGCCTCGCTAAATATTTTTAAGAAACGGGTTGATGGGTTTTTGATAAGAGAAGGGATTCAGGGTTATGGGGAGAGGGCGGGAAGGTGGAGCTGAGTCACGACAGATCAGCCATGATCTTATTGAATGGCGGGGCAGGCTCGAAGGGCCAGATGGCCTACTCCTGCTCCTATTTCTTATGTTCTTATGTTCTAAGTAAATGAGAAAGTGGAGTTAAAGCTCAGGATCAGCCATAAGTGTAATGATCTGCAGAAAAGGCAATGTGATTTATTCCTGATCCTATCTCTGTTATTAAAAGAATTCTGGTTATGGTTGTCAGGCACACCTTGCCTTTTATATATCATTGCAGACTGTCCTTATTGACACACACCTTTCAAAATGAGTTTAATTCTTTTTCCATAATGTGACCTTGAGAAGTTTCACTGCCGCTGTTAAACTGCCTGTTCTGTTCTTTTTCCCTTTTGTAAAGAGGTTCTCAAATACAGCTTCCATATCTAAGAATGCTTGAAAGATTGTGGTCAGCACCTGTTCCATTAACATTCAGACATGCCATCGTCATTAGAATTTCATACTCTTTCCATTTTGAGATCCATTCATTCTGTCAGGTCCACATTCTTTATAGTTACTGCAACCACTCATTCTCCCCTTGTATTATGTGAAAGCCCAGCCAAAGTCCTCATTTTCTATCAAGCCTTTCTTCAACATAGATTGGTTGAATAGAATAGAATCTCTCCAGAAGGAGGCCATTCAGTCTATTGTTTCTCTGCTGATCCTCTGAAAGCACAGTTCACCTAGTGTTACATCCTGCTTTCCATGCATGTTTTGTTTTTAGATATCCAATTAATTTCCTCTTAAATACCTCAGGCAGTATTTTCCAGATCCTAATCACTCACTGTATAAAGAAGGTTTTCCTCATGTCCCCATTGCTACTTTTAAAGTAAAGTTTATTTATTAGTGTCACAAGTAGGCTTACATTAACTGCAGTGAAATTATTGTGAAAGTCTTTTGCCAAGTACCTTCAATCTGTGTCCTCTTATTCTCAATCCTTCCACCAATGGCAACAGTTTCTCTCTGTTCAAGCCCCTCATTTTTGAATGATTTTGAATATCTCTTAAGTCCCTCTCAACCTCTTCTCCGAGGAGAGCAGTCCCAATTTCCCTGATTGATTCATGTAGCTGAAGTTCCTCATCCTTGGAATCATTCCTGTGAATCTTTTCTGCCCTCTCCCTAATGCATTCACATCTTTCCTAAAGTGTGGCATCCAGAACTGGACACAATCTCTCTCTCCTCCACTTTCACCTTGTCATAGTATCATTGAATCCCTACAGTGCAGAAGGAGGTCCATTGAATCTGCACCCGACCGCAATCCCACCCAGGCCACATCTCCACAACCCCACCCATTTACCCTAGCTAATCCCCCTGACAGTAAGGGACAATTTAGCAAGGCCAATCTACCTAACCCACATATCTTTATCATTATCCTGTTTCGCTTACTCTTTAGTTTGCTGACAGGAGCTTTGCACTGAGCTGCTAGCCCCTTGAACAATTTTCAGCTGAGTGAATTTGATTTGATTTCCTTTTGTACTATTGATACAAGTTTCAACTAAAGTTTGTGTTTGAAGTTAAATTGTTTTCCTCATCTGATCAGTTTCAGTTGTCACTACAGAGCCTAAACCTGGGGCACCTACCTTAATCATCTATTTAAAATGTCCAATTATTTATTTGCTGCCATATTTAACATTTTTTTCTCATATTCCTGGACAAGTTCTCTGAAATTGATCCTTTTTCTGTCTCCCAGTTATCTATCAATAGATATTCCGTCATCATTTACACTTAAATTGAATCAGTTTTACTGTTGTGCACTGATCCTAGAAGTTTTCAAAAGGTTTACATTTTTATGAAACTTTTGCATGAAAGAATGTCAAGGCATGTGCTGGCTCCACTTGTGAAAATATTAATATCCCCAGGATGTGACTCTTGGGATGTACTTGTGTTTTTGACTTGCTCTTGGTGTGACTCCCCCTCAAGGTGGGTTTGAATCCCACCACAGCAGATGGTGAAATTTGAATTCAATAAAAATCTGGAATTGGCCTAATGATGACTGAAATGGTTGTCAGAAAAACCCATCTGTTTCACTAATGTCATTCAGGGAAGGTAATTTGCCATTCTTACACGGTCTGGCCTACTTATTCCAGAGTCACAGCAATGCGGTTGACTCTTAGCTGCTTCTGAAATGGCTATGCAAGTTACTCAGTTCAAGGGCAATAAGAGATGGGCAATAAATCTGGTCCAGCCAGTAATGCTGACATCCCTGAATGAATTAAAAAAACCTGACCTGTTTTCAACTCCTTGTACATTTATACACTGACTCCAAGTTGTGTGTATGTGTCCAATACCATTTTGTTTGCCCTCTATCCACTTGTGCTTTGTTCACACTCCTCCAAGGCTAAGCTAGTCCTCTACCCTGCGCTATGTAAATTTGCCTGCCTGAGTATTGAGGCTCCTTTCGAATGTCTTTCTGTATTCCAGGTTCTATATAAAAGGAAATATAGGAGAAATCTGGGATAGAGGAGGTGGTATAGAGTGATATGTAAGAGGGTCAAGAAGTTCCGTCTTATGTGGCTCTGTCGAAATGGGGAGAATGGAAGATGTTGTTGGTTTGCGTCTCTTTCATTCAAATTGGATAGCATTCAGGATTAGCTGAAGATTGCTTTAAAAACATTGTTCTGCAAAGCTGAGTTCGATTGTGCAGATTTGTCTTGGTGCGTTCAGTGACTGCTGTACAGGCAAATGTGGCAGACAACAAAATTCCAGACTGAGAATGAGAGAAATAGTGAGTTTCTGCTTTCAGTTGGGAATAGCTTTGGCCAAGGTGGGATGGGAGGATATCACCTGTAGCAATGAGAGCTGCGGTGTTTTTAGGACTTGTAGTGGTAGACAGGATTGCTGAGTAACATCTCATCCAGAGGACAGCATCTCTGACAATGCAGCGCTACCTCAGTGATGCACAGGAACAGATTACCTGTGGTTTCCTGGACTGAGATGACTTCAATTTAACTGAAAGGTAAAAACCCTGAAGAGAAAAACAGTGTGGCTGCTTGAGGCATTGCAGGGTGTGGCTGTGAGGGAGCAACAGAAGGTGTATGTTCTGGAGACTGAAGAAAACATTCTGCACAACTGACTGGATTTGAAATGCAGTTTTAGTTCAACAGGCTGCTGAGGTTGTGCATCATTGACTCCAACCTGGTGTAAGCGGCCACAAAGATAAATAGGGTGTGAATCAGTCACCAATAGGTTTGTCAGTTTTTACTGTAGGCAGTGTCCCTACGACAGTGAATGCTAGGAGTGCTGTCACGTGCTGGATTTTGCTTATTTGCTTGAGTTAAACAGTTTGAATAATCCTGTAATATCAGAAAAAATCACTTTCCTCAAGACTTAATCAGCAATCTGAGACTGTTCTCGGTGTTAGGAATTGAAGAACAGAAGAATTGATTGCAAAGATGTTCATTGATCTTATCTGCACACTTAGTATAGTCAGTCAGAATGTCAAACTAATGCCGATATGTTATCACAATTTTACCTATTGAGCAGATGCCACCATCTAGTTTTACTAGTATTCTTTATTTCTCTAGTAGATAATTTGCCTGTGATAGCTTCTCAAGTTCAACGACATACAGAAATTATCCCATGATGGGGAAAGTGATGCATATGGTATTGAAGGGAACTGTAGCTGCATCCTGATTTGAAACAATGTGTGTCAATAAAGCTTGAATTGACTGTCCAAGGTGGTGTCTATTGTGGGGAATCTGAGTGATCATTCCTCTGAGCCTACATGGAAGAGTCCTTGAGCAACTACATAAAAAGGCATCTGGCTACAGTCCAGATGAAGGAATTAGCACGTGGTTAGTTTTGGCGGCTGGGTCTGGATTCTCAGATTGAAGAAAATGTGGGACAGTGTCAACCCTATATACGAATAAAAAATAGACCACAGTTGTATACTTTATATCCTTACAAGTAGCATAAAATACCAACATTTTTGGTCCTTACTGTTGTGAATACTACACAATAATCTTCACTGAATCCGAATTGCCTGATGATTGTGTCTGTGCTATTACTGTGTGAGAATGATGCAGAATTGGTTCCAAGAGAAGTGTCCATCAAAGTTCCAAATCAAACTTCCAGAGTCAAAGACAGCCGAGCTCCAGGCCCGGTAGGATCAACCCCAGGTTACTGAGAAAGGCAAAAGAGGAGATTGTCGGCGCCCTGACAAAGATTTTTGTATCCTTGCTAGAAGTGCGGTGGATACTGGGACAGTGAGTAATTTTGAGGAGGAGTTAGGCAGATTTATAATTGGTAATGGGTTGAGGAGTTATAGGGAGAAGATAGGAAAATGGGGGTGAGGAGCATATTAGCCATGATCAAATGGCGGAGCAGACTCAATGGGCCGAATAGCCTAATTCTGCTCCTATGTCACATGAACTTCTATTGTTCGGTTGCAGATACGGGCAGAGAAATGTGAAATGGAGTTTAATCCAAGCAAGTGTGGGGTGCTGCACTTTGGGAGATCAAATGTTTAGGGTAAGTATCTAGTTAATGGCAGGACCCTGAACAGCATTGATATTCAGAGGGATCTTGGGGTTCAAGTCCAAAGCTCCCTGATGATGGCCACATGAGTAGATAGGGTGGTAAAGAGGATATATGGCATGCTTGCCTTTATTGGTCGAGGTACCAAGTACAAGAATCAGGATGTCATGTTGCAACTTATAAAACTTTGTTAGGCTGCATTTGGTTCTGGTCACCACAATGCAGGAAGGATGTACAGGCTTTGGAGAGGATGCAGGCGAGGTTTACCAGGATGCTGCTTGGATTAGAGAGTCTGAGCTATAAGGAGAGTCTGGACAAACTAGGGTTGTTTTCTCTAGAGCGGTGGAGGCTGAGGGGAAACCTGATGGAAGTCTATAAAATTATGAGAAGCATAGATAAGGTTGACCATCGGAATCTTTTTCCCAGAGTTGAAATGTCTAATACTAGGGGCACGCGCTTGAAGTGAGAGGGAGAAAGTTCAAAGAAGATGAGGGGCAAATTTTTAACTGAATGGTAGGTGTCTGGAATGGGCTGCCGGGGTGGTTTTGGAGGCAGAAACGATAGGGTGTTTAAGGGACTTTTGGATAAGCATGTGAATATGCAAGGAATAGAAGGATATGGAGCAAGGGTAGGCAGAGGGATCAGTTTAATTTGGTGTTGTGTTCAGCACAGTGTTGTGGGCCAAAGGGCCTGTTCCTGTGTTGTTCTGTATTATTCTATGTTCTATCACATCAAACAAAAGAGAAATAGATGTCCTGATCAACTGTTTAATTGACTGTGTGTGATGATTACTGGTGCATAGTACAGTGTCTAGAGTATTATTGATTCTATATATAGCATCATAGTAATTTCTTGTCATGACCAAAGAAGTAGGGGAGGGATGTTATATAATGTAGTAGTTGCAGATTTCTTTAAAAGCTGATCATATGATTTGATGGTAATGTCATTGGGGTTTCAGAGACTCCTGCTTTAACTTTTAGTTTTCACTCTGTATAATTAAAAGTTGTTAGTTTGAATATACATGTACAAGCTGCATCTTTTTGTTAAAACCCACAAACTCTAACTAGTTTAGACAATCTTCACGGAGCCCCACAAAGTGTAAGTCTACCACTGCAAACAAGCCCTGCCTATCACTTCAGGGCCCTTTCAACCAGGGAGTGCAGTCACACCAGGTCATTTTCCATCACGGAAACTTCTTCCCATTGCCTTTAAGTAAGTATCAGAAAGTTGAAAGGAAGTGACTGGCTGCAGTTTGCCTTGCCAGGCTGTAGGGTTTTATTTAGGCAGTGGACAAGTTGGGCCAAAGGGCCTTTTTCCACAATGTAAACCTCTATGATTCTAATGTATTTAATTAAACTATCCTCAATGATACAAAATAGAAAGATGTTGGAGAAATATATGCACTTATATTTATTCTCATTCTGTTTAGCTAATTGTTCTCGCACATGTGTTCAGCATTAGCAAGGAATCAAATACTTTGGATGAAAATTCCAACAATAAATAACACAACACCTTGATTTGGAGTTCTTACACCAAGTGTATCGTCATATTGTGAAAAGACCCATTGAAAACAATCTTTGTGAAGTATATCTAATATTAAATGTATTGCTTATCCTTTGAGACATGACGGGGAATATTAGAGTGTAACACAAAATGAAGTCAATGCATATCGTGTGTTGTTAAAGGAGATCAAATAGTTGATATCTTGTTCAGGACAAAGTAAATTCTCATCTCACCATAACAAGCATGTACATGTATATTAGAACATAGAACACTACACAAACAGGCCCTTCGGCCCACGAGTTGCGCCGATCACATCAACTCCTACCAATCCATAGACCTATCTATAACCCCCAATCCCACTAAATCCCATATACTCATCCAGAAGTCTTTTAAAAGACCCCAGCAAGTTCGCCTCGACCGCCACTGACGGCAGCCAATTACATTCACTCACCACCCTCTGAGTGAAAAACTTACCCCTAACATCTCCTCTGTACTTGCCTCCCCGCACCTTAAATCTGTGTCCTCTCGTAGCGACCATTTCAACCCGGGGAAATAGCCTCTGAGAATCCACCCTATCTATTCCTCTCAACATTTTATAAACCTGTATCAGGTCGCCTCTCAACCTTCGTCTCTCCAGGGAGAAGAGTACCAGCTCCCTCAACCTATCTTCATAAGGCATGCCTCCCAATCCAGGCAACATCCTTGTAAATCTCCTCTGTACCCTTTCAATAGCTTCTACGTCCTTCCTATAGTGAGGCGACCAGAACTGCGCACTGTACTCCAAGTGAGGCCTGACAAGGGTCTTATAAAGTTGCAGCATTACCTCCCGACTCCTAAACTCAATCCCTCGATTAATGAAGGCCAGTACACCACACGCCTTCTTGACCACTTCCTCCACCTACGAGGCCGATTTAAGAGTCCTGTGGACCCGGACCCCAAGATCCTTCTGCTCTTCAACACTACCAAGACTCCTGCCCTTGATAGTGTACTCGTTCATCTCATTGGTCCTGCCAAAATGGACGACTACACATTTATAACAAACTAACTTTATTTAGGTTTGACATTTAACTTGGTAAACATAGGTTGTTTTTATCCAGTGTGGGCACCAGTTATTACAGCACAACTACATGTGTTGTTTGTTGTTTTCTGGTTGGCGTTGTGATTGGAATATCATTTTGTTTAATACCTCTCACCATTTTCGCTGGAATTATTGTTATACTGAATATAGTGTCTTTAAATTAGACTGAAGTTCAGTCTGAATGCTGAATTAAACTGAGTACATGGGATGAATGGCCCTACAATGAGGAAACACTTCCTTTGTAGAGAATTACTTGAATTGTGGCGTACCCTGTGCCTCGCCCCGATATGTGATTGATCATTGGCAGTTCACATTATGCAGGGGTGTTTACGTGTAATCAGTTCAGCTGAGAAAAGGTGGATGTGCCATGGAATTGTCTCATTGAAGCATGTGTGTTGCTGAAAAGGAACCACACTCTAGATTGTCTTTTTGGATTGGTGGCAGCATCCCGTTTGTGGAAAATACCACTTGTAGTGCTGACAGTGTGAAAAAGCTTGCTTAACCTGTTCACGTTTTTGAGATACTTATCCTTTCCAGGGTAATTTCACAGAATCATGGAATCTTTGCAATGTAGAAGGAAGCAGATCAGGTACTTTTCAGGTTTGAAAATGGTGACCTTCAATCCATTTGTGAGTCTGTGCAATGATCAGTGATCTGATCAGAATAGCAGGATTGTTTTAATGTGCTATATTTCTGCATCAAGCTTGCAAAGTGATCAAATGGCTGGGGCTGTATTTGTAAAATTGCTGATCAGGCTAATTTTATAATGTGCGGAGCTATATGGATTCCAGTGTTTATAGTGACTGATGGTAGTGGCCAACAGTAGTTGGGAACCTATTAACAGTTTTCTCAACCAGCACATCAAGAACAGGAAATATGTTTGATTTCTCCATCTCAAAAGTGAATTTGAGTGTGGGGTGGAATCTATTAATTTTGAGCATGAGGTGGAGTGTATTAAGAACATAAGATGTGTACATTAACATTAAGATGAGAACATTAAGATACGTACATAATGGGATATAAGTAAATAATTTGTTTCATGGTCATTTAAAGCTGTTTCCTGGCTGATTTGCTCAGAGGTTGGTTAAGTGATTACAGCTCCCTGAGCTTCATGTCCCATCGTGTTATCCATGTGAACTTGAACTGTTTCTGACTGCCCGTTTTTTGTTCTTCAGTTTTTACAGAGACCCTGTTCACATTGTCTGTACCTGAGAACAGTGTTTTTATTTTGCTGAAGTTTGGCAGAAGCTGTGCCCTGATCCATTGAAACACCAGAACTTTCCAGGCTTGTATGCTTGACAACGATGGCAACTGAAGATAAAAAATCTGAATCTGAGTGCACGAAAACACAATCAGCACCTTCCTCTTCCAATCAAAACAAGGTGAATAATAAAAGATATTTACGGGATGTTTGGACAGCCAAGTGGTTAGCTCAGTGGGTAGCACAGTCAGAGATTGTAGATTTAACTTCCACTCCAATATCCGGGATTGTCCACTGCACTTTGGCCTACATAACCATTGATGCTGATGCAGGCTGCTTTCCAGTAGAAAGTTTCAGCAGCTTTTTTTGTTTTTATTGTTTATGGGATATCGATGTCGCTAGCTGGGCCAGCATTTATTGCCCATCCTTAATTAAATCTTAAGTAGGAGGTGAGCTGTCGCCTTGGATGCTGCAGTCCATGTGGATCTGCTGTTAGAGAGGGGATTCTAGGCTTTGATTCAGTGATATGAAGGAATAGCAATGTATTTCCAAGTGAGGATGATGTGTAGTTTGGAGGGGAGCTTCCAGGTGGTAGTGTTTCCATGTGCCTGCTGCCTTTGCCCTCCTTAGTGGGAAAGATCACAGGTTTGTGCTGTAGTGTTCTATGTTCTATGTTTGGAATGTGCTGCCAAAGGAGCCTGAGTTTGTTGCTACAGTGCTTCTTGTAGATGGTGCACCCTGCTACCGCTGTGTGTTTGTGGTGAATGGGGTATAAGTCAAGCTTTATGTATAATCTCTCCTGTGTGTTTGAATAACAGCCTTCTGCGGTGAAACCCAACTACACCTTGAAATTCACACTAGCCGGACACACAAAGGCTGTGTCATCAGTGAAGTTCAGTCCAAATGGAGAATGGCTTGCGAGTTCCTGTAAGTAAATCTCTCCTTTTGTTTGGTAACTAAAATCAGTGATTGCAAAAGGGGCAACATTCAATGTAGGGTTTCAGGAATTGGTTCCAGCAGTTAGTGGCTAAATGCTCTGCAAGGTGTGGGCAGCATCTTAACGGTTCACCCCTGGTGGCATTGAGCCAGCTGATTCCACCTGGGGTGAGAAAAGGGCTGGAGGCAACATGGGTCTGCAATGCCCTTGAGTTAGGATGGACATCACCCAGGCCGGACATCTTTCTGAATGCAGTAACTCTGGCAAGAGGAGATCTTCAGCTCAGGTTCGAGCCTCATAGCCAGTACCTCAGCTGCTCTTCATTAGGCAGGGAATTTCAACAGGCTACTCAGCATCAGTAGCAATCTATTCTCAGTCTTTTCTTAACCCTGCCTCTTCACAGCGCCACCATTGGAATCTGTTCAGGCTGATCATCTTTCCATTTCTCCTTTGCTCCCACTCCCCCACCCCGCCTCGCTCTTGCAACGTTCCCCCACCCCTGCCTCGCTCTAGCACCCCCTCCCATCCTCTTGCTCCCATCCTATCCCCTTGCTCCCACCCCTGCCTTCGTTCCCGTGACTCCTCCCACCCACCTGCTTGCTCCCGTGACACAGTCCCATAACTTCATTGTGGTATTAATGTAAGCCTACTTGTAACATTAATAAATAATCTAAGCTAGTGGGCTGAATGAATTGAGCAGCTCTCTGGGCAATATGAGACTGTTTCTCTAACTCAAACCTGAAACCGAGTTTGTGTCTTACTCCACAGCTGCTGATAAATTGATTAAAATATGGGGTGCTTACGATGGGAAGTTTGAGAAGACCATATTGGGACACAAACTGGTGAGTATGCAAAGTACAAATGCAGCCATTCTCTGCTCTCTGTAACCTGTTAGTAGCCATTACTGAGATTCATTCAATAAAACCAAAACTGTCTTTTCCTGTTGTACTGTGATGGTCAGCGAGTGTCCAAATTGCATTGAGTGGGTAACTCCAGGTGCTCTCTGTAACAGCTTAAAGCAATGAAATGTCCCTCTTGCCTTGAGTGCAAAGCAATGTGACTTCAGTTCCTGCTTCAGGATTTAAACATTTCATTTGAGTTGACATTCTGTTCTGACCCATAGCATGTGCCCAAATTGTCAGTTCAACTGAGGCCCTCTGACCTTTTGGGTGATGTCAAAGACCTCCCAGCAGTAGTTAAGGAAGAATTCTCGCTGGTGGTCTGAACAACATTTATCCAAGACATTTCAGAGAATATGATCCAATAACACAGAGAAGCCATTTGACTTCTCATTACTCTGCTGTCTGTTTGAAGGAGCTATCCAACTAGTTCCCTCCTTGCTTTTTCCTCAGTAGTGCTCCAATTTTTAAAAGAATTTTCTCTTTGGATAGGCAGGGAATACAGGCAATCCTTTCTTCCCTGGAGTGCATCAACCCCATATCTAATGAGGATTTGAAGATTGTGGCCAGAACCTTGCTATTTCTAATTCTGTTTCCCTCAGCAACCTGGGAAGCATTCCATCCCAACTGGATGACTTTACACTTGGAGCATTGCCAACCATTTTATGAAATTGATTTTTTTATTCCGTTCAGTTTCTTCATGGCTTCAGCCTTCTTGTGATATTAGTAGCTTATCTTCTCTGTTGAAGACAGGTGCAAAGTCCTCACGTAGTTGCTTGCCTGTGCCATTATCTCCTTTGGTTCCTCATCAGCTCCACCCTTCCTTTTTAGTATTTGTGGTACTGAAAGATTTCTGAACCCTCTCTTTGCCGATCATTCCTTTTTCATTTCCACTCTGCGCCTTATTCACTTTGCTTCTCAACTGCTTTATGAACTGAATATTTATCAGATGTTCCCTTTTCTTAAACTGAAGAACCATATCTTTCGATCAGGCATATTTAGCCCTTCCAGACATAACACTGAGTTCAGCAATTTCAGATCATGAAACTCTAACCTGGGTTTTTGGGTTTTGATGATGCTTCTGTTCCTATTTTAAACTTTTGTCTTTTGATTTTGACTGTCTTGGGCCATCAAGCCTTTAGTCACTTAATCTCCTGTCATTCACCTAATGAAAGACCTCTTTTGTTCTTCCCTCCTGGTTTCTGCATTGGTTCAAAATCTGTTACATTTCTTCCTTTTTTCTGTATTGATGAAGAGTCATTGATCTGAAACATTAAACTTATTCTAATGCTGCTTATCTCTCCTAGTCCTCTGTGCACCTTGGTTCTCCCTCTGCTTCATTCTGGTCCCCTATCTCTGGCCAAATTAGTTCAATCCACCCTGCCCATCACCTGATAATCTCATTATTTCTCTCATTTGCTATCTGTGATATTTCTGTCCACAATTTCCCCGCCATTTGTCCTCATAACAGATGTCACATAGACAGATGTTCTTCATTGGTTGTGAGGTGCATGGCAGAGTTATGAGTGTGTGCTTGCTGGATGTTTCCTCGTGCAGATTGCCTTTGCCAGTGGACTTCTATTACGTTTACACAGATAAACTAGGGATATTTTTAAATACTTGTTATTTGGTTTGAAATAGGGAATCTCAGACGTTGCCTGGTCCACAGATTCCAACCTGCTGGTGTCGGCTTCAGATGACAAAACCCTCAAAATATGGGACGTGAACTCGGTAAGCGAGCCAGGTTGTGTTGATCATGGGATATAGGAGTGAGTTATCAGTAGCTTCCAGAATGCCAGGAAGTAATAGTTAGAAGTCAGGCTTCATTCTCTGTCCTGGGGCCGATGAGGCAAACTGTAATGCTTGGGACCCTTAATTCAACCCCTGACTGAATAATGGACAAGTGACGTCAGCTTTATTTCACTCACTTAACTGCTCCCCTTTTAAATATATTGTATTCAGTGAAGCCCCTCTGCTTTTGAATCTGTTCCTGGGAGGTGATCAGAACACAATGAGGTATTTATACTGGTCTGCAGATTGTTCTTTGTCTCCCAATCAGCTCTGCCAAGGATGCAGGGTTACGCTTGCTTTCTCGCACAAGGCGATAGCCTAAAGGTTATGATATTAAACTATTATTCTAATGTTGCTTATCTCTCCCAGCCCCGGCCCACTCAGTGCAAATCCCGTATGCAGTAAATACCTGTGAGCTGGCACAAGAACAATGACAAGGAAGATTAGCAGACTTATGAAAAAGACCCAACCAGGACCCTACCCATTCTGGCTGACACATGACATCAGTTTCACAGAATCTGGTTGACTGCGTCCCCAAGAAACATCCCAAGAGCAGGTCAATAATATATGATATTAGTGGCAAACAAAGCCCACGATTATACAACCACTTGCTCTGCTGCTCCTCACCCTTGGTTACAGATTTTCCAGGACATAACACCTATCCTAATGGAATGGGAACCCTTGTTCTGATGCAGCCAAAAGGATCTGCACAAACTGATGGAACTATAGCATTGGGCAAATGGCCACAAGCTGCACTGTCAGAGGCTCAGCACTGGACAGCGGTCTGCACTGTCGGCTCAGCTTTAGTGGGGGGGGTCAGCACTGAGCGGGGGCTGCACCGTCTGGGGTGCTGTATTTCAGATAAGTTGTTAAACCCCAATCTGAGGGTGATGTAAAAGATCCCCTGGGCACTGTTTCAAATGGGAGCTGTGTCCCAGTCAATATTTATCTTTGGTAAATCTGCCATTTTTTTGAAAAGGGAGCAATAAAACTGCAGTCTGTCAGCCCTTGCAGGTGAACGTGGAAGATTGATGTCCACATTTTGAAGTGGAACAGGAGAGTTTTCCTCAACGTCTTGGCCAATATTTATCCAGACCAAACATCGCAAAAGCAGATTGTGGTCATTTTTCCATTCATGTTTGAGGGATCTTGCTGTACACGCATTGGTTGTCAAGGTTTCTGTATTATACTAGCGAAGGCACTTCAAAAATGTTGATGTTAGCTGTTAAAGATTTTTGGGACAGTGGAAGTGTGCGAAAGGTGCAGTGGATTTGCATGTCTCTCATTGTGATGAATTGAGCTCCAGTTGCGTTCTGATTTCAGGGCAAATGTTTGAAGACTCTGAAAGGTCACAGCAACTACGTTTTCTGTTGTAACTTCAACCCTCAATCCAATCTGATTGTTTCAGGATCGGTGAGTAACTTTAATGCCCAGATCTTTGTTTTGTTGTTTGCAGCATTAAACTGCACATTTACCAGTTGTTGATCCAGAGCGTCCCAAGCACGCTGACTCTCACTGGGGCACGGGTCCCACACACACTGACTCTCACTGGGGCACTGGCCCCACACACACTGACTCTCACTGAAGTACAAGTCACACGCACACTGACTCTCACTGAGGTAAGGGTTCCCCACACACACTGATTCTCACTGGGGTATGAATCCCACACACACTGACTCTCACTGGGTTCTAGAAGTTCTCAATCTGAAACTCTGCTGCCTCTACCCTAACTTGTTTGAAGCTAGGTTATTCATTGATTCCTGCATCAAAAAGCAGTGAAGTCGTCGTCTTCCATTATATATTTAAAAGGTTTGCAGGTTGCTTTAAGAGCTGATGACATGATTTGATGGCGATGTCATTGGGGTGTTGCCACAGGCTGCTGTTTTACTTTCAGTTTGTACTCTGCAGGAAAGAGCTGCTGGAATAAAATCTGTTGTTAGTTGAGTCTACGTGTGGAAACGACTTTCTTTTTGTCAAAACCCACAACGCCCAACATAGAAAATTACAGAAAGGAAATTGGTGAGTCAGGATTTTGTTATATCGCGATAAAATCCTAAGTTGAAAATTGCTCTAGGCGCTCACACTTTAAATATTGGAAGGCTGGAGAGAAGCCAGTTTTGCTCCAATGCGATTTCCTTTGCTGATGACACCACTGTAGTGGGTCAGTTCTCAAACAATGGTGAGACAGAGTACAGGAAAGAGTGAGCGAATCTGGTGAACTGGTGCGACGACAATCTTCCCTCAATGTCAGTAAAACAAAGGAGATTGTCATCGACTTCGGAAAGCATAGTGGAGAGCATGCCCCTGTCTACATCAACGGGGGTGAAGTGGCAGCGGTTGACAGCTTCAGGTTTCTAAGTGTCCAGTTCACCAATGACCTGTTCTGGTCCCCCCCCCCCCATGCTGACACTATAGTTAAGAAAGCCCACCAATGCCTGTATTTTCTCAGAAGGCTAAGGAAATTCAACATGTCCGCTACAGATGCACCAAAGAAAGCATCCTTTCCAGCGTGCCACAACTTGGTATGGCTGCTGCTCTGACCAAGACCATAAGGAACTACAAAGGGTTGTGAATGAAGCCCAGTCCATCACGAAAACCAACCTCCCATCCAGACTCCATCTGCACTTCCTGCTACCTTTGAAAAGCAGCCAACATAATCAAGGACCCCATACGCTCTGGACGTTCTCTCTTAACACCACCTTCTGTTGGGAAAAAGATACAAAAGTCTCATCATGTACCAACCAACTCAAAAATACCGTCTTCCCTGCTGTCATCAGAGTTTTGAATGGGCTACCCTATATTAACCTGATCTTTTCTCTTCACCCTGCCTGTAAGTGCAATATTACATTCTGCACCCTCTCCTTTCCTTCTCCCTTATGCACTCTTTAAATGGTATGCTTTGTCTGTATAGCGCACAAGAAATAACACTTCACTGTATTCCAATACACGTGACAGTAATAAAAAAAACTCAAAGTGACAACAGCGCAGAAAGGCCAAGTCAGAAAATGTTGTCAGTGCTGTTTTAAAAGAAGAAGTTCTTCCCACCAGGGAAGGGTGAGACTCCAGGTGCTATCTGGCATACTTGAAAAGAGGAATGCTTTGCAGTACAGATGTGGTCATTTGGAAAAAATATGCATCCAAGTCAACAGTCCTCATATTAAAAAAGAGGACTGGGAAGGCTGTTTTTAAAAAAAACATTACTCAACCTTCTTGAGTCACTAACCTGCAAGAGAAACGGTGGATCAAATCAGATCTATGGTCCTTTCCACTTTGGACAAGTGGTTAAACTTAAACACAAGGTGCCAGCTTTTCTCAGTACAGTAGGAAGCAAAACTTTTAATTTGCTCTGGAACTTGGTTCATCCAGCAAAACTAGGAACCAGAACTAATTATTTAATAAAGATCTTTGAAGACCATTGTTCTCCAAAGCTACTGATCGTAGCAGAATGGTTCAGATTCCACTAAAGGAATTAAGGGGAAGGCGAAAGCATTGCTTGATTTGTGGCAACCTTCAAAGGGCTAGTACAATATTTAGTTTGGTGAGTCGTTAGGAAATACCCTTCAAGATTTTCTAGCTTGTGGTCTCCAAAATAAGGCTACCTGAAGAATCATGGAATCTCAGTAGTGCAGAAGGAATCCATTTGATCCATCAAGTCTACACCGACTGTCTGGCAGAGCATCTTACCCAGGCTTTATCCCCGTAATCCTATATATTTACCCCATTAATTCCCCAAATCTATACTACTTGAGTGCGTAACGAACTTGCTTTGACGTTAAAGCCAACCGTAGAAATCACTGTTGATGGAACTGGTTGCTAAAGAGACTTCACAATTTGGTGCAGCAATGAAGACCCACAAGCTGGGAACTGTCCAAAGGAAGTCAAAACAGCAACAAACATATCATAGATATGCCAAAATGGGCCATTCAATGAGTGAATGCTGGAACAAGAAAGCCAATGCAATAATTGTGGCAAAATGGGCCCCATTGCAAAAGCTTTTTGAGCTAGACCAGCTTCCCCTGACAAGAATATTCAGAAGAATAATCTGGGTATCTTCAAGAAGAAGAAGTTGCATTCTGCAAAAATAATTTACAACATGGAAGGAAAGAATTACGACTAGTGATTTCAAAATTAAGCATACAATCTATTAGGATGGAGGTTAAATCTGGTACTGCAGTATCTTTTAATTCCTGAGATTACACACCAACAAAAGCTAAAGCATTAAAACCAGCTGGTGTGATTTTAAGGACATACAGGGGAGAGATTTAAAAGGTTACGTCATAGTCACTACAGAGTTGAGTGGACAAACAGCAGAGCTTTCGCTCCATGTGGCCTGTGGTAATTTTCCAACTCTGGGAGATCGTGGTTGGAGAAGATAAAGTTTAACTGGAGTGCCATCAATGGATTGGTCGATGCCAAAACAGACGGCCAGCACCTTCTGAATACACTAGTGTATTCAAAGAAACACTTGGTTCAATGAAGGGAGGTTAAGTGACACACAAGATGAAGTCTGATAGTCAACCAAAACGCCTCAAAGCAAGAGTGGTGCCATTAGCTATCCATCCCAAGGTCGAAGAAGAATTAATATGGCTTGTTAGTACTGGTGTGTGAGAGCCAGTTATAACGACTGACTGGGCTACTCCCATCAAACCATATTTGTTTTTGTGATAATTTTAAAACCATCATAAATCCAGTGTTGTTGGGTCCTCAGGTGAGCAGAAATTCAGCAAGATTGATCTTTCACAAGCATATTTACAGATGAATGTAGCCTCTGAATCTCAACCAATGCTTAACATTATTACTCGTAAGGTCGTCTGTGATAAAAGATTGCCATTTGGAATAACATCTGCACAGGCCTATTCCAATGATCAGTGTCAAATTTTAAGTGACCTGTGTGGTATACAATTTTACCTGGATGACATTGTAATTACAGGCTCCAGTGAACAGGGCACTTGAATAATTTAGAAGCAACATTGGGACATCTTCAAGCAGATAGCCTGCGTCATAAAGAAACACAGATGTCAGTCCAGTATTAGAGTCAAATTATTGAGAGTAAAGGCCAACATAAAGTACCTAAAAAGATGGATGCTTTGTTAGAAGCACCACTCCTAATAAATGTGACGCAATTAAGGCCCTTTTAAGGATTATTAAATTATGACAAACTTATTCAGAACTTAGCTACATTATTGAAGCCATTGCGTAATTTGTTACGTAAGGAACAATCAAGGGACTAGACAACAGAACGCAAGAAAGCATACAAGGATGTCAAAGATGCTTTGCAGAGGTCTGAAATGTTAGTTCATTTTAATCCAAAGCTACCATTACTCCTTGCTAGTAGATCATTTACCTGTGACAGCTTCTCAACTTCAGAGATATAATAGAAGTGATCCTTTAATGGGGAAGATAATGGATACGGTATTGAAAGGAGCAAAAGGAATTTGATCAGCGGGCTGGAAGGGCCGAATAGCCTACTCTTCCTCTTGTTTCTGTGTTAATCGCTGGAATGCATTGTCCACGTCTTGATTTGAAACATAAAGTTTGAGTTGACTGTTCAAGGTGGGTGTATATTGTGGGGAATCAAAGTGATCATTGCTCCCAGTCTGTGTGGAAGAGTTCTTGAACAACCACACAAAGGACATTCTGGTGTAATCCTGATGAAGGAATTAGTATGTAGTTCGTTTTGGTGCCTGGGCTAGGATACTCAGATTGAAGAGAAAGTGGAACAGTGTCAATCCTGTGCATGAATAAATACACCACCACTATCTCCTTTACACCCATGGGAATGGCCTCAAATGCCATGGCAATGATTTCATGTAGATTTTGCTGGTCTGTTTGAGGGATACATGTCCTTAGTAATAATTAAACTAATATTACATCTGAACAAACAACTGAAAAAAATTGACAAAATCCTTGCAAGAATTGGTAAACCAAAACAGATTGGCAGCATTGATGTTCACTGTTTACTTCACAAGAATTTGAGGATTATCTGGAAGATTCGTACAACCCTTGAAACATATCACATTGTGTGAATAGCTGTTTGGCATCTTATAGAAAGTCCATTCGTGCAATGACCCAAAGTTCACCTGAGCTACTACTTCTTAAGAGAAAGTTGGAATTGTGTTTGATTTGTGGGTTAGTACCTCCAGAAATTTCAGAGGAAGTAGAATGTTAACAACAATCTCAAAATGATGGGTGCTCGTTTCACTCCAGGATGGTGTGTTGTCTCCCAGGTGCCAGCGTCAAGGACATCTCTGAGCAGTTTCAGGACATTCTTAAGGGGGAGGGTGAGCAGCCAGAGGTTGTTGTACAAAGGGGATGAGATCCTAAAGAGTGAATATAGTTAGGCAGAAGGCTAAAGTGCAGGACCTCAAGGATGGTAATTTATGGTGTACTGCCAGTGCCTTGTGGTAGTGAGAGTAGGAATAGGAAGATTAGGCAGATGAATGTATGGATTGAGAGCTGGTGCAGGGGCCAGGGATTTAGGTTCATGGATCATTGGGATCTCTGTTCAAGAGGGACAGGTTATTCCTGAACTGGAGGGAGACAAATATCAGGAGATTTGGTAGAGCCACTCGAGAGGGTTTAAACTAATTTGGCAGCGGGTGGGATCCTAAGCAGAAGGGAGACAGAAGAGAAGGTTAAGGAAAGCACAAAGTAAAAAGTGAGTTAAGTAGTAAAGGTAGTCCCAATAATCCTAGTACCACAGAGATCAGACAAAAGCAAGAAAGAGAGCAAAGGAAGTCCAGATTAATCTGTATTTACTTCAATGCAAGAGACCTGACGGGCAAGGCAGATGAACTCAGGGCATGGATGGATACATGGGACTGGGATATTGTAGCTATTACTGAAACATGGCGAAGGGAGGGACCAGCAGCTCAATGTTCCAGGTACAGATGCTATAGGAAAGATAAAACAAGAGGTAAGAGAGAAAGAAGAGTTGCACTTTTGATTAGGGGAAAGATCACAACAATACTGAGGGGGGATATATCCGAGGGTTCGACCACTGAGTCCATATGGGTAGAGCAGAGAAATAAGAAGGGGGAAATCATTTTGATAGGGATGTACTATACGCCCCCAAAAAGTCAGTGGGAAATTGAGAAGCAAATAAGTTAGGAGATTACAGATCCAAGAAAAATAGGGTAATAATAGTTGGAGATTTTAACTTTCCCATCATTGACTGGGGCGGCCATAGTATTGGAGAGTTGGATGGAGAGAAATTTGTTGAGTGTATTCAGGAGGAATTTCTCATTCAGTCTGTGGATGGCCCAACTAGACAGGGGACAAAACTTGACCTTCTCTTGGGAAATAAGGAAGGGTGGATGACAGAAGTGTTAGTGAGGAATCACTTTGGAACCAGTGACCATAATTCTGTTAATTTTAAGATAGCTATGGAGAACAATAGGTCTGGCCCAAAAGTCAAAATTCTAAATTGGAGCAAGGCCAATTCTGATGGTATCAGGCAGGAACTTTCAAAAGTTAATTGGGAGAATCTTGTTGGGCAAAGGGACGTCTGGTATGTGGGAGACTTTCCAAAGTGTGTTAACCAGGGTTCAGGTTAAACACACTCCTCTTGGAGTGAAGGGCAAGGTAAAAGTAGGGAACCCTGGATGACTCTGGATATTGAGGATGTACGAGCACTGAAAGCATTGCGATTTGATTAAGGATACGCAGCATGGCTTCGTAAAGGGGAAGTCTTGCCTTACAAATCTGGTAGAATTTTTTGAGGAGGTGACAAAAACGGTCGACGAAGGACGAGCCGTCGTCTGTATGGATTTCAGTAAGGCGTTTGACAAAGTCCCTCATGGTAGGTTGGTAGAAAAGATTAAGGCTCATGGGACACGTGGCCAGGTATCTAGATGGGTTGAGAACTGGCTTGCAAAGAGGAGACAGAGAGTAATATTGGAGGGGTCCTTTTCTAGCTGGAGGTCTGTCACTAGTGGTGTGCCGCAGGGTTCAGTACTGGGACCTCTTCTCTTTGTAGTGTATATAAATGACTTGTAAGAAGGAGTAAGTGGTGTGATCAGCAAATTTGCTGATGACACCAAGATGGCTGGATTGGCGGGCAGTGAGGAGCAGTGTCTGGCAATACAACGGGATATTGATAGGCTGGTATATTGAGCAGATACATGGCAGAATTCTCTGCCCATTGAAATGGTGGAGGCTGCCTCGCTAAATATTTTTAAGACGTGGGTTGATGGGTTTTTGATAAGCGAGGGGATTAAGGGTTATGGGGAGAGGGCGGGAATGTGGAACTGAGTCACGACAGATCAGCCATGATTTTATTGAATGGCGGGGCAGGCTCGAAGGGCTAGATGGCCTACTCCTGCTCCTGTTTCTTATGTTCTTATGTTCAAATGGCGTTTAATCCGGATAAATGTGAGGTGAAGCATTTTGGCCGGAATAATGTAGGGGGGAGTTATATGATAAAGGGTAAGCCCATAAGGAGTATAGAATCGCAGAGAGACCTGGGGGTGCAAGTGCACAAGTCTTTGAAGGTGGCAGTACAAGTGGAGAAGGTTGTGAAGAAAGCCTATGGTGTGTTAGCCTTTATAGGAAAGGGTATAGAATATAAGAGCTGGAGTCTAATGTTGCAGTTGTACAGAACGTTGGTTAGGCCGCATTTAGAGTACTGCATCCAGTTCTGGTCGCCTTACTACCGGCAGGACATGGAGACTCTGGAGAGAGTGCAGAGGAGGTTTACCAGGATGTTGCCTGGTATGGAAGGACTGGGTTATGAAGAAAGATTGAACAAATTGGGGCTCTTTTCCCTTGAATGACGGCGACTGAGGGGGGATCTAATAGAGGTATATAAGATTATGAAGGGGATAGATAGAGCAAACAGAGGTAAGCTATTTCCAGTGATAGACACACAGGACAAGGGACCACGGGCTTAAGGTGAGGAGCGAGAGGTATAACACAGATATTAGAGGGAGGTTTTTCACACAAAGGGTAGTGGGGGTATGGAATGCTCTGCCAAGTAAGGTGGTGGAGGCAAGCACACTAGAGTTGTTTAAGAGTAACTTAGGCACATGAGTGGGTTGGAGATGGGTGGATATAGGAGATTGTTTTAAATAGGGGTCATTAGAATTGGGGCGTCCCTGGTAATGTATAAGAATGTGGTGTGATAATAATGTTTCTTCTCTTTTCATTCACAGGTTTTAAGTCAGTCCGCCTTGTTGTCGAACGAGGGGCATACACGCGATGGGTTGTACTTGGGCTGCTCTTGGTTGTTTCAGATTGGCTTAGTGCTTCATGTCGTTAGTGTGTGCTTAAACAGATACTGGGCGAGACGACAGCTCAGTGACTATCACTGTTTGCTGTACAGACACATGGATTTGGGCCAGTGTCTGTGGGAGTTTGCGCATTCTCCCCGTGCTTGCGTGGGTTTTCTCCGGGTGCTCCGGTTTCCTCCCATACCCCAAAGATGTGCTATTAGGCTGATTGGAAGAAATAAATTGTCCCTAAATTAGTTTCCCTCAATGTGGAATGCCATAAACCAATAGATAAGGGTCATGGGTGGAGGGGGGCGACTGGTAGTGTGAAAATGGCGGCGCGGGCTCGTTGGGCCGAAGGGCCTTTTTCCCAGGCTGTTTTTTGTTCTTCACATTGAAAGTGAGGTGGACAGAGTGGTGAAGACATTCGACATACTTAGTTTCATTGGTCAGGGCATTGAATACAGGAGTTGGGACGTCTTGTTGAAAGTTGTACAAGACATTGGTATGGCCACACTTGGAATACTGTGTACAGTTCTTGTCACCCTATTATAGAAAGGATATTATTAAATAGCAAGAATGCAGAAAAGATTTACAAGGATGCTCCTGGAACTTGATGGTTTGAGTCATGAGGAGAGGCTGGATAGACTGGGACTTTTTCTCTGGAGTGTAGGGGATATTAAGGGTGATGTAATAGAAGTCTATAAAATAACGAGGGACATAGATCAGCTAGATCGTCAGCATTTTTTCCCAAAGGTAGAGGAGTCCATAGGTTTAAGGTGAGGGGGGAGAGATACAAAGGGGTTCAGAAGGGCAATTTTTTCACTGAGGGTGGTGTGTGTCTGGAGTGAGCTGCCAGAGGCAGTAATAGAGGCTGGTACAATTGTCTTTTAAAAAGCACTTAGACATTTACATGAGTTACAAGAGGACATGATTTAAGGGTGAGGGGGGGAGAGATATAATTTGGATATGAGAGGAAGGTTCTTTACGCAGAGAGTTGTGGGGGTATGGAACACGCTACCTAGTAGGGTGGTGGAGGCGGGAACGTTGGACTCGTTTAAGGTTCAGTTAGATAAGCACATGAGTGAAACAAGGATGGAGGGTTGTGGTAGGGGATATTAAATAAGGGTTAGAACCTCGGGAGACACCGGGAAGGCAGGCTTGTGATTAACGTTTTTGTCTTTTATTCTGCAGGTGGAGGTCCACCTCGTTGTCAAACGAGGGGCATGCACATGGTGGGTCGTGCGTGGGCTGCTCTTGGAGGTTCCGGGAGTAGCCTAGTACTTCGTGTCGGTGTGTGTGCTTGATCCTGGACCGGTAGAAGGGCGCCGCAACAGCTCAGTGACTAGCACTGCTAGCTGTGCAGATACATGGATTTGGGCCTGTGTCTGTGGGAGTTTGTGCATTCTCCCTGTGGATGCATGGGTTTCCTCCGGGCGCTCCGGTTTCCTCCCACACCCCAAAGATGTGCTCTTAGGCTGATTGGTTTTACCAAATTGACACTATTCTCCCCTGAATCTGGCTAAGTGGGGGGTTTTATTCGTAGACACACAGGGTAGAATAGGTGTAGGGTGATGCGGCAGCACGGGCTTGTTGGGCCGAAGGGCCTGTTTCCCATGCTGGTTTGTTCTTTGAGTAAGATGGGTATAGAGGGATGTGGGCCCAATGCGGGCAATTGGAATTAGCTTAGTGGTAAAATCTGGGTGGAATGGACAAGTTGGGCCATACTGTAAACCTCTATAATTCTATAACTCTTGTGTTAATGTGTAATTATGCCATGAGTGAGAAATGGGTACCAATTTTAATTTTAGCAAAAACAGGTCCAGTTTCTTACATGGTTCAAACTGAAGATGAAATAGTTTGGCAATGCCACACTGACCAATTGTTTTCATCTTGGAATGATTTCTCAGAAGCACCGACTTCTTTCATCCCGAAAGTTGTGAATATTGCTGTCAAAACGCTTCGTTGAACCTAAATTGCCCAATGATTGTGTCCCTGTGACTAAATTATGTGAGAATGATGCAGAATTGATTCCAAGGATCTTATTGAATGGCAAGGCAGGCTCGAAGGGCTAGATAGCCTACTCCTGCTCCTATTTCTTATGTTCTTATGTAAATGTCTACTGAAATTCCAAATCATACTTCTAGGGTCCTGGACATCCAAATTTCAGAACATAGATGATGAATGGGATGGATAGGATAGAGGTGGAGAGACTCTTCCCGCTCAGAAAGGACAGTAGGACTAGGGGGCACAGCCTCAAGATAAAGGGGGGGCGGTTTAGAACAGAGTTGAGGAGGAACTTCTTCACTCAAAGGGTGGTGAATCTCTGGAATTCTCTGCCCGTTGAAGTGGTGGAGGCTGCCTCGCTAAATATTTTTAAGACGTGGGTTGATGGGTTTTTGATAAGAGAGGGGATTAAGGGTTATGGGGAGAGGGCAGGAATGTGGAACTGAGCCACGACAGATCAGCCATGATCTTATTGAATGGCGGGGCAGGCTCGAAGGGTTAGATGGCCTACTCCTGCTCCTATTTCTTATGTTCTTATAGTCGATCAGGAGGACCTCTTGTATACTATTTCATTGGCTGTCTGCAATAATTAATGATGCTTAGCACAGTCTGGAATATCATTGATCCCACGTTTAACATGCTAGTAATTTGTTCTCATAACCACAGAAGTAAAGGGACAGAGATGTTATATATTTAAAAGATGTGTAGGTTGCTTTAAGAGCTGATTTGATGTCAGTTAGGGTGTTGCCAAAGGCTGCTGCTTTTACTTTGTGCTCTGTGCAGGAAAGCTGCTGGAATAAAACTATTGTTAGGTGAATGTACATGTGCAAACAGCGTTCTTTTCTTTCTGTTAAAACCTTCAGCTTTACATCTTCTCTCACTTTATATTTTTTTATCACATTTTTCTGATTCTGACCACACACTTCAGAGTTGGTCTGATCGAGTTACTGATGGAACCCTATCATCGCTCATTCCAGGAATCATTGACAATCCATGTAGCTGAACTGTAGCGTTCCGTTTCTCTACGTGAAACCTTGGTTAATTTTGAATTTAACATTTTTGTGTTCACAGTTTGATGAGAGTGTTAGGATCTGGGATGTGAAGACTGGGAAATGCCTAAAGACGCTGCCAGCGCATTCTGATCCGGTATCTGCTGTAAGTGCTGGGGTTTGCTAATTTGTTTGCCTCACTGAGGAAACAAAAAAAGAACAAAGAACAACCCAGCACGGGAAACAGGCCCTTCGGCCCAACGAGCCCGTGCCGCCACATCCCCCTACACCTATTCTACCCTGCAGAGGCGGGGGAATGTTGGATTTGAGTTTTACACTTTTCACTATTCCTGATGCTTTGTCTTTCAAGCAGTACTTCAAACCAGAGACAATATCAGTGCAGGAGAGGGTGATAGAAACAAACGAGAAGCAGAGTGAGGCCATTTGGCTCTTCGGGTCTGCTCTGCCGTTCACGTTGATCATGGCCAATTATCAAATTCAGTATCCTGATTTCACCCCCCCCCCTTCCTCCCGGATCCCTTTAGTCGCAAGAACTATATCTAATTCCTTCTTGAAATCAGACAACATTTTGGCCTCAACTGCATTCTGTGGTAATGAATTCCACACATTCACCATCCTCTGAGTAAAGAAATTTCTCCTCACCTCAGTTCTAAAAGATTTATCCCTTATATGCAAACTGTGACCCTTAGTTCTGGACTCCCCTACCGTCAGGAATGTTCTTAGTGAATTTATCGTGTCTAACCCTGTTAGAATTTTATAAGTTTCTACAAGATCCCCTCTGTTCTAAACTCCAGTGAATATAATCCTTTTCATACTCCATTTCTGTAACTATTACTATCTTCGCCTTTACTGAACTTTGTACATCTTTATCCAGTCTTGTCCCTGTCACCCTCCCCCTCCTTCCCCCAGGTCTTCCAGCCTTTCCTGGTCTCCTCTGTGGCCTCTTGGCGCCTCCGTTGAAGTTTAACAGTCACGTATCTCAACTCAAACTGTATTCTGTCATCTCTGCTGTTATCCTGGAGAATACGCACTGTCTCTGTGGCTTTAATGAAGATGTGGAGATGCCGGTGTTGGACTGGGGTAAACATAGTAAGAAGTCTGACAACACCAGGTTAAAGTCCAACCGATTTATTTGATAGTAAACTCGCAAGCTCTCAGGGTTTGCCTCTTAGTCAGATGAATGGGGAGTTCTGGCCTCAGACAGAGCATATAAAGCACGGACAGTTTACAGATTACTGATCAGAATGTGAGTCTTTACACCTAACCTGCTATTCCAGTTTTAAAGAGGCCGACAGTGTGTGTGGAAGGAGCATTAAGCCCAGGTTAAAGAGATGTGTATTGTCTCCAGATAGTACAGTAAGTGAGGTTTGGCAAACCCAGGCAAGTCACGGGGGTTACAGATAGTGCGACATGAACCCAAGATCCCTGTTGAGACCGTCCTCATGTGTGCGGAACTTGGCTATCAGTCTCTGTTCAGCGACTCTGCGCTGTCGTGTGTCGTGAAGGCCGCCTTGGAGAACGCTTACCCGAAGGTCAGAGGCCGAATGTCCGTGACTGCTGAAATGTTCACCAACAGGAAGGGAACAGTCTTGCCTGGTGACTGTCGAGCGATGTTCATTCATCCGTTGTCGTAGTGTCTGCATGGTCTCCCCAATGTACCATGCTTCGGGACATCCTTTTCCTACAGACACTATGACAAAGGATGAATGAACGTCGCTCGGCAATCACCAGGGAAGACTGTTCCCTTCCTGTTGGTGAACACTTCAGCGGTCACGGGCATTCAGCCTCTGACCTTCGGGTAAGCATTCTCCAAGGCGGCCTTCATGACACACGACAGCACAGAGTCGCTGAACAGAGACTGATAGCCAAGTTCCGCACACATGAGGACGGTCTCAACAGGGATCTTGGGTTCATGTCGCACTATCTGTAACCCCCGTGACTTGCCTGGGTTTGCAAAACCTCACTTACTGTACTGTCTGGAGACAATACACATCTCTTTAAACTGGGCTTAATGCTCCTTCCACTCTCATTGTTGGCCTCTTTAAGACTTGAAAAGCAGATTAGGTGTAAAGACTCACATTCTAATCTCAGTAATCTGTAAACTGTCCGTGCTTTATATGCTCTGCCTGAGGCCAGAACTCTCCATCCATCTGACGAAGAGGCAAACCCTGAGAGTTTGCGAGTTTACTATCAAATAAAGCGGTTGGACTTAAGTCTGGTGTTGTCAGACTTCTTACTGGCTTTAATGAAGGGGCATTCAGACTGCCTGTGGTCTACATCAGTGGGTGAACCAATGCACAAAATTATATTTGACCCCGGAGCCTGTGCCCTGATTTGTACTGCAGTTGAGATTATTTTGTGGCCTGAACAACCATCTGCTTTTGAGCTCCTTGTGCATGGGGTTGTTGAATCAGCATCACTGTGAAATACTGCCATCTTGTGGGAATTTGTGCTACTGCCATGACTTTACATTTGATTGGACGTGTGTTGAATTCATCCTCAGGTACACTTCAACAGGGACGGATCTCTCATTGTCTCCAGTAGTTATGATGGGCTATGGTAAGTATTACTCTGGTTGCAATCAGTACTTTGAATTGTGCTGCATGTTTATTTGCTAAAGTGCATTAAGTGGCTAGAATCTGGGCGACAATGTCACTGATTGCAGATGTCCCAAATTGTAGTTTTGAAATGTAGTCACTGTTGTAGGAATAACAGATGTGTCGAGTATAGGGCTAACGGGAGGACTCTGAATAGTGTGGATGAGCAGAGGGATCTAGGTGTATGTGTACATAAGAACATACGAAATAGGAGCAGGAGTAGGCCATCTAGCCCCTCGAGCCTGCCCCGCCATTCAATAAGATCATGGCTGATCTGTCGTGGCTCAGTTCCACCTTCCTGCCCTCTCCCCATAACCCTTAATTCCCTCTTATCAAAAACCCATCAACCCGCGTCTTAAAAATATTTAGCGAGGCAGCCTCCACCACTTCAACGGGCAGAGAATTCCAGAGATTCACCACCCTTTGAGTGAAGAAGTTCCTCCTCAACTCCGTTCTAAAACGCCCCCCCCCTTTATCTTGAGGCTGTGCCCCCTAGTCCTACTGTCTTTTTTGAGCGGGAAGAGTCTCTCCACCTCTATCCTATCCATCCCATTCATCATCTTATACGTCTCAATGAGATCTCCCCTCATTCTTCTAAACTCCAACGAGTACAAGCCTAGTTCATTCAGCCTCTCCTCATAGCTCAACCCCCTCAACTCCGGTATCAGCCTAGTAAACCTCCTCTGCACTCCCTCCAAGGCCAAAATATCCTTGCGCAGGTGCGGCACCCAAAACTGCACACAGTATTCCAGCTGCGGCCTCACCAATGCCCTATACAGCTGCAGCAAGACCTCCCTACTTTTATATTCAATCCCCCTCGCTATGAAGGCCAGCATCCCATTCGCCTTCCTGACCACCTGCTGCACCTGCAAGCTGGGTTTTTGCGACTCATGCACAAGGACCCCGAGGTCCCTCTGCACCGTCGCCTGCTGCAGTTTTTTGCCACGTAAGTAATAGTCCTTCCTATCATTCTTCCTTCCAAAGTGGACCACCTCTCACTTGCCAACATTAAATTCCATTTTCCATTTCCTGGCCCATTCGCCCAGCCTACCTAGATCCTTTTGCAGACTCTCCACACCCTCCGCACAATTTGCCGTTGCCCCATTCTTGGTGTCATCAGCAAATTTCGACACCCTGCACTCGGTTCCCTCCTCCAGATCATCTATATAAATGGTAAATAGCTGAGGCCCCAGCACCGACCCCTGGGGCACCCCACTAGTTACCATCCGCCAAGCCGAATAGCACCCGTTGACCCCCACTCTCTGCCTCCTATTTGACAACCAATCCTCTATCCACGCTAACACCCTACCCTCAACTCCATGTCCCCTGACCTTCTGCAATAACCTCTTATGAGGTACTTTGTCAAACGCCTTCTGAAAATCCAGAAAGACCACATCCACTGGCTCTCCTCTATCCACTGCCCTAGACACATCCTCATAGAACTCCAGTAAATTTGTCAGATACGACTTCCCTTTAATGAAACCGTGTTGCGTCTGCTCTATCAAGCAATTCCCTTCAAGATGCCTCGCAATTTAATGCTCCTCTTTAATGACAGATTCTAACATTTTACCTACCACAGACGTTAAACTAACCAGCCTATAATTCCCTGCCTTTTGCCTGGCACCGTTCTTAAACAATGGCGTAACTTTAGCCGTTTTCCGATCTTCCGGCACTTGCCCGGAATCCAGCAATGTCTGGAAAATAACCACCAATGCATCCACTATAACCTCCGCCATTTCTTTCAGAACCCTCGGATGCATTCCATCCGGTCCTGGGGACTTGTCCACAATCAGCCCCTCCAGTCCGTCGAGCACCGCCTCTCTAGTAACAGTAATGTCATTAAGACCCTCTAGTCCTACCACCTTTCCATCGCTAACACCCGGCAAATTATTCACGTCCTCCTCCGTGAAGACGGAAACAAAAAAGTTATTCAATACCTGAGCCATATCCCCATCCCCTACCACTAGGTCACCTTTCTCATCCTCTAAAGGACCAACATTCACCCTAGCCAGCCTCTTCCTTTTTATATATTTATAAAAACTCTTGCTATCCTTTTTTATATTAAGCGCTAGCCCAGCTTCATAGTTTCTCCTACCCTCCTTTATCAACTTTTTTGTCAATCTTTGTTGACATTTAAACCTCTCCCATTCCTCTTCTCGCCCACTCCTCTTTGCTACTCTAAATGCCTCCGCTTTTAATTTAACACTTTCCTTCACCTCCTTCCTTATCCACGGCTTATTACCTCTCCTCCTGCGGTCCTTTTTGACCATCGGAATAAATTTCTGCTGAGCACCAAGAAAGATCTCCTTAAAGATCCTCCACTGCTCCTCAGCAGACCCTCCCTCCAATCACTCCCCCAGTCCATATTCACCAATTCTTCTCTCATCCTACCATACTCCCCTCTATTCAAACAAAGGACGCATGTCCGGGAACCCACTTTCTCCTCCTCCATCTGCACCAGAAACTCTACCATACAATGATCACTCTCTCCAAGAGGATCCTTCACCTCAAGGTCCCTAATTCTACCCGCCTCATTACATAGCACCAGATCCAAGATAGCTCGCTCCCTCGTCGGCTCCAACACACACTGTTCAAGGAAATTATCCCGGCAGCATTCCAAGAACTCCTCCTCGAGCCCACCTCGTCCAACATGGGTCGACCAATCAATATGCAGATTGAAATCCCCCATAACTACGGCCGTCCCATTCCTGCACGCCGCACTTATTTGCACGTTAACAGCCCGCCCCACCTCCAGATCATTATTCGGGGGCCTATAGACGACACCCATCAGCGTCTTCCTCCCTTTGCTGTTCCTAATCTCTACCCACAACGATTCCACGTTCTTCTCCTTGGCTCCAATATCATCCCTTGCTACTACCTTGATGCTATCCTTAATCAGCAGAGCTACGCCCCCCCCTTTTCCCTCCCGCCTATCCTTCCTAAACACTTGATACTCTTGGACATTCAGCTCCCAGTCCCTGTCACCTTGCAGCCACATCTCTGTAATGGCCACCAGATCATGTCCATTTGTATCGATCTGCGCCACCAGCTCATCCACTTTATTCCGAATGCTTCGTGCATTCAGATACAGCGCTTTCATCCCAGCCTTCACCTGGACCCTATTTGCCGTAACGCCACCAACCCTACTCACGCCCCCTACTCCCTCTATTATTGGGACATCCTCGGCCTCTTCCCTTACCTGTACCCTCTCCTTAACTTTAGACCTCGTAAGGTCACCTACCCTCGCACCCTCCTCTCCTCCTCCTCCTCCTCTTAGTTTAAAGCCCTGTCTACAGTCCTCTTTACTCGATTCCCCAGCACTCTGGTCCCAGCGCAGTTCAGACCAACCCCATCCTGCCCGAACAGGTCCCACCTACCCCAATACTGGTGCCAATGCCCCATAAATTCAAACCCATTCCTCCCACACCAATCCCTGAGTCACCCATTCATTTCCTTAATCCTGTCAACCCTACGCCCGTCTGCACACGGTTCAGGCAGTAGCCCAGAGACGACCACCTTGTCGGTTCTACTTTTTAATTCCATTCCCAGCTTCTCATACTCCCTCACCAGATCCTCAGTCCGCACTTTGCCTACGTCATTGGCACCCACATGTACCACAACGACCGGGTTCTCACCCTCCCACTCCAGGTTCCTCTGCAGCCCAGCTGCGACATCCTAGAACCCTAGAACCCTACAGTGCAGAAACAGGCCCTTCGGCCCATCGAGTCTGCACCGAACACAATCCCACCCAGACCCTATCCCCATATCCCTACACATTTACCTGCTAATCCCTCTAACCTACACATCCCAGGACACTAAGGGGCAATTTTAGCATAGCCAATGAACCTAACCCGCACATCTTTGGACTGTGGGAGGAAACCGGAGCACCCGGAGAAAACCCACGCAGACACGAGGAGAATATGCAAACTCCACACAGGCAGTGACCCGAGCCGGGAATCGAACCCAGGACCCTGGAGCTGTGAAGCAGCAGTGCTAACCACTGTGCTACCGTGCCGCCCACCAGGCAGACAACAACACATCCTGTGCCCGAGCACCAGGCAGACAACACACCCTTCTGTGCACTTTGTCATTGTGACAAAGGACAGTGTCAATACCCTTCACCCCACTGTCCCCAATTACTACTGCGTTCCTTTTCCCCTTCTTTTTGCCTATGTCCTGCTGCATCACTGTACCGTGTGCAATTTGCTCACCAACCTCTCTTGCCTCGTCCTCTTCCAGACTGGCAGCAAGAACCTCAAACCTGTTATGCAGATTAAGAGGCTGAGGCCTCCGCTCCTCACCCCCCTTCCTCTTCCCAGCAGTCCCCTCTTGTCCCTGACCCTTAGAGTTCACCAGTCTAGGGGGGGTGGATGTCACTTGCATCCCATTGACAATGGCACCCTCTCTCCCCCTGATGTGCCTCAGTGTCTGTAGCTCAGAGGCCAGCTCATTTACCCTGAGCTGGAGCTCCTCCAGCAACCTGCACATAGATCCCTGAAAGTTGGGAATCAAGTAGATAAGGTTGTTAAGAAGGCATACGGTGTCTTGGCGTTTATTGGTAGGGGGATTGAATTTAGGAGTCGCTGCGTCATGTTGCAACTGTACACAACTCTGGTGCGGCCGCACTTGGAGTACTGTGTGCAGTTCTGGTCCCCACATTACAGGAAGGACGTGGAGGCTTTGGAGAGGGTGCAGAGGAGGTTTATCAGGATGTTGCCTGGTTTGGAGGGGAGGTCCTGTGAGGAGAGGCTGAGGGATTTGGGGTTGTTTTTGCTGGAAAGAAGGCGGCTAAGAGGGGATCTCATTGAAACATATAAGATGATTAGAGGTTTAGATAGGGTGGATAGTGATAGCCTTTTTCCTCTGATGGAGAAATCTAGCACAAGGGGGCATGGCTTTAAATTAAGGGGTGGTAGTTATAGGATGGATGTCAGGGGTAGGTTCTTTACCCAGAGGGTGGTGAGGGATTGGAATGCCCTGCCAGCTGCAGTTGTAAATGCGCCTAGTTTGGGGGCGTTTAAGAGATCCGTGGATAGGTTTATGGACGAAAAGGGATTGGTTTAGGCTAGTGGGTCATTGTTTTGTAACTGGTCGGCACAACATCGTGGACCGAAGGGCCTGTTCTGCGCTGTTATGTTCTATGTTGTAATTGGCTCTGAAACCATAGGTTTAAATGGAATTGTCTCTAACACCAGCAGTAGGTGTTCAGAGATATGTTGCTGTGATTCTGTACCATCCATTAACTTTTTACCCTGGCTGCTGCAGGTTTGGCCACAGAATTGAAGCTTCTGATTGGAGCTGGTGTTGTACAGAGGAGATTTACAAGGATGTTGCCTGGACTGGGAGGCATGCCTTATGAAGATAGGTTGAGGGAGCTGGGACTCTTCTCCCTGGAGAGACGAAGGTTGAGAGGCGACCTGATCGAAGTTTATAAAATGTTGAGAGGAATTGATAGGGTGGACTCTCAGAGCTATTTCCCAGGGCTGAAATGGTCGCTACGAGAGGACACAGATTTAAGGCGCTGGGGAGCAGGTACAGAGGAGATGTCAGGAGTAAGTTTTTCACTGAGGGTGGTGGGTGAGTGGAATCGGCTGCCGTCAGTGGTGGTGGAGTCGAACTCGCTGGGGTCTTTTAAGAGACTTCTGGATGAGCATATGGGATTTAATGCGATTGGGAGTTACAGATAGGCCTGGTAGGTAGGGATATGATCTGCGCAACTTGTGGGCCGAAGGGCCTGTTTGTTCTGTAGTGTTCTGTGTTCTATGTAGAACAGCCAACTTCGTAAATTAAAGCATCTTGTAGTTCAGCAGGAGACTGTTCAGCTTTAGCCGAAGAGTTATCCCAATATTTCCAGCTGTGCAAATTTCTCCTCAGTTATTTATCAGTTCTATTTTGAAAATTCTGTAGGATCTGCTTTCACTGCCCTTCGGAGCAGCGCATTCTAGATCAGTCGCGGTGCTTAAAAAAAAAAGGCCTCGCTGCCCTTGGATTTTTCACCGGTTATCTTAAATCTGTAACCTCTAACTACCGGCTCCCCTTCCAGGGGATACAGCTACACCTGATTGACTTGATTAATATCCCTCAGTATTTTGAATGTTTCTATTTAATCTCCCTTATCCTGTTGCTGTCTGCTTTGTCAAACCCCAGTTTGAGCCTTGTTGAATGGGTGAAAGCACAATGTTGGTCAGCGTCTGAAGGAGGAAAGCAGTTTTGGATACCGATCCTTTTTAAACAACTTCTTTTTATGTTCTTGCAGCCGTATTTGGGACACTGCGTCAGGCCAATGCCTTAAAACACTGATCGGTAAGTCATCCTGAGGTTCTGGATGGGAGGCATGCAGCAGTGGAGGAACAGAGCAAGCCTAGCCCTGCACACTGACCACTGAGGTGTTGACCATGTTCATTGTAACCAGCCACACCATGGTTAACAAAAAGCAAAATATAAATTGCTGTTGTAGCCTCTGAGCTGCTGTCTCCCTCTCCCTGATATCTACTCTCACCTTCTCCTTTGTAGCCCTCTCTTAAGAATGGCCAGTCAGTGAGACTAATGTGGATTGGTAAGCTGTTCATCTGGGATCATGTAGCTTTGCTTGATCCTGTTCAGATATTTTCGAGCAGGGATCAGGAGCAGGAACCCTGGCTGATTTCCCCACACACTCTATTGCAGGGATCTCTGGACAGTATTCAGGGACAGGAATTCTGGCTGATTTCCCCTCTCTCTAACATGGGTCACTAAACAGTGATCAGGAGCAGGAACTCAGGCTGATTTCCCCTCTCCCTAACCCAGGGGTGACTAGACAGTGGTCAGGAGCAGAAACCCTATTCTGGCTGGCAGGAATGTCTTGAATCTTTCGGGTCTGCAAGGCCCATTAACCAACAATCCAGGGACAAGTTAATTGATCTGCATGCGTTCTGCTGATATTGCACTCGTCTGCTATCTGGGGCTGGTTCTAGTCCAGTCTGCTCACTCTAGCATTGGGGTCAGTGAGTAATCTCAGCTTCACATTAACACTGCCTTTCTCTCCACAGATGATGATAATCCTCCTGTGTCCTTTGTGAAATTCTCCCCAAACGGGAAATACATCCTGGCAGCAACACTTGACAAGTAAGGAACTGGTCCCGACTGCTTTGTTCACCGAATGTAGCCCAGTCCTGTACTGATGTAATGGTGTTCCTGATTAAAGCACGAGGAAACATTATTCCTGGACTCGGAATCTCTGCCAGCGGCTTCTACTTCTCCATACCACAACCTCCTTGTTAAGGGAGCAGAAATCTCATTCTGTGCAGCAGGAGACCAGAGTTGTTGTCCCACCTGACCTCATCACCCAATACTGTTCCACCTAACCTTGCTGTTGTGCCAAAAAACCCCCACCCACCGTTCTGGCACAGCCTGCCCTTGCCTGTCGCTCTGACACTGCACCCTGACCCTGCCTGTGATTAATCCCAGTAGCTGGGTAACACTGAGCCTGATAAAACATTGCCATTGCTGCAGCTTCTGCTTGGGCATTTTGAAATGGGGTCCAGGGCGAGCTGCACTCTTGCTGTTGAGAGCCCCAGTGTCCAGGGCGGTGCATTAGATTTAGATTTTCAAATCTGTGTTGGAGGTGATCCTTTCGCTGATATCAGACTTGTCGTTATGAGGAATAGTTAGTGAGCTGGGCTGGTAAAGAACATTACAGTGCAGTACAGGCCCTTCGGCCCTCGATGTTGCACCGACCTGTGAAACCAATCTAAAACCCATCTAACCTTCACTATTCCAATATCGTCCATATGTTTATCCAGTGACTATTTAAACACTCTTAATGTTGGCAAACCCGCTACTGTTACAGGCATGGCATTTCACACCCTTATTACTCTTTGAGTAAAGAACCTACTTCTGACATCTGTCCAATATCTATCACCCTTCAATTTAAAGCTATGTCCCCTCATGCTAGCCATCTCCATCTAAGGGAAAAGGTTCACACGTCCATCCTATCTAATCTTCTGATCATCTTATATACCTCTATTAACCATCTTCTCTCTAATGAAAACAGCCTCAAGTCCCTCAGCCTTTCCTCATAAGACCTTCCCACCATACCAGGCAACATCCTGGTAAATCTCCTTTGCATCCTTTCCAATGCCTCCACATCCTTCCTATAATGCAGTGACCAGAACTGTACGCAATACTCCAAGTGCAGCCGCACCAGAGCTTTGTACAGCTGCAACATGACCTCATGGCTCCGAAACTCAATCCCTCTACCAATAAAAGCTAACACACTGTACGCCTTCTTAACAACCCTATCAATCTGGGTGCCAACCTTTCGGGATCTATTCACATGGACACCAAGATCTCGCTGCTCATCCACACTACCAAGTATCTTACCATTAGCCCATTACACTGTATTCCTGTTACTCCTTGCAAAGTGAATCACTTCACACTTTTCTGCATTAAACTCCATTTGCCGCCTCTCAGCCCAGCTCTGCAGCTTATCCGCGTCCCTCTGTAACCTGCAATATCCTTCCGCACTGTCCACAACTCCACCGACTTTAGTATCATCCGCAAATTTACTAACCCATCCTTCTGCGTCCTTATCCAGGTCATTTATAAAAATGACAAACAGCAGTGGCCCCAAAACGGATCCTTGCAGTACATCACTAGTAACTCAACTCCAGGATGAACATTTCCCATCAACCACCACCCTCTGTCTTCTTACAGCTCGCCAACTTCTGATCCAAACCGCTAAATCACCCTCAATCCCACGTCTCCATATCTTCTGCAATAGCTTACCGTGGGGAACCTTATCAAACGCTTTATTGAAATCCACGTACACCACGTGAACTGCTTTACCCTCATCCACCTCTTTGGTCACCTTCTCAAAGAACTCAATAAGGTTTGTGAGACATAACCTACCCTTCACAAAACCGTGCTAACTATCCCTAATCAAATTATTCCTTTCTAGGTGATTATAAATCCTATCTCTTATAATCCTTTCCAAAACTTTGCCCACAACAGAAGTAAGGCTCACTGGTTTATAATTCCCAGGATGGTCTCTACTCCCCTTCTTGAACAAGGGGACAACATTTGCTATCCTCCAGTCTTCTGGCACTATTTCTGTAGACAATGACGACCTAAAGATCAAAGCCAAAGGTTCTGCAATCTCCTCCCTAGCCTCCCAGAGAATCCTAGGATATATCCCAACTGGCCCAGGGGACTTATCTATTTTCATATTTCCCAGAATTGCTAACACCACTTCCTTATGAACCTCAATCCCATCTAGTCTAATAGCCTGTATCTCAGTATTCTCCTTGACAATATTGTCTTTTTCCTGTTTGAATACTGACGAAAAATATTCATTTAGTGCCTCTCCTACCTCCGGATTCCACCCACAACTTCCTACTACTGGCCCTAATCTTACCCTAATCATTCTTTTATTCCTGACATACCTATAGAAAATTTTAGGGTTTTTATGTATAGAACCCTACAGTGCAGAAACAGGCCCTTCGGCCCATCGAGTCTGCACCAAACACAATCCCACCCAGACCCTATTCCCATATCCCTACACATTTACCTGCTAATCCCTCTAACCTACACATCCCAGGATACTAAGGGGCAATTTTAGCATAGCCAATGAACCTAACCTGCACATCTTTGGACTGTGGGAGGAAACCGGAGCACCCGGAGAAAACCCATGCAGACACGAGGAGAATGTGCAAACTCCACACAGGCAGTGACCCGAGCCGGGAATCGAACCCAGGACCCTGGAGCTGTGAAGCAGCAGTGCTAACCACTGTGCTACCGTGCTGCCTACCTGCCAAAGACTTCTCATGTCCCCACCTGGTTCTTCTTAGCTCTCTCTTTAGGTCCTTCCTGGCTAACTTGTAACTCTCAAGTACCCTAACTGAGCCTTCACGTCTCATCTTGATGTAAGTCATATCCTTCCTCTTCACAAGTAATTCAACTTCTTTAATAAACCTTGCTCGACCACTTCCTCCCTGCCTGACAGGTACACGCTTATCAAGGACACGCAATAGATGTTCCTTGAACAAGCTCCACATTTCAATTGTGCCCATCCCCTGCCGTTTCCTTCCACATTCTATGCACCCTAAATCTCGCCTAATCGCATCATAATTTCCTTTCCCCCAGCTATAACTCTTGCCCTGCAGTATATACCTATCCCTTTCCATCGCTAATGTAAATGTAACCGAATTGTGGCCACTATCACCAAAGTGTTCATGTACCTCCAAATCTAACACCTGGCCTGGTTCATTACCCTGTTCCAAATCCAGTGTGGTCTTGTCTCTTGATAGCCTATCTACACACTGTGTCAGGAAACCCTCCTGCACACATTGAACAAAAACTGACCCATCTAACCTACTTGAATTATAGTTTTTCCAGTCAATATTTGTAAAGTTAAAATCCCCCATAACAATTACCCTGTTACTTTTGCTCCTATCCAGAATTACCTTTGCAATCCTTTCCTCTACATCTCTGGAACTTTTTGGAGGCCTATAGAAAACTCCCAGCAGGATGACCTCCTTTCCTGTTTCTAATCTCAGCCCATATTACCTCAGTCGATGAGTCCTCAAATATCCTTTTTGCCACTGTATTACTGTCTCTGACTAACAATGCCACATCTCCCCCTCTTTTACCACCTTCCCTGATCTTAGTGAAACATCTAAACCTCGGAACCTGCAATAACCATTCCTGTCCCTGCTCTATCCATGTCTCCGAAATGGCCACAACATCAATGTCCCAGGAACAAAGCCCTGCTGCAAGTTCACCCACCTTATTCCGGATACTCCTGGTGTTGAAATAGACACATCTCAAACCACCTTCCCGCCTGCTGCTACATTCCCACAACCTTGAAACCTTATTCATGAGCTCACCACTCTCGACCTCTTGTACACAGGAGCGACAATTCAGGTTCCCATCCCTCTGCTGAATTAGTTTAAACCCTCCCGAAGAGCATTAGCAAATTCCCCCCCCCCCACCTATCCCAGAATGACCCCCAATTATCCAGGAATCTGAATCCCTCCCTTCTGCACCATTCCTGTAGCCACGTGTTCAACTGCTCTCTCTCTCTCTCTCTCTCTCCCCCTATTCCTCTCCTTGCTGGCACGTCACACAGGTAACAACCAGAGATAATAACTCTGTCCGTTCTAGCTCGAAGCTTCCACCTTAACTCCCTGAATTTCTGCCTTACATCCCCACCCCTTTTCCTACCTTTGTCTTTGGTGCCAAAGTAGACCATGACTTGGGCTTGGGCCTCCTCCTCCTAAGGATCCTGAAAATATGATCCCAGATAAGGGGGAGTGAGCTTTTCTGGACCAAGGAAGGAACAGCTGTTACTTGTGACTGGTATCCTGATCCTATTTGAGAAATTGTTAAATTTCTTTTACCAACTTAAGTAATTCTCTCTTTTCCAGCACTCTGAAACTTTGGGACTACAGTAAAGGAAAGGTACGTGATACAAGAGCAATGGATTGTATTTCCAATCCTTTTGTTTCTGCAGTTGAATCATTGGGATACGGGTCCCACACACACTGACTCTCACTGGGGTACGGGTCCCACACACACTGACTCTCACTGGGGTACGGGTCCCACACACACTGACTCTCACTGGGGTACGGGTCCCACACACACTGACTCTCACTGGGGTACGGCTCCCACACACACTGACTCTCACTGGGGTACGGGTCCCACACACACTGACTCTCACTGGGGTACGGGTCCCACACACACTGACTCTCACTGGGGTACGGGTCCCACACACACTGACTCTCACTGGGGTACGGCTCCCACACACACTGACTCTCACTGGGGTACGGGTCCCACACACACTGACTCTCACTGGGGTACGGGTCCTTCACACACTGACTCTCACTGGGGTACTGGTCCCACACACACTGACTCTCATTGGGGTACAGGTCCCACACACACTGACTCTCACTAGGGTACAGGTCCCACACACACTGACTCTCACTGGGGTACGGGTCCCACACACACTGACTCTCACTGGGGTACGGGTCCCACACACACACTGACTCTCACTGGGGTACGGGTCCCACACACACTGACTCTCACTGGGATACGGGTCCCTCACACACTGACTCTCACTGGGGTACGGGTCCCTCACACACTGACTCTCACTGGGGTACGGGTCCCACACACACTGACTCTCACTGGGGTACGGGTCCATCACACACTGACTCTCACTGGGGTACGGGTCCCTCACACACTGACTCTCACTGGGGTACGGGTCCCACACACACTGACTCTCACTGGGATACGGGTCCCTCACACACTGACTCTCACTGGGGTACGGGTCCCACACACACTAACTCTCACTGGGGTACAGGTCCCACACACACTGACTCTCACTGGGGTACGGGTCCCTCACACACTGACTCTCACTGGGGTACGGGTCCCTCACACACTGACTCTCACTGGGGTACGGGTCCCACACACACTGACTCTCACTGGGATACGGGTCCCACACACACTGACTCTCACTGGGGTACGGGTCCCACACACACTGACCCTCACTGGGGTACAGGTCCCACACACACTGACTCTCACTGGGGTATGGGTCCCACACACACTGACTCTCACTGGGGTACAGTTCCACACACACTGACTCTCACTGGGGTACAGGTCCCACACACACTGACTCTCACTGGGGTACGGGTCCCACACACACTGACTCTCACTGGGGTACGGGTCCCACACACACTGACTCTCACTGGGGTACAGGTCCCACACACACTGACTCTCACTGGGGTATGGGTCCCACACACACTGACTCTCACTGGGGTACAGTTCCACACACACTGACTCTCACTGGGGTACAGGTCCCACACACACTGACTCTCACTGGGGTACGGGTCCCACACACACTGACTCTCACTGGGGTACAGTTCCACACACACTGACTCTCACTGGGGTACAGTTCCACACACACTGACTCTCACTGGGGTACGGGTCCCACACACACTGACTCTCACTGGGGTACGGGTCCCACACACACTGACTCTCACTGGGGTACGGGTCACACACACACTGACTCTCACTGGGGTACGGGTCCCACACACACATACACACACATACACACACACATACACACACAGACTGTATAGTATGTGACTTAGTTGGTGTTTCATACAATTCCTACAATGCAGAAGGGACCATCTGGCTCATTGAGTCTGCACCAACTCTCTAAAAGAAAATCCCACCCAGGCCCTCTCCCCACACCCCTGCACATTTACCATGGTTACTCCATCTAACCTACACTTCACTGTGACACTGTGGGACAATTTAGCATGGCCTGTCCACTTAATCTGCATATCTTTGGAGTGAGAGGGAATAAAAACTGTAAAAGTTTTTATAGATATATAAAGAGGAAAAGATGGACAAAAATGAATGTAGGTCCCTTACAGTCAGGAACGGGCGAATTCATAACAGTAGACAAAGAAATGGCCGAGGAAATAAATTTGCACTTCGCTTCAGTCTTGACAAAGGAAGGTGTAAGTAATGAGCCCGAAGTGCTGAGAGAAACATGTTTAAATGAGGAGCTGAAGGAAATCAGCATTAGTAGAGAAATGGTTTGGAGGAAATTGAAGGTGGATAAATCTCCAGGCCCTGATAATCTTCATCCAGAGTACCGAAGGAAGTGGCCCTGGAAATAAGAACGTAACATAAGAAATAGGAGCAGGAGTAGGCCATTTGGCCCCTCCAGCCTGCCCTGCCATTCAATAAGATCATGGCTGATCTGAAAGTGGTTCAGTTCCGCTTACCCACCTGCTCCCCATAACCCTTAAGTCCCTTATCGATCAGAAATCTCTCTACCTGTGTGTTAAATACATTTAACGAGGTAACCTGCACTACTTCAATGGGCAAAGAATTCCAAAGATTCACTACCCTCTAGGACAAGTTCCTCCTCAACTCTGTTCTAAATTGACTCCCCCTCATTTTGAGGCTGTGTCCTCTAGTTCTTGTTTCCTTTCTAAGTGGAAATAATCTCTCTGTCTCTACCCTATCTAGCCCCTTCATTATCTTATTTGTCTCTATAAGATCCCCTCTCAGCCTTCTAAACTCCAACAAGTACAGGCCCAATCTATTCAATCTCTCCTCCTAATCTAACCCCCTCATAGAAGCATAGAACCCTACAGTGCAGAAAGAGGCCCTTCGGCCCATCAAATCTGCACCGACCACAATCCCACCTGGGCCCTACCCTCAAATCCCTATATATTTTACCCACTAATCCATCTAACCTAAGCACCTCGGGACTCTAAGGGGCAATTTTGGCATGATCAATCAACCTAACCCGCACATCTTTGGACTCATCTCCGTTATCAACCTGGTTAACCTTCTCTGTACTCCCTCCAAGGCCAATGTATCCTTTTGCAAATAAGGGGACCAAAATTGTACACAGTACTCTAGTTGTGGCCTCACCAGTGCCCTGTACAGTTGCAGCAAGACCTCCCTGCTTTTATATTCTATCTCCCTCGCGATAAAGGCCAACATTCCATTTGCCTTCTTGATCACCTGCAGACTGGGTTTTTGTGATTCATGCGCAAGGACCCCCAGGTCCCTCTGCACAGTAGCATGTTGTAATTTTTCATCATTTAAATAATAGTCCATTTTACTATTATTCTTTCCAAAGTGGATAACCTCACACTTGCCAACATTATACTCCATCTGCCAGATCCTCGCCCACTCACTTAGCCTATCCCAATCTCTCTGCAGTCTTTCCTCATCCTCCACGCCATTCGTTCTTCCACTCATCTTTGTGTCATCAGCAAACTTTGTTACCCTACACTCGGTCCCCAGATCGTCTATGTAAATGGTAAACAGTTGAGGCCCCAGCACTGATCCCTGCGGCACGCCACTAGTCACCAACTGCCAACCAGGAAAGCACCCATTTATTCCAACTCTCTGCTTCCTGTTAGATAACCAATCCTCAATCCACTCTAACACCTTACCCCCAACTTCATGTATCTTAATCTTTTGCAGCAAGCTTTTGTGAGGTGCCTTATCGAATGCCTTCTGGAAATCTAAAAACACCACATCCACCGGTTCCCCTCTGTCAACCACACTCTTTACATCTTCATAAAAATCCAGTAAATTCGTCAAACGTGACTTCCCCTTCATGAATCCATGCTACGTCTGCTTGATTGAACCACTCTTTTCCAGGTGTCCTGCTATTTCTTCTTTAATGATGGATTCTAGCATTTTTCCAACTATGGACGTTAAGCTAACCGGCCGGTAGTTACCTGCCTTTTGTCTACCTCTTTTTTTAAACAGTGGCGTCACATTAGCTGTTTTCCAATCAGCTGGCACCTCCCCAGAGTCCAGCGAATTTTGATAAATTATAACTAACACATCTGCTATTACTTCTGCCATTTCTTTTAGTAAAAAGTCTGACAACACCAGGTTTTAGTCCAACCGATTTATTTGATAATATTCTCACAAGCTTTCGAGGGGGCTGCCTCTTTGTCAACTGATAGCCAAGTTCCGCACACATGAGGACGGTCTCAACAGGGATCTTGGGTTCATGACGCACTATCTGTAACCCCCGTGACTTGCCTGGGTTTGCAAAACCTCACTTACTGTACTGTCTGGAGACAATACACATCTCTTTAAACTGTGATCAGTGCTCCTTCCACTCACATTATCAGCCACTTTAAGAATTGAACAGCAGGTTAGGTGTAAGGATTCGCATTCTAATCAGCAACTGTCTGTGCTCTATATGCTCTGTCTGTCTGAGGCCAGAACTCTCCATTCACTTGACAAAGAGGCAGCCCCCTCGAAAGCTTGTGAGAATATTATCAAATAAATCGGTTGGACTAAAACCTGGTGTTGTCAGACTTTTTACTGTGTTTACGCCAGTCCAACGCCGGCATACCCACATCATTTCTTTTAGTACCCTGGGATGCATTCCATCCGGACCAGGGGACTTGTCTACTTTTAGTCCTATTAGCCTACCCAGCACTACCTCTTTAGTAATAGACTAAAGACTAAATAGACCCATTGGTGGTTATTTTCCAAGTTCTTTGGACTCTGGACTGGTTGCTACAGATTGGAGGACAGTTAATGTAAACCTGCTATTCAAACAGGGAGGTAGAGAGAAAACAGGGAACTATAGACCAGTGAGCCTAACGTCAGTACCAGGGAAGCTGCTAGAGTCCATTATCAAGGATTTTATAACTGGGCATTTGGAAGGCAGTGGGATAATCAGACACAGTCAGCCCGGATTTACAAAAGGGAAATCATGCTTGACGAATCTACTGGAATTTTTTGAGGATGTAATGAATAGAGTTGACCGAGGAGAACCAGTGGATGTGGTTTATTTAGATTTTCAGAAGGCTTTTGACAAGGTCTCATATAACAGACTACTGTGTAAAGTTAAAGCACATGGGATTACAGGAAATGTTTTGAGATGGATCGAAAGCTGGTTAGCAGATAGGAAGCAAAGAGTTGGCATAGATGGGTCTTTTTCTGATTGGCAGTCAGTGACTAGTGGGTTCTGCAGGGATCTGTGCTGGCTCCCCAACTGTTCCCATTATATATTAATGATTTGGAAAAGAGAAATGAATGTTTTATCTCCAAATTTGCATCTGATACAAAGTTGGGTGGGAGGGTGAGCTGTGAGGAGGATACAGAGATGTTTCAGTGTGATTTGGACAGGCTGAGTGTGTGGGTATCTGCATGGCAGATGCAATGTAATGTAGATAAATGTGAGATTATCCACTTTGGTGGCAATAATAGGAAGGCAGATTACTTGGGTGGGTGTAAATTGAGAAACTTGGTTAATTAATGAGATTTTGGCATCCTCCTGAATCAGTTGCTGAAAGTAAGCGTGCAGGTACAGCAGGCAGTAAAGAAGGCAAATGGTATGTTGGCCTCATAATGAGAGGATTTGAGTATAGGGATAGGGATGTTTTGCTGTAGTTGATTGGGGTGTTGGTTGTATAGGCTGGAGTATTGTGTGCAATTTTGGTATCCTTATCTGAGGAAGGATGTCCTTGCTATAGAGGGAGCTAAGGTTTACCAGGCTGATTCCTGGGATGGCAGGTCTGTCATATGAGGAGAGACTAATTAGGATTCTGCTCATTTGAGTTGAGATGCGTGAGAGGGATCTCATAGATACTTAGAAAATTCTAACTGAGTTCATCAGGGTAGATTCAGGAAGAATGTTCTCAATGGTGAGGGAGTCCAGAACTAGGTGTCATAGTTTGAGGATAAGGGGTAAACCTTTTAGAACTGAAGTGAGGAGAAGTTCCTTCACCCAGAGGGTGGTGAATGTAGTTGAGACCAAAACATTGCCTGATTTCAAGAAGAAATTGGATATCGCTCTTGGGGCTAAAAGGATCAAGGGATATGGGGGGAAGGTGGGGGATCAGGATATTGAATTTGATGATCAGCCATGATCAAAATGAATGGCGGAATAGGCGCAAAGGGCCAAATGGCTTACTCCTTCTAGTTTTTATGTTTCTAAGCCAGAGCAGCTGGAAGAAACCCATATAGACATGGGGAGAACGTGCAAATTTCACACATACTCACCCAAGGGTGGAATGAACTCAGGGTCCCTGGCACTTAGGCAGATTCCCCCTTCTGCCCGTGAAGAGTCCATTTATAAACCAGACCACTGCCCAGTTGTTTGATCAGTGCTATCGTCTTCGGCTGGCTGTAGAACTTGTAACGTGTGACCTCAGGCCTGAGACTAGGATTGATGATGGGAGCTGGGAGTTTGTTTTTAGCACAGTGAGTTTATGATTTGGAACGTGCTGCCTGAATGGGAAGTGGAAGTTGATTTAATAACTTTCAAAAGGGAATTGGTGAAATACTTGGAAAGAAGAAATTAGCAGGGCTGTGGGGAGAGGGCTGGCATGAGCAAGAAGCATGTGAGTGCCTGCAAGCACCTTCTTGTGGGATATCCTCTGAGTTCAGATGCCCTCTATCATAGATGCACAGAAACACCAGGGTCAGACTTTGAAACTTGATATTTTAATTGTATCATCTTCATGGTGGGAGAGAGTAGTTATCCATCTGCCTGTGTCATCCAGTGCTTCAGCTGATGTTGTTTGCTGGTGGTGTGCATCACTGTCAGGCTGTGAAGAGTTACTGACACTTACTGCATATGTTTCAGTGTTTAAAGACCTACACAGGGCACAAGAATGAGAAGTATTGCATATTCGCCAACTTCTCTGTTACTGGTGGCAAGGTAAGTCCAACAGTTTGTCTTTCATTCTGTGACTGTAGTCACCCAGATTTTATTACAGGAGTGCAGCTAGGTTCCCCTTTTGTAGAATCTATGTAGATTTAACCACAGTTAACAGTGCACATTTCAGGTCACCAAATTCCAGAATAGATATACAGGCACTAGAGAAAGATTTGCAAAGATAGTAAGTTCTAAATCTCAGGAAAGCCAGGCACTCTTCTCTGCTGAGGAGTGAGGACTTGAAGGGAGACTTTGTAGAAGCCTTTAAAATTCTGAAGATGTTTGATCAAATAGACATAGAGAAAATGTTTTTTTTTGTTTACTTTACTCCAATCCAATCAAGTCAAATTAAAGCCAATTCAGAGTCCCAACAAGTTGGGACATTCCCAATCCAAGCTGACAAGACAGGACTCTCACCTCCTGTTTTGGGCTTGATCTACATGATCCAAGCTGAAAATATTTCTAATGTGGACCAGAACTACAGGACTGTAATCAAATATCAGATCGTCACTGAACCAGCTGGGAATTCGGAAGAAACTCCGTTTATCCAGAGTGGGGAGAATGTGAAATTCCCTCCTACAGGGAGTGATTGAGGGGAATAGCAGGGATACCTTTATGGGGAAGCTGGATAAGTATATGTATAAGGGAGGAAGAAAGAAAAGGAAATATTGATAGGCTGTGAATTGTGTTAAATATTGTGCTTTTTTGATGAATAACTGATTTTTCTTTTTGAAGTGGATTGTATCAGGCTCTGAGGATAACTTTGTATATATCTGGAACCTGCAGACGAAGGAGATAGTGCAGAAATTACAGGGACATACAGGTGAGTAGTCCACTCCCTTGTCTGTGAACAGTAATCTTATGATTGGGCACATTAGGACATAGAATTACAGCATTTTGTATCTGTTCTGGCTAAATTGTACCGTCCAGTCTATTCTTACCTTCCATCTGTCTATAGTCCTGTAGGTTACAGCACCTCAAGTGCATATCTAAGTGTCTTTTTAAAGTTTCTACCTTTACCTCGCTTTCAGACAAAGAGTTACAAATCTCCACCACACTCTGGGCGAGAAAAAACACTCAACTTCCCTCTAATTCTTCCACCAACCATTTAAATCTATGCCCTCTGCTTATTAATCTCTAATAATGGAAATAGTTCCTTTCTAGTCATTCTATCTTGGCTCCTTGTAATTTTCTAACCCTCAATTAAATCTCCCCTGAACCTATAGTGCTCCAAAGAAAACAATCCCAACCTATCCAAAACTGCTATGAACTGAAATTTTCCATTCCTGCGCCATTGTCAGAAACCTCCTGTCTATCATCTCTAGAGTGGTCAAATCCTTTCTAATGCACAAACCAGAACTTGACTCAGTACTCTAGTTGTGGCCCAACTAGTGTTGTGTAAAATTCTAATAGAACCTCTGTGTTCTTCCACTCAGGCCTCAGTGAATAAAGTGTTCCCTTTGACTTCTTAACCATCTTACCTACATATCCTATTACCCTCAGCGATATGGGGACATGCACTCCAGAGTCCCACTGTTCCGTTACACTCTGAAATCCTGCCATGTTTTATGTGTTCCATTGGTTTGCCCACCTTTCCCGAATTCATCATCTCATACTTCAATTCCATTGGCCATTTTGCTTCCCACTTGACTAGTCTGTTTGTATTTTCCTGTTGTCTCCAGTTTCCTCCCTCACTATCAACTGAATTACCAGTTTTGTATCATCTCTGCAAACTTAGAATCATAGAATCCCTACAGTACAGAAGGAGGCCATTCAGGCCATTGACTCTGTACCAACCACAATTCCACCCAGGGCATATTTCCATAACCCCATATATTTACCCTGCTAAACTCTCTGCCCCTGACACTATGGGCAATTTAGCATGGCCAATCCACCTAACCCACACACCTTTGGAGTGTGGGAGGAAACCCATGCAAACATGGGGAGAATGTGCAGACTCCCCACAGGCGATGACCCAAGGCTGAAATTGAACCTTTGGTCCCAGGTGCTGTGAGATAGTAGTACTTATTCACATCCCTATATTTAAGTCTAATTCATTGATATATAGCACAAGCACTGAAGGATCAGTACTGAGTCCTGTGGAATTCCACTGGAAACTGCCATCCAATCTCAAAAATTGCCACTAGCCATAACCTTCTGCCACTGAGTCAATTTGGATCCAACTTCCCTTGGGTCCCGTGAGCTTTTATTTTTCTGACCAATCTGAAATGTGGGATCTCGTGTCCGTACAGGATACATCAAACATTGTCCTCATTGATCTTGCTTGTTACTCCCTCAAAAGTGATACAAACAGTCCCCACTTTCACTGAAGTATTTGTCGTGTGGAGTGAGGCTTGACCTTCTACTTTCTGTCTCGGTTGACTCTTAGCAACATGAGCAAATAAAATTAAAACCCTCAACGCTTTACAAAACAAGGAACATGGGGACAGGAGTATTGCCCTCAGGCCTGTTTCTCCATTCAGTGAGACATTGGCTGATGTCTCATAATGCCATTTATCCACCTTGATTCCTTAACATTTACTCCCCATGCCCAACTAAAACCTTTCAATCTGTTTTTAAATTTTCAATTAACCCCCAGCCTCAGCAGCATTTTAATGGAATAATACATTGCGAAGAATCTCTTTGGCCCATCGAATCGCGAGAAACACTTGAACTCCCACCTAATCCCGTCTACCAGCACTTAGCCCATAGCCTTTGCAGAAAGAGTTCCAGATTTCCACTGTCCTTTGTATGAAGAGCTGCTTCCTAATGACCTGACTCCATCTGGTACAAAGGAAGATGGTTGTGGTTGTTGGAGGTCAATTATCTCTGCTCCAGGATATCAGTGCAGGAGATTCTCAGGTATCATAGAATCCTACAGTGCAGAAAGAGGCCATTCGGCTCATCAAGTCTGCACTAACCACAGTCCTACCCAGGCCCTATCCCCATATGCCTACATATTTACCCACTAATCCCTGTAACCTACGCATCCTGGGATGCAAGGGCCAATTTTTAGAATAGCCAACAACCTAGCCCGCACATCTTTGGACTGTGGGAGGAAACCCATGCAGACACAGGGAGAATGTGCAAACTCCACGCAGACAATGACCCGAGCTGGGATTCGAACCCAGATCCCTGGAGCTGTGGAGCAGCAGTGCTAACCACTGTGCTACCGTGCTGCCTGCTAGTAATATAACATGAATGTAAGAATTAGGAGTCCCTTGAGCCTGCTCCACCATTCAGTAGGATAATGGCTGATCTCCCCTCAGCTTCATCGCTACCTTCCTGCCCACTCCCTATGACCCTTCATCACTCTACTAAAAACCTATCCATTTTTGTCCTTAAATGGGTGAATGGGTGTCCTTGTTCATGAATCACAAAGTTGGTTTGTGGGTGCAGCAGGTAATTATGAAGGCAAATGGAACTTTGTCCTTCATTGTTAGAAGATGGAATTTAAAAACAGCGAGATAATGTTCCAGCTGTATAAGGTGCTGGTGAGGCCACACCTGGAGTTACTGTGTACAGTTTTGGTCTCCTTACTTGAGAAAGGATATACTGGCACTGGAGGGGGTGCAGAGGAGATTCACTGGGTTGATTCCAGAATTGAGAGGGTTGGGTTAAGAGGAAAGAGTGAGGAGACTGGAACTATAATCATTGGAATTCAGAAGAATGAGGGGAGATCTTATAGAAACATATAAGATTATGAAGGGAATGGATAAGATAGAAGCAGGGAAGTTGTTTCCACTGGTGGGTGAAACTAGAACTAGGGGGGCATGGCCTCAAAATAAGGGGGAGCAGATTTCGGACTGAGTTGAGGAGGAACTTCTTCACACAAAGGGTTGTGAATCTGTGGAATTCCCTGCCCAGTGAAGCAGTTGAGGCTCCCTCAGTGAATTTTTTTAAGGCAAGGATAGATAAATTTTTGAACAGTAAAGGAGTTAGGGGTTATGGTGAGCGGGCGGGTAAGTGAAGCTGAGTCCATGAAAAGATCAGCCATGATCTTATTGAATGGTGGAGCAGGCTCGAGGGATCAGGTGGCCTATTCCTGCTCCTCGTTCTTAATGTTATAATTTGTTTAGTGTTCCAGCTTCCACTGTGAACTGGGGCAGTGAATGCCACAGATTCACAACCCTTTGAGTGAAGTAATTCCTCCTCATTTGTGTTTTAGATCTGCCTCCCCTTAGCCTGAAACTGTGGCCTCTAGCTGTACAATACTCAACAAGGGGAAACATTCTGTCTGCATCAAACTTATCAATCCCCTTTAGCATCTTGTTAACCTCCATTAGATCAATTGCTTTTCTAAACTCCAGAGAGTAAAGGCCTAAACTGCTCAATTTCAATTTGTAAGGCAAGTCCTTCATCCCTGGAATCAATCGAGTGTCCTCGGCCAAACCATCTTCAACTGTTTCATCAATGACCTTCCCTCAAACAAAAGGTCATAAGTGGGGATGTTGGCTGATGAATGCAAGGTGTGCAGTACCAATCACGACTCCTATCATTTTCTACAACTGCTCACAAGCAAAATACTGTGAATTCTGGAAATCCGTGCAGTGAAACAGTTAACTTTTCATCAAAACTTTTACAAGTTTTTTTTTGCTCTGTGTGCTGTTATTAGCAGGCTTGTACGTACAACCTTCTACTCCTTCGTTCAAGTCATTGATGCAAATGTTAAATGTCTGAAAGCCCCAGTACAAATTTCTCAGGAATATAACTCATTATATCATGATGCAGGAAAGAAATCAGATGTTTGAGAAGAGGAAGAGAATCTTGTGGTCGCGATTTACAAAGTATGGGCGATATAATGAGGAAATGGAAATTAACAAGAGCTAAAAAAGACTGGAGTTTATTTGAAAACTTTGCTGCTGATGTCTGTAACTTCTGCCCACCCTGAGGGAATCATTGGGTGCCACATATGAAATAACGGTGCTGTGGAGGCCTGAGTTTTGAACATTATCTCCCGTTAATTAACTTAGGCTGAGAGCTCTCGTTTTCTTCAATTGCATCTGTGTGCTTTTAGTTGGAACTAGTTTTAGTTTAGCTTAATTCCTCTGGACTGAGCTGAGTTACCCACAACTGAAAGTGTTAGTGTAGGTGGAGATTCAGCTCTGTGAAAAAGTACTTTCTGGTATTAGCCCCGAATGATCCAGCTCTGATTATGTAGCTATTCCCTGTGTTCTGGACAGTGTCATCCTCAGTGTCAGATAAAGCCACTGGTGTCATGAAACCATGGCCCAAATCAAACTGGCTGCCTTGTGGTGACTGAGTGGAATTTTAGTGATGAATTCAAAGTTTCCAACATGTCTCGACTCATTTCAGGGGTTGTGACGTTTATCAGAGAGGTTTGTCTCATTAAGTCTCTGCTGGTTCCATTCCAGATGTTGTGATCTCTACAGCCTGTCACCCAACAGAGAACATCATCGCATCGGCAGCGTTGGAGAATGACAAGACAATCAAATTGTGGAGGAGTGACTGTTAGAGAGCAGTGTCTCCACTTTGAGAAAGACATCCTGTCCCAACCTGTCCAACATGGGGACAGGCCCCTTGAACTCCTGTCTGAGACTGTGCAGACTCTGCTGAACTGGTGACGGGATTACAGACTGAGTGGAAGCATCGGAACAAATCCCATTTTTACTGTGGATTCAAAACACTTAGCAAATTATTGTACGCTTAAATACATACACACGTGCACACACACTCGTGCATGCACACACACCTTACTGAAGTTTTTAAGTGACCAAATCACTTATGGTTTTTTCCCCCAACTCGATTCCTGTGAAAACTCATTTTTTAAAAGCAGTTTTAGTTGTTGATAAAATGTTTTTGTAACCTTGATGTTGATGGTTGGCTGTCAGTTTAAATTAGCCAGGTAACCATCTTTGTCTTTTAAATTCCTTTTTTGTGTGTCTCCTTGTCTCCAGATCCACTCTAGCCCCCGTCCTTATTCCCCAGTGCTGTTCCAGCTGTGGCCCTAGGTAACTGCCTGACTGTACTAACTGGTCACTGATTCCTGTCACCTTGGATAGTCCTGCCATCAGGTTCTGGTTTGCTGAGCCCCTGCCCAGTCTCTGATTGAGTGTGTCATGCAGGAAGATTCCCTAGTGAACGTACCCTCAATGCTGTTATGTCCAGATCTGTTCCAGCATTACCCACAGCACACCGACTATCCTGCGTGTTCCCTGGACATGAGCTCATTAAGGAGTCAGTGTCACAGGCTGGTATCAATTGTGATTGTCCTAATTCAAACCATCAAATAAAACTGGACCGATGTTGGATATCTCCCTACCCATTTTCACAGTGTTGGTAGACAGTCCATTGGCAGTGAATAATCATCCTGCACCTGGATTCGAACAACTCCCACTGTCACCAGATCTACCTGTGTGTCACAGGAGATGATTAATCTGTGTAACTCTGGACTCTTGTCATCACTACTGGTTTTGTGGAGGGGTCCTGCTGTCACTGGGAATCAGCCTGTGGTTCTGATCATTCAGTCCCAATTTCAAACTATGGGAAGAACTGATCTTCGTAGCAACCTCAAACCTGCAAATCCACCATTCTGAGACTACACGGCAATGGGGAGCTGTTCGATCAGGGTAGGAGTAGCTCTTGTGTGGGACTCGGGAACACACAAGGCCCTGTTTCCTCCTGGCTCTGTTGGCTGAGTGTAGGTGAGTGATAGCTGTGACCAGTCTCAGTCACTGAGCTGAGGATGGGGAAAATTGAACTGGCCAAGGTTTCTGCTCTTGAGCAGAACCTTCCATCATTGGACAATGGAGTCCAGCTTTGAAATGAGCTGACGTCACAGACCAGCCATGGAACAAGGGACTTCCTGATTGTCCAGTTTGAGTAACTGCATGAGCTACAGAGGCAATTGATGGCAAACTCTGTGGAGTTTGTTTGCAGGAAGGTATCGGGCGATTAAAAGATTTGACTGGTGCTGAAATGTGGCTTTGCCCCAACACTTTCCCTGTGAGCTCCAGTGCTGACAGCTTTTCCTGGGCAACACTTTGTACCGGGTTTTGGTTGTGTACAGCCAATATCCTTTAATATTTGTCTGAGTTGCTGATGGTACTGTGTAATACAAAGACACTGAGGGAATAACTTCCCCTTGCCTGTGAATAATAGTTGTGACGATCTCTGCTGGGGTCAAGACTTCCAGCTATCTGAGGTTTAGGTGTAATTTTCCCCTTGATTTCCCATTAATACAAGAGGTTTGAACATAAAAACCTGTGTGTTTGTTTATTGTTGAGAGGAAAGCGATACGTCATCAAGAAATAAATCTCACTCAACAATTTTAATACACAGGATGTGATTGGACAGCGCAACTCAACATCAGTTTACTCTCATAGTGGAACATTGCGATTCAAGACTAGTGGATGCAAGTCTGTCACTAACACATGCGCATTCCATCAACACTGACTCACTGGGGTACGGGTCCCACACACACTGACTCTCACTGGGGTACGGGTCCCACACACACTGACTCTCACGGGGGTACGGGTCCCACACACACTGACTCTCACTGGGGTACGGGTCCCACACACACTGACTCTCACTGGGGTACGGGTCCCACACACACTGACTCTCACTGGAGTACGGGTCCCACACACACTGACTCTCACGGGGGTACGGGTCCCACACACACTGACTCTCACTGGGGTACGGGTCCCACACACACTGACTCTCACTGGGGTACGGGTCCCACACACACTGACTCTCACTGGGGTACGGGTCCCACACATACTGACTCTCACTGGGGTACGGGTCCCAAACACGCTGACTCTTTCTGGGGTACGGCTCCCACACACACTGACTCTCACTGGGGTACGGGTCCCACACACACTGACTCTCACTGGGGTACGGGTCCCACACATACTGACTCTCACTGGGGTACGGGTCCCAAACACGCTGACTCTTTCTGGGGTACGGCTCCCACACACTGACTCACTGGGGTACGGGTCCCACACATACTGACTCTCAGTCACTCTTATTGTGTATTTGGGGGAAGCAGTTACAGTTTAATGTTGAGGTTAACAATGCAATAAATTGTGCCAGCTCATTCTGTGAATAGTTGTGCCATTGGGGGAGTGGGGAAAGGGAATCTCTGGGCAGATGGTCTCAGTTACAGTTGGAGTTGTTACTTTGTGGAGGAAGCGGCCACATCTTCCCTGGACTTTCCTCAAGTTGGGGTGTTGCCCACTACCAACACTGCTGACTGACAGCAAATGATGGACTCCCATTGATGCTGGACCTTCCAATAAAACTGGTACCTGTTCTGAAGTTTTATGACGTTCACTGGAACTTGCTCCACACCAGACCACAGATCCTCAGTGACATTTCCTGGTTAGCTGCAGACATCAACAAATCGATGGGTCACCCGAGTGCTGAAATCCTGGGTTTTGATCCTCTCTGAAAAACTCTTTGACACTTCTACCTTTTGTGACCTATCTGTATCATTGTAATAACTGTCCACGTGGGCATCAAAGAGAACCATTAATTACATCCTCTCACACAGCAAGATGAAATTGTCAGTCCCTGGAATAGAACCGGAGCTGATTCCACTCCCCAATCCCAATTCAGATGAAAGACTGCCAGGACAACTTAGTTTCAGGCCTGTTGGAGCTTTAAAAAGAGCATGGTTATAATATAAATCTCAAGGTAAGAGTGACAGCCTGTGACATCAAGGAGCCCAGTGAAACTGGAGTCAGTGGGATTTGGGGCAAACTTCCTGCTGGTTGGAGTCATAGCTGGCATGAAAGATGGTTGTGGTGGTTAGTGCTCAGTCATCTCAGCTCCAGGATATCACTGCAGGAGTTCCTCAGGATAGTGTCCCAGACCCAACCATCTCCAGCTGCTTCATCAATGACCTTCCCTCCGTCATAAGATCAGAAATGAAGATGTTCACTGACGGTTGCACAATGTTCACTGGAGTTCTATGAGGATGTGTCTAGGGCAGTGGATAGAGGAGAGCCGGTGGATGTGGTCTTTCTGGATTTTCAGAAGGCGTTTGACAAAGTACCTCACAAGAGGTTATTGCAGAAGGTCAGGGGACTTGGAGTTGGGGGTAGGGTGTTAGCGTGGATAGAGGATTGGTTGTCAAATAGGAGGCAGAGAGTGGGGGTCAATGGGTGCTATTCGGATTGGCGGTTGGTGACTAGTGGGGTGCCCCAGGGGTCGGTGCTGGGGCCTCAGCTTTTTACCATTTATATAGATGATCTGGAGGAGGGAACCGAGTGTATGGTGTCGAAATTTGCTGATGACACCAAGATTGGGGGAAAGGCAAATTGTGCGGAGGGTGTGGAGAGTCTGCAGAAGGATCTAGATAGGCTGGGCGAATGGGCCAGGAAATGGCAAATGGAATTTAATGTTGGCAAGTGTGAGGTGGTCCACTTTGGTAGGAATAATGTAGGAAGGACTATTACTTACGGGGCAAAAAACTGCAGCAGGCGACGGTGCAGAGGGACCTCGGGGTCCTTGTGCATGAGTCGCAAAAACCCAGCTTGCAGGTGCAGCATGTGGTCAGGAAGGCGAATGGGATGCTGGCCTTCATAGCGAGGGGGATTGAATATAAAAGTAGGGAGGTCTTGCTGCAGCTGTATAGGGCATTGGTGAGGCCGCAGCTGGAGTACTGTGTGCAGTTTTGGGCGCCGCACCTGCGCAAAGATATTTTGGCCTTGGAGGGAGTGCAGAGGAGGTTTACTAGGCTGATACCGGAGTTGAGGGGGTTGAGCTATGAGGAGAGGCTGAATAAACTGGGCTTGTACTCGTTAGAGTTTAGAAGAATGAGGGGAGATCTCATTGAGACGTATAAGATGATGAATGGGATGGATAGGATAGAGGTGGAGAGACTCTTCCCGCTCAAAAAAGACAGTAGGACTAGAGGACACAGCCTCAAGATAAAAGGGGGGCGGTTTAGAACGGAGTTGAGGAGGAACTTCTTCACTCAAAGGGTGGTGAATCTCTGGAATTCTCTGCCTGTTGAAGTGGTGGAGGCTGCCTCGCTAAATATTTTTAAGACATGGGTTGATGGGTTTTTGATAAGAGAGGGGATTAAGGGTTATGGGGAGAAAGCGGGAAAGTGGAACTGAGCCACGACAGATCAGCCATGATCTTATTGAATGGCGGGGCAGGCTCGAAGGGCCAGATGGCCTACTCCTGCTCCTATTTCTTATGTTCTTATGTTCAGCACCATTCGCGACGACTCAGATACTGAAGCAGTCCATGTTCAAATGCATTAAGACCTGGACATATCCAAGACTAATAAATGGCAAATAACATTCTTAGTCGACAAGACAATGACCACTTCCAACGAGAGATCTCTCATGATTCAATAATATTAACATCATCAATCCAGGCAATCAAAATCAACTGGACAGTCACGTAACTACCATGGTTAAAGGAACTCTTTCAGTAAGAAGTCTCACAACACCAGGTTCAAGTCCAACAAGTTTATTTGATAGTAAACCCACAAGCTTTCAGAACGCTGTTCCTTTGTAAGGTGAGTGAAAAGTTCCACTCACCTGATGAACAAACAGCATTCCAAAATGAGAGAAATAAATTGATTAGGGATAGTCAACACGGTTTTGTAAAGGGTAGGTCATGCTTCACAAACCTTATCGAGCTTTTTGAAAAGGTGACCAAAGAAATGGATGAGGGTAAGGCAGTTGATGTGGTGTATATGGATTTTAACAAAGCGTTTGATAAGGTTCCCCATGGTAGGCTATTGCAGAAAATGCAGTTGCATGGGATTGAGGGTGATTTAGCAGTTTGGATCAGGAATTGGCTAGCTGATAGAAGACAGAGGGTGGTGGTTGATGGGAAATATTCAACCTGGAGTTCAGTTACAAGTGGTGTACCTCCAGGATCTGTTTTGGGGCCTGTGCTGTTTGTCATTTTTATAAATGACCTGGATGAGGATGTAGAAGGATGGGTTAGTAAATTTGCTGACAACACCAAAGTCGGTGGAGTTGTAGACAGTGAGGATGGATGTTACAGTTTGCAGAAGGACATAGATAAGCTGCAGAGCTGGGCCGAGAGGTAGCAATGGAGTTTAATGCGGAAAAGTGTGAGGTGATTCACTTTGTTAAGAGTAACAGGAGTACAGAATATAGGGCTAATGGAAGGATTCTTGGTAGTGTTGCCGAGCAGAGAGATCTAGGTGTACATGTGCATAGATCCCTGAAAGTTGGCACCCAGGTTAAGAAGGCGTACGGTGTGTTAGCTTTTCTTGGTAGAGGGATTGAATTTCAGAGCCGTGAGGTCATGTTACAACTGTACAAAACTCTGGTGCGGCCGCACTTGGAGTATTGTGTACAGTTCTGGTCGCCACATTATAAGAAAAATGTGGAGGCATTGGAAAGGGTGCAGAGGAGATTTACCAGGATGTTGCCTGGTATGGTGGGAAGGTCTTATGAGGAAAGGCTGAGGGACTTGAGGTTGTTTTCGTTGGAGAGAAGAAGGTTACAAGGTGACCTAATTGAGACATACAAGATGATCAGAGGGTTAGATAGGGTGGACAGTGAGAGCCTTTTTCCTCGGATGGTGATGGCTAACACGAGGGGACTTAGCTTTAAATTAAGGGGTGGTAATTATAGGATGGATGTCAGAGATAGGTTCTTTACTCAGAGGGTAGTAAGGACGTGGAATGCGCTGCCTGCAGCAGTTGTGGACTCGCCAACTTTAAGGGCGTTCAAATAGTCAGTGGATAGGCATATGGATAACATGGGAATAGTTTAGATTAGAGGGTTATTAGATTGGTTCCCGTGGTCGGCGCAACATCGAGGGCCGAAGGGCCTGTACTGCGTTGTAATGTTCTATGTTCTAAAAGCTTGTGGGTTTCCTGTCAAATAAACCTGTTGGACTCTAACCTGGTGTTGAGCAGTGGGTAGGTTTTCTATCAGGTGTCTGGCAGTAGGGTCTCTCAAAGATGTCTGTGTCGGGGGGAGGGTCTGTCCCAGATGTCTGTCTGGGGGGTAGAGTCTCTCCCAGGTGTCTGTGTCCGGGGCGGGGAGGCAGGTTGGGTCCCTCCCAGGTCTCTGTCTCTGTGGGATATTTCTGAGATCAGTGTTCATCTGACTAATAGAAAGGAATTTAAACTAAATAGTTGGGGTCAGAGGTCATTTGTTTGGAAAATTAAAAAGTCAAAGTTAAAGGTTGGAGTGCAGGTTAGTGATGAGTCTGAGTGTCAACAGAAAGCAAAAATAGCAACAAGTCATATGAAAGTCATATTGCACCAAGGACTTAAACCATAAGACAGAGGAGCAGAATTAGGCCACTCGGCCCATCAAATCTGCTCCACCATTCAATCAGGGCTGATATTTTTCTCATCCCCATTCTCATGCTTTTTCTCCATAACCCCTGACCCCCTTATTAATCAAGAACCTATGTATCTCTGTCTAAAAGACATTCAATGACCCGGCCCTCCACAGCCTTCTGTGGCAAAGAGTTCCACAGATTCCCCACTCTCTGGCTGAAGAAATCCCTCCTCATCTCTGTTTTAAAGGATCGTCCCTTTAGCCTGAGGTTGTGCCCTCTGGTTCGAGCTTTTCCTACTAATGGAAACATCCTCTCCACATCCACTCTATCCAGGCCTCACAGTATCCTGTAAGTTTCAATAAGATCCCTCCTCAACTCCCAACGAGTAAGGACCCAGAGTACTCAACCACTCTTCATTCCAGGGATCATTCTTGTGAACCTCCTCTAGACCCTTTCCAAGGCCCGGCACATCCTTCCTGAGATACAGGGCCTAAAACTGCTCACAATGCTCCAAATGGGGTCTGACCAGAGCTTTATACAGCCTCAGAAGTCCATCCCTGCTCTTGTATTCTAACCCTCTCGACATCAATGCTAACATTGCATTTACCTTCCTAACTGCCGACTGAACCTGCACATTAACCTTAAGAGAATCTTGATCAATGCCTCCCAAGATGGAGAAATCTAGCACGAGGGGGCATGGCTTTAAATTAAGGGGGGGTAGTTATAGGACAGATATCAGGGGTAGGTTCTTTACCCAGAGGGTGGTGAGGGATTGGAATGCCCTGCCTGCTGCAGTTGTAAATGCGCCTAGTTTGGGGGCGTTTAAGAGATCCGTGGATAGGTTTATGGACGAAAAGGGATTGGTTTAGGTTAGTGGGTCATTTTTTTGTAACTGGTCGGCGCAACATCGTGGGCCGAAGGGCCTGTTCTGCGCTGTAATGTTCTATGTTCTATGTTCTAAGTCCCTTTGTGCTTCTGATTTTCTAAGCATTTCCCCATTTAGTAAATAGTCTCTGCCTCCATTCCTCCTTCTAAAGTGCATAACTTCACACTTTTCCACATTGTGTTCCATCTGCCACTTCTTTGCCCACTCTCCTAACCTGTCCAAGTCCCTCTGCAGCCCCCCTGCTTTCTCAATACTACCTGTCCCTCTACATATCTTTGTATCACCTGCAAACTTAGCAACAGTGCCTTCAGTTCCTTCCTCCAAATTGTTAATGTATATTGTGAAAAGTTGTGGTTCCAGCACCGACTCCTGAGGCTCACCACTAGTCACCAGCTGCCATCCTGAAAAAGACCCCTTTATCCCCACTCTCTGCCAGTCAGCCAATCCTCTATCCATGCCAGGATCTTACCCTTAACACCATGTACAAGAGGGAGGAAATTGGATAATAAACTTAAAGGCTTTGTGTTTGAGTGCACGAAGCATTTGGAATGAAATTAATAAGTTAACGATGCAAAGTGAGATAAATGGGTCAGATTAGGTGGTGATTACTGAAACGCAGGGAAACCCGGTTTGGAAATTGAATATCCGAAGGTACTCAGTATTCCTGAAGGATGGGCTGAAGAAAAAGGAGGTGGTGTAGATTTGGTGGTTAAGCAAGAGATCGGTGCTGCAGTGGGAAATGATATAGGCCACTGTCGGCCGAGGCATGGTATCAGTCTGGGTAGTAATAAGAAATAACAAGGGAAAAAAATCATTGGTGGGAGTGATCTATCGGTTCCCAAGCAGTAGTTTGCAGTGGCACACAGTATAAACCAAAAAATACTGAGGCTTGTGAGAAAGGGATGGTAATGATCATGGGTGATTGCAGTAGGAAAAACACAAAGGAAAATGATTATCTAAATAGAAAGAAACCTTGGAGTGCTTTGGTGCAGAGGGATCTGGGTGTCCTTGTGCATGAAGCGTAGAAAATTAATAAGCAGGAACAGCAAGTAATAAGGAAGGCAAATGGAATCTTGGCATTTATTGCTAAAGGATTAGAATATAAAAGCTGTAAAGTGTTGCCGCAATGTTGAAAGCATTAACGAGATTGCATTTAGAATACTGTGTCCAGTGTATAGAGGAAGAATCAATCACTAGGGGGGCACAGATTTAAGGTGCAAGGGTCAAGGTTTATAAGAGATGTATGAGGCAGATATTTTACACAGAGGGTGGAGGGTGCCTGGAACGGTTGTCAGGGGAGGTAGTGGAAGAGGACATGGTAGTGACTTTTAAGGGGCGTCTTGACAAATACACGAATAGGATGGGAATAGAGGGATATGGTCCCTGGAAGGGTCGGGGGTTTTTGTTCAGTGGGGTAGCATGATCAGTGCAGGCTTGGAGGGGCCGAAGGACCTGTTCCTGTGCTGGAATCTTCTTTATCTTTGTTCTAGTATTGGTCCCCTTACTTGAGGAGGGATGTAGTTACATTGGAAGTGGTTCAGAGGAGATTCACTGGACTGATTCCAGAGATGAGGCGTTTGTCTTATGAAGAGAGATTGGGCAGTTCAGGCCCATACTCGCTGGAGTTTAGAAGAATGAGAGGCAATCTAATTGAGGTGTACGGGATGATGAGGGGGATTGACAAAGGAGACATGGAGAGGATGTTTCCTCTTGTGGGACAATCTAGAACAAGAGGTCCCAGTTTTAGGATAAGGGGTGACAGAATTAAAACAGAGATGAGGAGGAATTACTTCTCTCAGAGGATGGTGAATCTGGAATTCACCAGCACAGAGTGCAGTGGGTGCCGGGACACTGAGTAAATTTGAGGAGACAGATTTTTAATCAGTAAACGGCTGAAGGGTTATGGAGAACGGGCAGAAAAGTGGAGTTGAGGCAGAGACAAGTTTAGCCATGATTGTATTGAATGGGGGAGCAGGCTCGAGGGGCTGAATGGCCTCCTCCTGCTCTGAGCTCTTATGGTTCTCGTCCGCTGCCTGTGTCTGGGGGTTGGGTCTCCGGCAGTTATTGTGTCTGGGGGCTGGGTCTCTGGCAGTTGGCTGGTTTGTTGTCTCTCTCTCTTGCTGTTCTATATTTGTGGACTTTCAGTTTTTGGTTAGAGTTTGATTGAGGAAGTGAAACTCAGTGTTTCACTAATTATTTGACACCATCTGGAGCTGCTGTCATTTTGGGGAAAGGTTTCTGCCGAAGGGATTGAGAGATGCCGTGAGTTGAATTGGGTTTTGAGCGTGATGGGGTGTCTGGGTATCTGCCAAGCTGGTGTCTACCCACTTCACGTGCTGAGTTGCCTCCTGCTCACTTACCTCCTCAATCAACTGGACCGCTATGTCCTGGCCATTGTAATTCAGCCCCTAGCACAGGACATTAAGTTTGGAGATAAGAGCTGCCTTCCCAGAGACAGTGTGGGGCAGAGAACACAGTGTCGCAATGCCAGCTCTCAGGACAGGTGAGTACAGAGTCAAAGACCCAGCAATGGGACATGAAACCTGGCTGTGGGGAGAGAGGTGGGTAGCTGGGTGTCACCAAGTCAAATATCTGGGACATCTGTAATCAGAGCTGGAAACCATGGGAATGTTGGAAGGAGAGGTGAAGTTTGGAGAAATCTGGGTGAGAAAAGGCAGGAGATGTGGCCTGAGAATGGAGAGAGCAGGAATGAGGATGGAGAGAGCGGGAATGAGGATGGAGAGAGCGGGAATGAGGATGGAGAGAGCGGGAATGAGGATGGAGAGAGCGGGAATGAGGATGGAGAGAGCGGGAATGAGGATGGAGAGACCGAGGTGAGGATGGGGAGAGCGAGGTGAGGATGGGGAGAGCGAGGTGAGGATGGAGAGAGCGAGGTGAGGATGGAGAGAGCGAGAATGAGGATGGAGAGAGCGGGAATGAGGATGGAGAGAGCAGGAATGAGGATGGAGAGAGCGGGAATGAGGATGGGGAGAGCGAGGTGAGGATGGAGAGAGCGGGAATGAGGAGGGAGAGAGCGAGGTGAGGAGGGAGAGAGCGAGGTGAGGATGGAGAGAGCGAGGTGAGGATGGAGAGAGCGAGGTGAGGATGGAGAGAGCGAGGTGAGGATGGAGAGAGCGGGAATGAGGATGGAGAGAGCGAGGTGAGGATGGAGAGAGCGAGGTGAGGATGGAGAGACCGAGGTGAGGATGGAGAGAGCGAGAATGAGGATGGAGAGAGCGAGGTGAGGATGGAGAGAGCGAGGTGAGGATGGAGAGAGCGAGGTGAGGATGGAGAGAGCGGGAATGAGGAGGGAGGGAGCGAGGTGAGGAGGGAGAGAGCGAGGTGAGGATGGGGAGAGCGAGGTGAGGATGGAGAGAGCGGGAATGAGGAGGGAGGGAGCGAGGTGAGGATGGGGAGAGCGAGGTGAGGATGGGGAGAGCGAGGTGAGGATGGAGAGACCGAGGTGAGGATGGGGAGAGCGAGGTGAGGATGGGGAGAGCGAGATTATGAACATGAGGGCTCGTGGAAACATTTTTTTCATGGGGATTTTTCAACTTAAGTAGAAAGTGAAAATATCCAAATGGTTTTGGTTCTGAAGCCATTGATGTAGCAGTTCCTGTTTGACACAGACTTTGGTTCATTGGCCACGATCAGTGCGGTGAGCCAGTAAGATTGCATCTGCTTGAGGTCAGACCCAATGTTCTCAGCCCCGTTTTTCCAGAGGAATCAGCTTAGTGCCAGGAAAAGGTGCAAAGTGATTTGTAGGTGATTGATTTAATTTCAAATCCTCTGACAGTGCGGCACTCCCTCAGCACTGACCCTCTGACAGTGCGGCACTCCCTCAGCACTGACCCTCTGACAGTGCGGCACTCCCTCAGCACTGACCCTCTGACAGTGCGGCACTTCCTCAGCACTGACCCTCTGACAGTGCGGCACTCCCTCAGCACTGACCCTCTGACAGTGCGGCACTCCCTCAGTACTGACCCTCTGACAGTGCGGCACTCCCTCAGCACTGACCCTCTGACAGTGCGGCACTCCCTCAGCACTGACCCTCTGACAGTGCGGCACTCCCTCAGCACTGACCCTCTGACAGTGCGGCACTTCCTCAGCACTGACCCTCTGACAGTGCGGCACTCCCTCAGCACTGACCCTCTGACAGTGCGGCACTCCCTCAGTACTGACCCTCTGACAGTGCGGCACTCCCTCAGCACTGACCCTCTGACAGTGCGGCACTCCCTCAGCACTGACCCTCTGACAGTGCGGCACTCCCTCAGCACTGACCCTCTGACAGTGCGGCACTCCCTCAGCACTGACCCTCTGACAGTGCGGCACTCCCTCAGCACTGACCCGCTGACAGTGCGGCACTCCCTCAGCACTGACCCTCTGACAGTGCGGCATCCCTCAGCACTGACCCTCTGACAGTGCGGCACTCCCTCAGCACTGACCCTCTGACAGTGCGGCACTCCCTCAGCACTGACCCGCTGACAGTGCGGCACTCCCTCAGCACTGACCCTTTGACAGTGCGGCACTCCCTCAGCACTGACCCTCTGACAGTGCGGCACTCCCTCAGCACGGACCCTCTGACAGTGTGGCACTCCCTCAGCACCGACCCTCTGACAGTGCGGCACTCCCTCAGCACTGACCCTCTGACAGTGCGGCGCTCCCTCAGCACTGACCCTCTGACAGTGCGGCATCATTCCCTCAGCACTGACCCTCTGACAGTGCGGCACTCCCTCAGCACTGACCCTCTGACAGTGCGGCACTCCCTCAGCACTGACCCTCTGACAGTGTGGCACTTCCTCAGCACTGACCCTCTGACAGTGCGGCACTCCCTCAGCACTGACCCTCTGACAGTGCGGCACTCCCTCAGCACTGACCCTCTGACAGTGCGGCACTCCCTCAGCACTGACCCTCTGACAGTGCGGCACTCCCTCAGCACTGACCCTCTGACAGTGCGGCACTCCCTCAGCACTGACCCTCTGACAGTGCGGCGCTCCCTCAGCACTGACCCTCTGACAGTGCGGCACTCCCTCAACACTGACCCTCTGACAGTGCGGCACTCCCTCAGCACTGCAGTTTCAATCAACTAGTGACTTGTCTGTATCTTTAATGTTTCACATGTCCCTCAGACTCTCTCTTAATAAATTAATTAAACCTTTTACTATTTTAGCTTCTTTGTTTTTTAGACATTGAGGTGAAGGTTCACTTTGAGAAATGAATGAAATTAGTTAGACAGAGCAGTGAGAGGTGGGATTCAGTATAGTGAAAGATTGTGACTGCGAATGGTGTTTGACTGATGAATGGCTGTGTTACATAGAAAGTAGAGCAGGAAAAGGCCATTTGGCCCTTCGAGCCTGCTCCACCATTCACTGTGATCATGGCTGATCATCAGATTCAATATCCTGATTTCCCCTTTCCCTCCATATCCTTTGATCCCTTTAGCCCCAAGAGCGATATCTCATTTCTTCCTGAAATCCAACAACATTTTGGCCTCAACTACTTTCTGTGGGAGTGAATTCCACAATTCACCAACCCCTGGGTGAAGACATTCTCCTCACCTCAGTTCTAAAAGATATACTCTTATCCTCAAACTATGATCCCTCGTCCTGGACACCATCGGGAACATGCTTTCTGAATTTACCCTGTCTAATCCTGTTAGAATTTTATAAATTTCTTCTAAACTCCAGTGAATATAAGCCTAATTGATTTAGTCTTTGTTCATATGACAGACCTGCCATCCCAGGAATCAGCCTGGTAAACCCTCTCTGTGCTCCCTCTATAGCAAGGAACATCCTTCCTCAGATAAGGAGACCCAAAACTGTACACGATACTCTAGGTGTGACCTCACCAAGACCCCTGTATAATTGTAACAACACATCTCTGCTTCTGTACTCGAATCCTCTCGCTATGAAGGCCAACATACCATTTTCCTTCTTTACTGCCTGCTGTACCTGCACGCTTACTTCTAGTGACTGATGCACGAGGACTCCAAGGTCTCACTGAGTATCCACTTCTCTCAATTTACACCCATTCAAATAATAATCTGTCTTCCTATTATTGCCACCGAAGTGGATAATCTCACATTTATCCACATTATACTGCATCTGCTGTGGACTTGCCCACACACACAGCCTGTCCAAATCACACTGAAGTATCTCTGTATCCTCCTCACAGCTCACCCTCCCACCCAACTTTGTATCATCTGCAAATTTGGAGATAATACATTCAGTTCCCTTTTCCAAATCATTAATATATAATGTGAACAGTTGGGGTCCCAGCACAGATCCCTGTGAGTATCTGACTGCCAATCAAAAAACGACTCATTTATGCCAACTCTATGCTTCCTATTTGCTAACCAGTTTTCTATCCGTCTCAAGACATTACCCTCAATCCCATGTGCTTTAACTTTACACAGTAGTCTGTTATGTGAGATCTTGTTGAAAGCCTTCTGAAAATCTAAATAAACCACATCCACTGGTTCTCCTCGGTCAACTCTATTCATTACATCCTCAAAAATTCCAATAGATTTGTCAAGCATGATTTCCCTTTTGT